>JAMZAV010000719.1:0-405772 GCA_024449915.1 Sweltsa coloradensis
AACAGACTCCTCCTCAGCACGTAGACTCCGTGGCCGGCAGGACCTTGGTGACGACGTCCCCTTCTGTCCTGAGCGTGCTCTCCGCCAGCTCCTTCTGCTCGGCGTCGTGGTAGAAGACGAGCGAGGTGTATTGCCGCGAGGTGCGCGCAGTCGGGTCGTGGTTCTTCCAGAACACGTCCAGCAACTCTTTGTAGCTGATCTCGTTGGGGTCGAAGTCGATGTCGATAGACTCTGTGTGGTCGCCGCTGGAAGAGATGAGCGCGTTAGTTAGAGGGTCACTGAAGTGAAATTAAATACAATCATAAAGTTACAAACATAATACTGTACATACACAATATTTAAGATTATTTGTTCATCCTTGGATTCATATTATACAATACATGGATTTGTTTATTATAATAAATTAATTAAAATCATACAGTAGAAGTGTAAGTAATATGTACACACACCGGCACAGAACAAGTACTGGTACAACAGAGAAATAGGGTACATAATGATAATATAATAGGCCTACAAATACTAGGCCTAACAAACAAGCTTGCGTAGCCTATATTTTATAAAATAATATGGTGATGATATTTTACAATTTATGAATATAAGTATGGTATTCTTTGGAGTGAGTAGAAGCTCTGGGATGTAAGGATAGATTTCAAGTGAGATTTAAAGGCTAGGCCATGGAGGGGGAAGTTTTAATGTTGTTAAATATGGTTAGAAATTAGAATAGAACTAAGTATTTTGGGCTTTTAGAGAACAGAGAAGTAGCTAAGTAGAAGTTTATTCATCTGAGAGCTGAGACCAATACATACTAGTAGAGCCTACAGGTTATGAAAGATTATGGGTGGGAATGTGGATTTGGAGATTGGCTCTTGTGAAATGGGAGTGAACAGATGGGACCTTACATGATTCTTCCCAAGCACACCGTACTTGTGAATACGTATCGGCTACTTACAGCGAGCGATACTCTGGATTTACTTTGGTGCCCCCCGAGTAGCCAACCCTGGTCCTTATGACGCCCTTGAGAACACCGAACAGGGAGTCTGGGGCCCAGAAGCACGCCATGGCAAACGTCGCCTTCTTGGTCGGGACGTCCACCTGATGCAACAGTCTCGACATTGGCTGTGTTAAACAGAGATAAGACGGCGTCAGTTAACTCTTGGATATATCATTTACTGAGGTCCCTATAAACAGTTTCATTACAACAACAAACATTTTGTATCGATCTCTCCCTAGCTGGCCAGCCAATATTAATATTTTGTGCTGTATTCAATCACGTGTAATTGGGGAAACTGTTTATGATGTATATAAAATAAAACCTCTTATCCAAGCCCTATAACACTGTAAGTAGTTAGTACACTCTTACAATGTTAAAATAAATCAATATCGATTGAAGCTGCATGCCTGAGTTTGTTGAAATAAAATAAATTGTAGACACTAAATTAAATGTTAATTGTTAATTGTAGGATTAAATGTTAAAATAGAAAGCAGGACCTACGGTATTATTAGAAGTGCCTTGTTAATAGTTAAGACCAAGCTCCTGGTTGCAACACAGTTTACTGAAATGTGTTCTGTTTAATGAACAGATGCAAGATAGAAGCAGAGTACTTTAGCAGTCGGATGTAGCTATCTTATCTGCTAACGCCGAGGAGGTAGGGGGGGGGAAGGATTATGTTATACCACAGGAAAGTAATATGGACATACAGTATTTACCATTGTTAAGCAGTCTATAATCTGTGAGGTGGAATAGCATTAATAGTAGGCCTACTAGAGCTGGCTGACTTTTGACTTACAATGAATAAAACAAATTGATGCCACACCAATAATTTTATCGCAATGTTCAACCTTTTTCTAATTAACATTTAAAATAATTTTACTATAGGGGCTACAATAATATTGCCTGCTCCTATTGCTTTTGCAATCTATTATTGTGTCGTAAGCCTACTGGTTCCTTTTTAAAATTTGTTAAAAAAAAAAAAAGAATTGAAAAAATTGGCACTAGACTACTATAAAGTAGCAAAATAAATGTGAGTGGTCTTGTATCAGTATTCAGTAAAACTGTAGGACAAGAATAAGAGGAGTGGGAAGACCTTGAGATAAATGTGGAGGAGAGGGTTGGATCAGTGATGTATCCAAGGGGAGAAGGGGGGACAACCCCCCCCCCCCTTCTTTTGCCCAAAAGAGTGTGAAAGTGCACTTCAACGTTTCAATGGAGAATATTCAATAACTGATTTATTGCAATACTAAAAGCAATTTATACCATCTGTCCAAAAAAGGATTTTAATAGATACAAAATTGGTTATTGTGATGCTTTAAAACACACAGGTTTTCACCAAAATGACCTTGAAGGAGAAACATTTTCCTGGGGGCAAGCCCCCTGACCCCCCACTTAGCCTTTGGTTCATCTATGAATTAATTGGTAGATCCCCCTTTATGAAATCCTGGATACGCCACTGGGTTTGATAGTGGTAGAAGAGAAAGAAAGATGGTGGGAGGTCAGGGAGAAGTGAAGAGAGCTGGTGTTGCAACAAGATAACGCGAGAGAAGATGACGTGCCGAGCTTGACAGGCCGGGGCTGATTCTGTGATGCCCAAGATCAATGGTGGAAACATCCCTTTACCCAACTAAATTATGTTGCAACAAAGCATACTGATATATAGGCGGAGGCCTATACTATGTTCTTATTTAGATTTGATTACATTACTAGAACCACTTTACCTGACAAGTAAATTGAGTCTAAGTAAAATTATCTAGGCCTACCTATACCTATTATTGCCTTCTTATAATTGTGTTGCTTTACGATAGCTACGGGATTAAGTAAGCCCTAGTTCTGAAAAGATAAATCATTAAACCGTAGATCTAATTTATAGTTCAGTTTCATGAGCCGCTTGTGTCATTGTTTTTGGTATTTTATATGTTTGAATGCCTCTGATATTGATTGATGATAGCCTAGATGCATTTTTTAAATTTGATCTATTGTTTGCTTTGAAGTAAAAATTAGCAGTCAACTTTACACTCTACCCAACTATTTTAAACATCACTATCTAGATGATGGCGCAACACTGATCGTGGCTTACTGCCAATGAAAAGTAGCACACGTTTCAAACATATATTTTTCTATTTTAAGTAGGGCCTACCTACATCGGAATTAGGTAGGTAATGGAAAGACATTACATTACAGCAATTGTCAAACGGCAGAAAAATATTTTTGATTGAACAATGTGTCGTAGCCTACATAATTTACCAGTGCCACTAAGATCACACGGGCTAGGCGAGGCCTAGGGCCTATCAGTATTGGACAATGGACATGTCCTATGTTAGGCTAATCCACCGCGTTTTGCTATTTTCCAAATATGCTACTAAGTCAAAATATAGTGAATGGCTTTGAAACATGGCTATTTTAGAAAATCAAAAATATATTTTCAAATTTTTTTGGATCGGTACACGGCCAATATAGCCACCTCAAAATAATTTCAAAATTCAATTCGCCAGGGCACCACCATTCAACGTAGGGTGTTGTGCTTTTGTGACATTAATTTTCCAACTGTTTTCTTGGACTGACTGAGAGAAAACGATTATTTTAACAATTGCTTTCCTGCGAATTTTTTCGTTTGGCGGTACAAATCGGTAAAAAATACCGCCAAACGAAAAAAATTTGCTGGAAAGACAATTGTTAAAATGAATCTGTTTTCTCTCAGTCAGTCCATAGAAAAACAGTTAAAAATTAATGTCACCAAAAGCACAACACCGTACGTTGAATGGTGTGCCCTGGCGAATTGAAGTTTGAAATTATTTTGAGGTGGCTATATTGGCCGTGTACCGGATCAGAAAAATTTGGAAAAAATATTTTTGATTTTTTAAAATAGCTATGTTTCAAAGTCATTCACTATATTTTAACTTTGTAGCATATTTTGGAAAATAGAAAAACGCGGTGGAATAGCCTTAATTTAAAAAAAAAGAAAATCACGTTCTTGTTCTTCTTACAAGGAACTAACCAGTAGTTCCACAGCGCAAGGAAAAAAATTACAAATCTAAGTTATTAGTGATAAAAAAATCATACAAAAAAGTAGGTAGGCCTACGAGACCAAGGGGCAGACCTCGACAACGATGGCAGAATAGTGTAAGAAAATATGTGGAAAAGCGAGGTGAAGTTTCTAAAGGAATGAATCACCTAGGCTAGAAGTTGCATGCAGCCTAAAACCCCAGGCTGTCCAAGACTGGATTAGGTATACTTACAACTACTAGGCATTGCGGAGTCTCACATTAGCTATGTGAAGAATGACTTGTCTTGAAAGAGTTGAAATGTACGGAAGGGACTTGCACACCTTAAGAGGGGACGCCGAGCTTGGCCCAATTCAAATGCACATGCACGTACACTCGGGTGTTGATGATTTCTGCTAAATGGTTGGTAAAATCATTAGGCCTACCAAATTTTGCATGAATGTTAATAAAGTACTTTCATATTGATATCGGCACTTGGTTGCAAAAAATAAGCCTTAAAGATCCATTGCGAGACATGTCCAAAACGCAAAAAAATGAGAAATCCAAAACATGGATTTCAATTCTGGAAATTCCCACCATAACCGTTTATCTTGCGATAAAACCAAATAAACCTGTGCGTTCCCATTGATTTAAACGTTGATATCCAGTATGCAAATTTGC
This sequence comes from Sweltsa coloradensis, assembly GCA_024449915.1. NCBI lineage: Eukaryota > Metazoa > Arthropoda > Insecta > Plecoptera > Chloroperlidae > Sweltsa > Sweltsa coloradensis. The sequence continues at coordinate 4,657 of JAMZAV010000719.1, forward strand.
GATAATCTGTAGGCCCTACACTTGGAATAAATTCCCAAAGTTGACAAAAATGGAGTAAATTATCTACCTAAGTTACAATACAATCATTTCACTACCTAGTTTTTCATTCAAAATCAATGAATTAATTTAGGAACACCCGTAGGCCTACTGGATATCATAGATTTATTCTTTACTAACATTAGTGTGAAATTTGATAATGGTGTTATAAACCGTATAGCCGGAAACAGAAAGCCGGGCGCCTAAACTCGTCTCCGTGCCAGCCTCAGCGTTTCCTCTTAACGCCTATAGAATACCTAGGGCCTATTGAATTACCGCAGTGATCAGGACCCAATTCATTTTGGTACCAAAGACAGATACTCTATGTGTTTTGACTGATGATGGTTAGGCCCTAGGCTATGGGGGCTAGGACATTACTGGCAATGTTCCCTGGTAGGCCTATTGACAAGTTGGAACCATGCCTGCATAGGCTGCACTGGGCGGGCAATGGGTAGGCCCAGAACTAAATGGTAAGCCCTAGCCTAGGCTAGGGCTAGGCCTTTTAGATTAATGGTGATTATAAGACTTTAGGCCCCCCAGGCCTAGAGCTTAGGGAGTGGCATATTGAGCCTTGTAGGCCTCAAAGGTTTTATCACCATTAATATGAACCAAATTGATCTAGGTACAGGATTTATCTTTGGGTTTATAGCCTAAACCTTTATAAACCCAAAGGCTTTATACAACTAGGCCTAGGCCCTAGCCTAAAGCGAAGGCTGGCCCAGGGGCTAGGCCTAGGCCTACTTCTACTTGTTGCATAACTTATCAGCTTACGTTAAATGACTCAGTTGTTCCAGTAGGGGTGCGCATTTGTAATATTAGTCGATTAAATCCATTAATTATTGTTGGAAGCATTTTAGAAGAACACACACACAGTTAAAAGGTTTGACAGTTCTTCACACAAGGTTACGCCTACTTGTGGATATTGCGTCACCAAGTCCTAGGTCAAGCAATTTACGTCTTACAGTTACAGCAGTATGAATACGTCTATTATCTATGTTATTTCGTGGAAAATATAGTGTTCACCGTACATGTACTCTTCGTATTCCAAAAAGAATTGAATTTCACCAAACAAACGAGAAGAACTCCACTTGCGTAAACACAAAGTAAGTTTTGCGCTGTTGGTTATTCTGCAACAAACGAGAACATTCCTTTGAATACAGTGATGCCAACAATATTAATTGAACAAAAAGTATTCAAAGTGCTACCGCCAAACCACGGGCTGCGGTTTACATTAGATTAAAATTCAATGGTACATCTGTTCCAGCATTGTTGTTGTTGTTCCTACAGTTGTAAAATTTGGCATCAAGATTAAGTTTCTTGTTGCAGTTTTACGAGGGGAGCTAACTACTTGGCAAGGGGAGATCATGATTGGGTAAACCTGTAGCAGAGCGGACGTGGGTATTATAGCGGCTAATACTCCACCTACAAAACCTTTAACGTTGCTGTTTTAAATCTAAAGTACTTCTAAACCTTTAACGTCGCTATTTTAAGCGAAAGCTTGGCGAAAGTACTTTTTCGTTGAGAGTCCTTTATAATTAAATGGGCGACGTTAAAGGTTTTGTAGGTGGAGTATTAGCCATACGCCATACCCACGTCCGCTCTACTACAGGTTTACCCATGATTGGAAATTGGAAAACTGATGTGGGGAAGTATACATTCATGGGAAGGACTACGGTAGATTGGAATGAGCTGCCAAGTGAGGTAGTAGGAGCAAAAAATATAAAAGGATTCATGAGCAAACTAAAGATTATTAATCTGGGAAACCCTGAAATGGGAGATATCACAGAGGAGGATCAAAATGATCTCCAAGATTAATCTTCAAGATACAAGAAACTAAGTTCAAATCGAAGGAAGGGTAACTACTAGTCAAGAAGGATAACTATAATATGAAGGAAGGATGAAGGAATAAAACCTGCCACCGACTACTAGTCATTAGCAGAAGAAAATACCAATACCAAAAAAAAACTCTCTCATTCTTTATCTCAAATGTTTGTCTTGGAATTCTATTCTTCTCCATCTTATGTGTTGTCTATACCATTGCAGTCAATCCTTACCAATCTTGAAGTTAAGGCACTAGACTCCCACTTCATTCCTCATCATATCTTATCAAAGCTCGTCACACCTGCCCCGGGATTATGTAAGGATAGTTATCGAGTTACCAGTCGGTATCAGGCAGCGTCAATTTTGCATCTCCCGAGCCAGATTTATTATTTTTAATTCTTACCTTAGCATTTCAACATGTTACATTATTCATAAGACTTTCTTATTGCACTCATAATAAATTAATAATGTCATTACAACATGCGAGTATTGAAAGTTATCCTATAAAACTAAATTGTAACTAGGTAGGTAGGTATACAATATACAACAGCGCCTATCGCAATCGGGCATGGTAGACAAAATAATTAGGTTAGGTATTAATCAAAATTCAAAATACACTACAAGTCACCAATTAAAAAATAAAGAATATTATTAACATTTTTTTATAAATGATTAAAATATTCTGTAAAAGTATAAAATCCATGTTCCAACTAAAATGATTTGTGTGGCTCGTTGGTCTTGTTGTTAGTGTATCTGCTTCCAATGCAGAAGGTCCAGGGTTCGATTCCCGCTAGTTTTTTAACTTCTGATTTGGACTTAAGTCCATCAGTTCGTGTCTTAGGAGTTTGTAAACGGAACGGTGACTTTGGAGCCGTCCTAGCAACGAAGCACATAGTAAATTCAGAGTTGTTCTGAATCGGCCTTGTTGATTCTGGCGTTGATTCGCGGGTGTTCGCACTGTCCATACCACCGATTGCTATATTTCCTATTAAAAATATTGATCTTTGGTTAATTATCGCTCACTCGTTGATTGCGTCGGGGCCTACACGGTTGGCTTGGTCGCTTTGATTTAAAGTCCTCCACTGAAAATCAGTTATATAACTGAGTGGATAGACTCTAAATACAAATTTATTTCATTTAAATTTGAGCAAATGTTTCTCTGTTACACAAGTATCCATTGCTTGTTTTATGCATTCTGGCAGATTGATATCTCAATAACAATCCTTACAGAATCGAGGGGCTGCCAGATGAATTTCATCCTAGTAGCCTCCAATGCACTTTCTTCCTTTACATTCTAAACACACTTTAAATTTGTTATTGTAAATTAATATTGTCTTATTGTACATTGTTCTTGTAGTGTATTTCAATATTTGCCAATTCCTGTTTATTGTTTGCGTATTTGCAAACATTGACAAATTAATGTTGACAACAAAATTAATACAATAGCAAGTTTGATTTTGTTATGTGTTTTTTCAATCAATACCAATAATAAAACATTTTTAGTTATAATACTAACAAAAACAAACACCATACATGATTAAAAAGAATAAAAACAATCATAATTACAATTTACAATAATCATGCATAGAACCTTATCTCAACTTGATCTAGTGTAAAATGCCCGGCGTATACTCGTATGTGGTGAAGACCGAGCTCTCCCCCGTCTTGAGGTGCCCACCCGTGGCATGCTGGTTGTTCTCCTACACTGAGAGGTGCCACAGTTTGGCCATCTGTAATATAATAAGTAATAATGTCACAAATAGGTTTTTCACAATGTATATCCCAACTTTGACTTTGCACTGCCACTTTCTCCCACTCGTAGCGCCACCATAGTACAAGCACAGCCGTGCCCAAAGAACTACATGAGCAAGTCATTCAGTCATGGCCAGTGGTTAAAGTGGGGCGGTATGAGCCGGTATGCATACCGTTAATAAAATTACCGACGGTATGTTATACCGGGACTAATTTGTGATAGATTTTATGCACATTGTCCAATTATGTTGAATAATATAAAATTAGTAAAATATAGGCATACGATCCCAAATACTACCCCAATATTGGCAAACAAAAACAAACATAGACCCGACCCGTTTCAAAGTGATTTATAATTGTTTCTGACAACACACCCTAAAAAAATTCCCTGCGGGCCAAAAATGGGGGGCAGCGACCTCCAGACCCCCCAGCGTTTCCGCTTCAATAATTTCTTCAGCATAAGTGCAGACCTTACTATTCCGAATCCACTTTAACCACTGGTCATGGCCTACTAAATTGATGATTCATAGCAGTCAGGACCGGTACTACGGTGGTGCGATCCAGCGAAAAGCTGTGCGTACAAAGCCCTATCGAGTCTCTCAGATGTCTACTTACAATACAATAATGTTGTACAATTTGAAGATCTTCCCACGATTGATTCCGCAGTTCCTGTAACACGTTATACTCACGTTACCATTGTTCTTGTATTTATGTGCACACCCACACCTGTGCTGCCACAATACCGTGACCTCCATAGAAGGTCTTCCCGCAGAAGTGCATGGCCCCTGGTACATCACCGCCTTCTTTCTAGAGAGCTTGGCCGGAACGTTGCGCACATTGGATCCTGTCACTATGTTTTAGCGTTGTCGTGGATCATTGCTTCATTTCCATCTAGTGATCGCCTCCTGTGCAGGAAGCCTCAGACTTGGTTTGCCTGGGTTTGCTTCATCCTCCTGTCAGTGTGCAGAAACAATGGAAATGTTAGTAAGTAAAGGTGTTAGTATTTAATGCAATTTCAAAACTATTTTCATGTCGTCATTTACAATATTTTTATTTACCAATCCCCAATGTTATGGGGCGGCCAAAGTTATACTGTTAAAAAATTTTGAAATTTAGACAAGACGCCCCAAGTACGGGGCCGTTTGTTCAAAAATAAATAGTCTTAACCCTTCACTGGGGGGTTTAAAAAACCCTGTGCCTTCCCTGTGTGTGGGGGTATTTTTAGAAAAAAAACCCCCATTTAAAAAAAAATATAACTTCCACTTTTATTTCCCAAAATTTAAAAATTTTTTGTGAGAGAAATTAAACAAACCTAAAAACCCATGTCTAAAACAAAAAAAAACCCCCCCCCCCCCCCCCCCCCAAATAGATAATTAGTAATTTTCAATTTTATAAAAAAAATTTTAAAAAAAAATATGTGACAAGTGGGGTACTTGACTACATATGAATATGAATAAAAAAATTCTCCCCCCCCCCCCCCGAGCCCCCCCCCCCCTCCCCAAAAAAAATAAACGATAATTAGTAATTACATAATTTCCCAAATTTTACATCCAAAAATTTTAAAAATATTTGTGACAAGTATTGAATCACTAGGGGTATGAACATGCCCCAAAATAAAAATTCCCCCCCCCCCCCCGCCCCCTCCCGCCCCCCCCCCCCCAAAAAAAAAAGAAAAAAACAATAATTTCATAACTTCCACATTTCTCATCTAAAAATTATTTTTAAAAAAAATGTGGCAGTACTCTACAAACATGCCTTGAAATAATATCACCCCCGCCCCCCCCCCCCAACAAATCGATAATTACAAAATTTGCACTTTTTCATCAAAAAATGCAAGAAATCCCTATTTCACTAGTTCTTACACAGTAAACATGTATGTAGGCCTAATACAAATTATAAAAATTAACAATATATTTATTTGGGGGTTTCATGGGAGTATATTGATGAATCTGCTTGCTTACCTTGGAATGATACATGATAGATGAAAGTTGATAAATGCTTTTATTTGACGACGCGCCTGAACTAAACCTAGCCTACATCATTGTCGCTTGCACTGTCACCGTCAGTCACTGTCGTGATTATCACTCTTGTCCTCTTCACTATCACTAAAATTTTCATTGGTATTTACAATAAAGTCACAATCACTTTCCCAGTCACTATCGGTAATAATTTCACGGATTTCCCTTTCTAAAACACGCCGTAAACACGAATTCTCACCACTCGGGGACGCCATGACTGTTTACTACAGCTGATGCGAGAGCAGCTACAAGTGGTTCGCGTAGAAATAAACTTCTAAAAACAAGTTATCGGCCGGTTCCAGTAGTTGGCGAAATAGTTCTACGTATTGCCGATAGGTTGAAGCACATGCCACACGAAACTAGAGCGCGCTAACCCCATTGAGCACTGAATAAACTACACTTGAATTCAAACATTGTGGCGCGACATTGGCGCCACGAGTATACTCGGGCGTAACACGGGGGGCACAACTGCACATCACGAGTTAACTCGGGCGTAACTGAGAGGAGGTTAAAGTGTAAATGTCTAAAGTAATGGCAAAACATCCATCTGTACTATACCCACTTCAAGTGCTAATGTACTCCCCTTCGTTTGGCATTAATAGAAATAAATATGAATTGATATATTATTTATATATTTCTAAGTGACAGTTTAACAAAAATACATGGTTTATATTTTCCAGGAAGGGGAAATGTGTATTTTAATTAGTCTTAATAAAACAAAAACTACAAAATATGACAAACGTGTTACAACTGAACTATGGAAAGAACACACAGAAATGTAATCATAAACGATCGTGTAGATCCTCAAGGTTTGTTGTATAAATCTTCATTAGGGAGCAAAGCTCAATCAATTTTCTGTCCGTCCATGCGTGTCGCGATAAAGAGCGAACAGGCGCCGAACACGAACGTCCAATTGACATGTGTCTTTTTGTTGGCATTGCCTTTCAACAAGAATGACACAGAATGCACCATAGATACTAGTATAACCCCCCCCCCCCCCCCCCCCCCAGCTTCAACAAGAATGACACAGAATGCACCATAGATACTAGTATAACCCCCCCCCCCCCCCACCTTCAACAAGAATGACACAGAATGCACCATAGATACTAGTATAACCCCCCCCCCCCATCCCCCCTCAAAACAAATGAATTGAAGAACAAGTGAAACACATTGTTCTAGTGTAAGCTTTGTCTTTGCAGACACCACGAATTTTTCTGTTTCCTTCTTCTTGTTCTTCTTCTTCTTCGACCTGTGTTGATTAAGTCGCTTCTCTTGCTCTTCTGGGTAATCTCGTACCCGTGCTTGTTTTAGATGGTCTTGATTTTTTCGCAGCAGATGAGAGAGCACTGTACTACGTACACTGTATGTTATTGTAATTGGTGGCGACAGTGCGTTTGGACAGTGCTGCGATGGATGGCCATGGCTAAATAAACTAGGACAACCATTGCGGTCGACACTCTACTTCAACTTGATTTCACTTGTGACCTTGAACCTTGCCTCCCACTACAACAGTATACTGCAACAGTTAGGAAGGTCAATAAGTGATTAGTAGCATGATCTTAAACTGTGACATGTGTAAGCATGAGTTTGCACAAAGTAGCTAAGAGAGGTTATATATTTTAAATCAAAGACGTCTGTTGTTTGACTGGAACATTTACAAATCGATATCAAACACATTATTTACCCTTTTAATATTTCAACATCTGATCGACTTCAAAACACATTCATCGCTAGTCGGGACCACTTTCATTTAAAATATATACTATTTGTAAATTGTGTCAATTCCAACCAGAAAAAAGTTGTTTTTATGTTTCAAAGTCGATCAAATCAAATCAAAGTTCAATTTTCCATGATGTAGACATCAAATTGAAACTAACAATGGGAAACGACAGTCACAATGTTTTATTACTAGGAAAACGCTCAAGTCCCGCCGCGTTGATAGATGAGCTTTTTTAAGTTTTAGTTTGCGTGGGATATCTTTACTTTTGCAATATTATCAACTAGTAATGACCAACAACAGTTGCAATCAATGTTAGAATTCATTATAATTGGCTCAAAAATACATAGCAAACATCAATATAGGTAAACAACAAATCAATCGAAACACAGTAACGAAGATACATAGATAATTTTAAGGACAACAATGTGAATCAGATAAGAACACATTATAAATAGATTTACATTTTTTTAAATGCTGAAACCACCTGAAACTCTTAAGTCATGCAAGGCTATGGCAACAGAAACATACCTACATTACAATAGGAAAGCTGAGAGTATTTTAAAATAGGGTGCAAAGCTGCTTAGTCTTTCAGCATGAGAGAGAGATGAAAATAAACTGACTTCTTGCAGGCACTAGAAAACAAATACCGTATGCATGTAACAAGTAAAGGAAATAAATTTACTCTCACATTGGAGAATTTGTTTACAACTCATTCCTAAATAAGTTTCATATTACCGTATTTCTCAATTTCATTATTCGGGAAACACTCCCGTATGTAATTGATTTTATGGAAATCAATCCAGAAAATGTTGATGGCCCAGTAAGCCAAAAATGCGGGCATATGAAAAGAAGAAGAAGATTTCTGGATTGATTTCCATAAAGTTACACTTAAAACATATACAAATAGCTTAAATATAAAATTTAAAGATTTTCCCTTTTTTAAATCTTTATATTATAGGATAACACGACAACACATGATGGCCGAGTAGGCTGATTGGAGGCATATGAAAAGAAGAAGAAGAAGATACTCTAGAAGTTTAGTTACATACAAAATATAAACGTGATTGGCAAACGGCAAATGACAACATTAGTAGTCTTGGAACTCTTAATAATGCCTACGTACATTGATAGACCTATGATCAAGTCTAGCCCTTGCCAAAGTACGGTATAGTGCGAGGCTGCACACCACATAGTACTAATGATGAGTTGATCAAAAGTGTAGAACCAAATTAGTTGCCCGTTTTATCAGCAAGCCTGGGAATAACTTCAATTACTTTGGAGTTTGTCCTTATTGAAAATCTATACAAATTAAAATCATACAAAATTAATATCCAAAATACAGCATGGCACACTTATCCTGGAAGCAAAATGAACAACGTTTTCACTTTGTAAAAATAATTTCTCAGTTTTGTAAGGAAATGCACTACTTTAAGTACATACACATTTTGATCAGTGTTTTATCTTGATCAGTTGCAAAACAGAACACTATATGAAGTCGGATGTCAATATTCAGCAATTGCGTTTACCTAGTCAGCGAGTTGCCGCTGCGATGAGGTGGCACGGAATAGCTGGGGTTTGGGGCAAAGCCCCAGGCACAACAAACTTGAACACTCATACTCATCCAAAATATGGATTTGCAGCACCAAGGGGTTTAAAACTTTTTTTTTGCATGACACAGGCTCCGATAATAAATTCTTAATACGATTGTGATATTATTGCTTACAGCGTCAGCGTTGCGAATAGCTCAGGGACAAAAACCGTTGTTCAATATGACAATCATCTTCCTCTGGTTACCGATACGATTCCAGTGATTGACATGTCCTAATAAGATGCAAACTCGTCGCAGGCCACTTAGTTTGTTCCCACTATTGCGCTTCATTGGTTTGCCAAAGAGGGCAAAATGAAACTACAGCCGGGCAACATTGACGACGGTCAGCGAAGACTGAATTTCAATTTACAACCCTTGTAATTGGTTATAACAAGTGACTTACATGCTCCCGCTGAGTCGGCAAAAAAGCCAAAATTCGTCAAATCAAACAAATGTAAACGTATGATGAACTATACAGTCAGCTAGCGCATACTCAGGGCAGCACTCAGTTACTTGATAGGAAATCATCTCCGCTGACTGTGTTTACCTACGATAGTGGCGTAGTGAGGTACTAAGCAATCCAGTTGCTGAATATTGACGTGCAACTTAAGCAACCACAAAAATGACAAAATAGATAAAAAATCTTAACACATTCAAATTTATAACTGAGCACTTTCAATGGTGAGAATAGAATGCATTAACACATTTTACAAACTACAATGTGCACCTTAGTGTCAAGCTAAGTTAAGTACAGCATTAACGGTAAAGTAACAAAAATAAATGAAAATAAGAAAAAAGGTAAGAAAATAAATGCTTGAATGTCATGAAGAACTGAGTATGGAACCTTCAAAGAGATATTTAAAACACTTTTGAGAAGGAAAATCAACATTCAATGGAGTTCAGAACAAAACATTCTTCTCTGCAGTGTGAATGTGTTTGTTTTGTTTAAATGTACATATTCTTATTCCATGTTTTCAAAACCACCTACCTAGAACCACTGGCAAAGGGAGTGGACGTGGATGAATTATCAACAATATTATATTACTATTATGTAGGCAACCGCTCGGCGCGTAATAACAACATTTGTTAATTTTCTACAAGTTTTAATGAGTTTTCAGTTTGTTTTTGTTTGTCTTTTTAATGTATTATTATCATTTATCTAGTACCTGCCAGCCACAATGTAATGTGAAGGTTAGCTTGAATCTAGCAATGGATTATGTTTATGGAGAGTCATACCAATATCATGCAGTAATATAGATTGGTATTCACTTATCAGTCACTCAGTAGTGTTGTTTACGGGTGTACATTGTACAAGTACGTACATTGTACAAGTGCAGTACAATAACTAAGTGGGCTAAGTTTTGTTGAACAAAGATGAGGAGAGAGATTGAGAAGAAGAGAGAGAGAGATGAGGAAGGTATTTGCTTGAATTTAGCAATGAGTTTATGTATGCCATTCCTGCTAGGTACCTGTCATGGCCAGTAAATGTCGCTATGGGGTCTGTTGTCCTGTCATGGTCATGTCTTATAGTGTCTGTCATGACCATGTCCTGCATAAAGTGTTGTCATGTCCATTCTGATATAGGTCCTGTCATGGTCCATGTCCTGCTTAGGTCTGTCATAGTCATGTCCGCTCTGTGTCTTGTCAGTCAATCACTGATATAGCGTCCTGTATGTCCATGTCTGATAAAGCGTCTGTATGGTCAGTCGAATATAGCGTCCTGTATAGTCATGTCCTGATATAGCGTCTGTCAGGCCAGTCTGCTCTAGCTGTCAAGGTCCATGTCCTGAATATAGCGTTTCATAGTCATGTCTGATATAGCGTCCTATCATGGCCATGTCTGCTCTTGTGTCTTGTCATGGTCCATGTCCTGATATAGTGTCCTGTCATGGTACGATATCCAAATGTTGTTAATAGGTTCTGATGTGCGAGTGATTTAAGGCGGGAAGACATAATGTAACGTCTTATGGGAAGGCCCCAAATCCCAAGTTTAGTGTTGTGTTGTGTAGGCCTAAATTTATTTGGTTGAAGTCAATTGCAAAAATTTTACTAAGTCCCTGCATCTTTTTTATTAGGAATATTAAGCAATAAACAAAAAAGTAAAATAAAAAAGAATACAAAAAAAACATAATACTATGTTACCATGTGAATGACATGAAGAGATAGGGTGCCAACAGCTTACCTTAAATGGAGTAGGCGCGCCGCAAAAGATAGCAAAAACACAAATGCACAAGGTCACAAAAGGTCAGGTAGGAAGGTCACGTGGACCGAAAACGTTTTGATTATGTAGTTTATTAGTTTATTTGTGTTTATGTTATCTTTCGCGGCGTGCCTACCCCATTTAAGGTAAGCTGTTGCAGTTGGCACCCTATTCTCTTTATGTCATTCACATGATCCAGCCTTTTGGCATTCCTTTCAAACACATAATATGTTACCATTTCAATTAGGAGTTCTAGCAAAGAAATAATGGGGGGGGGGGTACGAGAACAAGCTTTTCAATATATATCTTGATTCTTGACACAATAATAATAATACGTTGTGCTCGCACATACATAATTATTTCACGTGCATTGCATTACATAAAAGGCAACGTTTCTGACAATAATATAATATTGATTTTCCTTCCATTTTTAGTGTGCTTAGTTGAATAGTTGTATTTTCCCCTATTACATAGAAACTAGATAGTAATGTACTAAACACGTACGAGAACAGCAGTGACAGTGCATACTACGTGCATCACAACCAAAATATGAAAGCTAGCTAGCAGAGCACGCATGGCCATGTTATTTAGGTGTTGGTTATTATTTACTTACTAGGGATGGGAAGGCTGTCTGTATATGTTTATGTATGTGAAATGCAATAGTAAGGTACAATGGGTCTCATAAGGTGTAGACTTAGACTTAAGCCTCGTCTTCATACAGGCAAGCAAATGCAAGAGAATAGGTTCTAGACCAATCAGAGAGCTAGGACCACGCGACCAACGAACGGGGTCGCTCGCACCGCGCCATTCGCTCGTCCACATGAAAACAAGGCTTTAGTAAATTACCTTGGATTCAGTGCCGATATTCTTGAAATGTATTTCAGTTTTAACTCGCTGGCAGGCACTTGCTCGGGTGTGTGGCACATTGTGCGACTTGTAAGGGAGACGCAGTCCACCACACATCCGAGAGTACAACAGTATGCGTGTTCTCAATGCTTTGCGGGGAATATAGGCTGGTGATTACGAGAATCGTCAATTGGGTAAATGTAATTCAATGTGATGAATACATTCAATTGTGAGTAAATGCCAATAATAACCATAGCAGCCATTCATCCCATCCCTAGTACTACACTACATATTATTATATTTATATTTTTAAACTACACTTTACATCTCTTGACTATGCTTTAGCTGCCATTTTGTGCTCAGCAGATTCTCATGGCACTGCCAATGTTACATTATGTTTTAAAATACTTAAGTAAATAAAGTATATAATCAAAAAAATTAGGTTTCCACAAGTAACTTGCCCAAATATCTTGGAGCAACAAACAATAGATTCCTGAATATTATGTAAAAAATAACTAAGCAAGGCCTCAAGCCTCGACAACTACAGTAGATAGAATATTATTCACATAGCATATTATATTGTGGAAAAATATCTCAAGCATAAGATGCAGATTCCATGCCTATCTTTCCTTTCAGGGTTACCGACGTATCTGGCGGTGTTTATGTAGGGCTCAGTCTAGATAATGGCTTTCATGTTTCTTAGCTGCACAGTCTTGAATATGTGCACCAGTTAGATGATATAGTAATGTACTACTAACTAACATACTGTACTTATTTACCCGAATCAAGCGTTATGTTGCGAGACTGTATGCAGTTAAAACTGCAACTCGGCTTACAATCAATGACAAAGTTGTAAGTTTGAACATTATATACTTCAGTTTAAAATTTAAATTGAATGTTTAATTTAGGGGTTGGATTACAATCGAGCAAATATGGTACGTAGAAAGATAAGTACGTAGCTAGGCACAGAACGAGGTGGTAAGTAATATGTTATTGTCTTGAGCAGTGAGATGCCATGTCGCGGAGGGAGACTGAGATCGAATACGACCACATTTCTCCGGTACGCTGAAGCTAAAGGCCAACTGTAGTAAAGAGAGACATGCAGTCCAGAGTTTTGTGATCTTCATGCTGCCCAACTAGAAACTATGGCACTTTGTTTTAAGTCTGTCTCCGTCTGGGACCGCGCTAGCTCTGCTGCGTCATGTACGAGGCAACTAAACGGGCCGACGCCACATGACGCAATTGAATAACAGATAGAGATTCTAATATGCGTCGGCTCGTCGGTATGCTATCGGTGTGCCAGACATTAGCCCGTCGAGTAGTTAGTTCATTAAAACCGACTGCTACACGGGAGAACACAACCAGAAATGGCTTAAGGGCCAACATGAGTCGATCGCTCTGGACTTGCAGCCACGTGTCCCTCAAGAGAAAAACTGTTCAAACTTGGTTGTTCTGTAGAACGACTAACGAGAACAAGCACAAATGTTGAAACCACTCGAAATGAATGTGTTTTAGTAAATCACAAACATGTAAAAAAAACAAGTAGAAGATGCAATTTCATTGTGGCTGAAGAACGTTAACACACAGCCAATGGCAATAACTTGGAATTCTTAGGGGATCTTCTCTTGATTTAAAAAATGAAAGTATTTAAACAAAAAACATTCTTATTGAATAAAATATACCCTAATACATTTCCATACAACCCTTAGCAATTATGCAACCAAGTCTTAATGTTTTTACTTTTTACACTTGATCCACCGATGTTCTTGTGTTCTTCGGATATTATTTGAGTGGTTGTAATATCGGAAGTAGGACTCTACTGTAATGAGACCAACGTAAGGGCAAACTCAAGTGTGCTACTACAAAATGGCCTTCTAGCTTGTTTGTTTCGTGTGTATATGGAAGTGATATAGCTGCCAACTGCAGAATGAGATTCTATGTCCAGCTAGACATTAGTATAATAATGAATAATCTAGAAGTTGAGAGCGGCTGGAGGGAATATCTGTCGTCCCGCAAGAGATCGTTGCCCGTCTTAGTAACCCTGACTTACGGTTGAAGGCCTAGGAGCCCGTACGGTTAATAAGTGCACTATAACACCCGCCCTACGAGTGAGTAGCTGGCGAGTAGCTGCGACCTTAGTGTTGGGTTAGCTCACATGTCTCGGGGGATCTCGGGCTGAAGGTCAAACCACAAGGTCAAGGCCTGCGCAAGGTCAAGGTCAGAGAGATTCACCAGAACCTGCGGGCAAAAACACAACGTCCATTGGATTAGATGAGACCTTGTGAGTAGGCCATGCTAAATACATTCATGAATTGACAAACATTAAATATGAAGTTCAAATACTACCTAACAATAAGATAGATAGATAAGTCTTTATTTTAATTAAATAAGTATACCACATTTCTGTTTTGTTACAGCATGATGATGCAGTTAAAAATTAGATATCATGTTGGGTAACAGAATGAGACAGGAAATCAGGCTAATGTTAGCCATCCACGGCAGTGATCCTGTTGCAGTAAGTTGTATTCTCAAGTTTTTACCTTTCATCATAGCAGGAGACTTGGAGGCAAGATGAGAGAGCTGGGAAGATGTGGAAGAGATACAATTGTGGGAGGATAGAAAGAAGTGGAAAATTTGGTTGCTAAACCAAGCTGACCTTCCAGAGCAGGAAAGCAATGGATACATGATGATGAATAAATAGCAATGTTTGAAAGTGCTGGCATTGTATCTATTCTCGTACATTGGGAAACATATTCTAATAACAGTTTTCACCGTGTGTCGAACAACGAGGAACGTTACGCACCTGTCCCATGACTGAGGCCGACCACCCCTTCTTCGTTACGACGGACACCTCCAGCTGGCGAGAGTTGAGGTCGCCCGACGAGATGACGTACTCCAAGGTCTCGTCGTAGATCGGGTTGCAGTTGTCCTTCATGGTCTCAGTCTTGCGCTTGGAGTCCTTGCGGTCGGGTAGGAGGTACAGCTTCACGTAGGGGTCCGGGATGTTGTTGGGGTCCTTCAGGGGCAGGTTGCTGCACGGGGGGGAACAAGAACAATTATTGATATGTTTGTGCACAGAAAACTAGAACAAAGTTACAAAATGTATACATAATTAAAAACCAAGACTCTTAGATCGGGAGGATATAAAAAACACACAAACAATAACCACGATCAGAAATAAAAACACTTACCAAAAATGCGTAAATTTTGGTATAATGTATACAATTTGAATTTTTTAGGTAGGTAGCCAGAGGCTTTGTAAGATGTGATCATGAAGCTGGATGAAGAGGTCTAGCTCAAGTGGAACAGCACATCCACGATCGTGTACTTCCGGTTTGTGCCTGTTCGGGCATTTTGATTGTTGTGAACAAGGCCTAGGCCACTACCATGAACTGTAGGCCCTAGGTTACCTAGGTTACTACAGCATTCATGCGTCAGTTGAAAGTAAACAATCAAAATGGCTGCCGATTTGAAGTCCTAACTTGTACACCGCCGACCACAGAGCTAGTCCCCCAGTACCAACGGTACTATTTATAATTCCATGGTGTGATGACTTTAGCTTAATAAGCCAAAAATGGGGGCATGAAAACAAAAAAGTGTGACAGTTCAAAATAATGCTTTCATTTTCATACTTTCATCAAATCGTGTGTACTCTATCTTACACCACTTACACTATCTTGTGCACGACGACCACCAGTCTCTGGCGCTGGCTGCTGTATCGTAGCGTCAGCTGGACTCGCCCCAAGCCATGCTCGCCAGCAGTCCTGGAAACAAACGTTGTGAGATGCGAGAAAGACACTGTTTAGTTTATTTACCTGTTGTCTAGGCCTTCCATTAGTTTAGTTGATACAAGTTTAAATAAAAAGAGGCCGGTTTTAGTGTTAGGGTCAAATTGATTAACTGTCCCCCTAGCTAACTCTTATGGTCGCCCAGAGAACATTTTTGCTGCCAACCACAGTTTTTTATCATCGACATATAAAGTGTAATTTTGAACATATGTATTGTGTTTTATCTGTCTGGGATGTGGAGTTTTTCACACCTACATTATTTAACATGGAGACAAATCCATACGGATACATTAGATTTTCATCTGGTCACTACGTAAACCATCTTTAAAAAGTGTAAGTTTACATGAAAACTCTGCATAACTCACGAGGAGATGCTGTTGTTGCGGTGCCTGACGTCGGAGGGCGGTGAGTCCAGTCCGTAGCTCGCCTGCGAAGTCAGGTTCTCCTCCACGCCGACACTGGTGCTGCTCCCGGTGGACTGGGTCGACATCTGCTTCTTGACGGGACTCGGCGGGGGTTTCTTCAGCGAGCCTTGCTTCACCAGGGGCTGCGCCTCGTCGTTGAGGGAGAGAGAATCTCCGTCACCCTCGTCCGCAGAGATCGGCTCCTCGCGCTTCAAGATCTGAAACAGTGCGTAGAGTTGAGGCCCTCAACAAACACTAGACCAATAATCCATGTTTCAACTTTCAATGTATCAAAATTCCATCCATCCGTCCATATTAACTACCAAATTACGAAACATATTTCTGAAACATCAAATAGAACATGCTCTATTAGGCTCTATTGATTGATAACTTGTTTTAGAAACTTGTTTCGAAAACACTCTGTGTGTCTGCATAGAAAACAACTTTCTGAAACATTACACAGCATTTGAGTATTGACAACCATGTAGGAGATGAGATGAGTAATATCCCTTAGAGCAAAAATCTTCTTCAAATATTAATTTTAGAGCATGTGTAAGCAACATCTAGGGATTTACACCCAGTTTACTATTTATGTATTTGTCGACGTCGATTGTCTCGATGCTGACAAGAGAAGCGGTTGAAATGGTAGGGCGTCAAGTTGAAGTTGAGAAGAACGGAGGAAGACGTTGCTCTCTTGCTTCCACTTTGTCATCCGGGTCTCGAGTCGTCTTCGGGACCTGGGGAGGGTCAAGGAATAGGAGAGTGTGAGGAGTAGGTAGCTGGACACAGGATGAGAGAGAGTGAGAGGGGTATGGAGAAGTATGGGGACAGGATGGGGGAGAGTGAGAGGGGTAGTACTGGGAGGGAACAAAGGAGGGGAAAAATAATGACAGAACTCAAAATTGAACCTGATAAATTAACTAACTAGGAAAACGCTTAGGTCCCGCCGCGTTGTTGGAAGAGCGTAATTGGTGCATTGAGCTGCCATGTGTTATGCTGATTTTCTGTTGTTCTGTGAAAAAATCATTCTTAAGTTGAAGATTTTTTTTAATTGAATTAAAATTAAATAAAAAATTAACTTAATTTTTTTTTTTTATTAATCGTAATTTTAAAAAAAGGAAAAAATCGTAAAATTGAAATTTTCTTAAGAAATAATTATTCGATTGCGCACAAATTTTACACAAATATATTAATTCATAAAACTAAGGTTCTGTGAAAAAATCATTATAATAGGATAAAGCATGTAGGCCTAGGTGTTATAAGTCAAACAATTGTTTTAAAAAAGAAAAATAAACGTAAAATTTTGATTTTCATGAGAAATAGTTTTTCGATTGCGCTTAAATTTCACACGAATACCTAAATTCATAAAATTAAGCTTCTGTGAAAAAATCATTAAAATCGGATAAAGCATGTAGGTGTTATAAGCTGAAGAATTTTTTTTAAAAATCGAAAAAAATCGTAAAATTGCGATTTTCATGAGAAATAATTTTTCGATTGCGCTCAAAAACGTGGCAGTTCTTGGTTCAGAGATTTCGAAGGCCTCCATAAAATTTCATCGCAATTGGAGTATCGGTTTAGCCGGAATCGTGCTAACAGACACACAATAATACAAACAGAAAAAAAAAGAAAAACATTCTGGATTTTTTTCTCCAGTGCAGTGAAATGGAATCTTTGCTTCGCTCGCTACGCTCATCCAAAAATTATTCAAAAGTTATGTCACACTTACTCTGAGCGTGAGTGACATCTGTATCTTGGTCTCGGGCCCTGACTTGGGCACGCTGAACGGCTGTTTCTCTATCTGTAGTTTGGGCTTCTCCAGCAAGGCCAACATGGGATGCTCTAGCGCGGCAAGGGTCTGACCGGTCTTGTTGTCGACGACCTTGATGAACAGGCTGTCTGTGCGCGGATGCTGAACGAGGAATGTGTAGCCCAGCTCGTAAACTGGATCAGAGGTCCTGAAACAAACGTACAACCATTCTATCAAACTGTTCAACTTGTTGTGCATGAAAATAAACCCAAATACACATCACATTAAAACTATGTTAAGAAAATAACCGTCTATAATTTATTACGTAAACTATTGGAGCAAATATTGTCTCTCAAACTCCCATTTTGAGTTCAACTGCACCCACAGTCGGCATCCGTACCAAGAAGTATTAGATGTAGAAGAATTATTATTGTTATGTTTTAAAGGATAGGCCTACCTACTTTCAATTGGAACACCTCTACCATATTAAGCACTTTTTGTTTGTGGTTTTGTACATCTCACTTAATTCGATTGACTTTCCTTTCAGTTTCAGTGGAAGAGAATGAAATGAAAGGATTAAAATTAAAATATTTAAAACCAAATTACAACCAAAATGGCAAAAACGTAAGAAAACATAATTAAAACGCCAAGAACAAAACATTAGTGAGGGCCTATATGTAGCAACAATCAACTCATTGTTGTGTAGCATTTAAAAGAATAATGTCTGCTGCATGACAAGTGACACTCACTTGTCTGGAATGATAATCCTGAATATTGAGGTGCTACGTACCTGTATAGCGTCAAGGTCTGCTCTGTCTTCTTGTTGACTGTTAGGACGACATAGGGGTCAGGCTTGCTCTGTGGTCGCGCTTGCTGCAACACAAAACACATGGCTGCTAGGAGACGTATTTCATTAACAGTCGCTCCTATAAACTGTACGAACGTAACGTAGCAGTTTGAAAAGTAAATCAGCGAATTTGGTGCAGAGATATTGTCCATATTGTGGCGATTGTGAGGAAACTCAGGAACTACGTTTAAAAAACTTGATGGAAAACTGCGCGAATACAACAACCAGAGAAATTATAGTGAATGAAAGAAAGGTTAGTCGCCTTCTCCACGAAAATTTACTGAGGAATGGAGAATGGGTTTTAAAAAAAATTAAATTAACTAGGCCTAAATTAGTGTTCAACAAAGCAAAATTCATGGTTATAAATACTAAAAAGCACAATGAATAGAATTTAAAAAATCATATTTAGAGTTTACCCACTCAGTTACTTAACCGATTTTAGGCGGGGGACTTTAATTTTGAAGTAGTCCAAGCACATCCTGTTGGCGCCGACATCATTGACGTGCAAACAATAGCCAACCAGAGATGGTATTTTAAATAGGAATCACCGACCAAACTAGTCGGGCTAACAACAAACACAATACGTACGGTCGATAAGAAAACAAGCGTACGGCCGTCAAGGTTGACGGGTTCATGGTGGTATATATCTTTAGGTGATTTCACTTGAGTATCCAGCAATGCTATTTTTGTGGTCGCTTAATGCACGCAGTTCAGACGGACGCCGCCAGGATCGCGACGTGACAAGTACCATCAGAGTCGATAAAGAAGTTTTCCCAAACTTCTTTATCGACTCTGATACCTATATAGATGGCGGTGTGTATACACTTTATTGAAGGCCGTGCATTCAGATCGGTAGGCGGAACGTTCGAGTTTTCGAATTCGAGCCGTCTGATTGGTCCCCGAGGCCGCCATCTTGTAAGTTCTACGTCACGTGACTACCACCTGACACGTTGCGCATTCCGTCGGCGACCGTCTGCACTGTGTGCATTAAGCGACCAAGCGACCACAGAATTCTGGCAGTGAAATCACCTAAAGATATATACCACCATGGACGGGTGTATCTCACTCACCGGTAGGTTCTTGACGGCGTCGAGGTAGACGACAAGGACAGCGGTGCTCATTGACGTCACTCGGAGCTGCTGTGTCTCAGCCAGGGCCTGCCAAGGTCAACACACAGAAACGAGCTAGACTTACTTTCCTGTATGACATTTTGACTAGAGAACAATAACCAAATAATAGCAACACAGAAGAAGACCAAGACAGAGCCATCTCTTTAGATGCGCCGCCCTCAAGAGTGACATTGACTCCCTGCTCGATGAGCTGAGCAGGATAGAAAAGGAGGCAGTCTTATATTGAATAGCAAGACAGAAGAATGGCTTAAGAGGCCAACTTTGCACAAGGAAAAAAAAAATGGCATGGAAAACACAGAAAACACATGATGACATGAATAATGTCAATTGTGGGCATATACAAAGAAGAATAAGAGAACAATAGTAGCACGCTATCAGCCTCGTCACAAGAAAAATGTAGTGCACTATGCATACTCACCAAGTCTGACTAAACATAGAGAGTTTGTTCTCTTACTCTGAAGAGTGAACAAGGCTGTTTGAGCCGAAATGTTTCGTTCATTTGTCATGCGTATATTCAATATAGTATCCACTTCAAAGGTAAGCTGCTGCCCAACACTTCAAAGGTAAGCTGTTTGTTCCTATCAATCTTGTCCTATCTACCAGACTTGTAATGTCCTGGCACGGGAAACTCACCGCGGCAAGGTCCTGAATGTTGTCACTGAGTGTGAGCCAGGTCAGGCGCAGATGGATCATCCCGTGCTTCGCGTCTTCCAGCGTTACCCACTGAAACAGGATTACTTTCATTAATGTCGTCAGCTTCATTTCGTGTACGCCAATGACAATACAGTACTAGCCTAGTAGTTTATCAAGTACAACACATTAAGATAAAGTTAATACAAGTCAGTCAGTCAGTCAGTCAGTCAGTCAGTCAGTCAGTCAGTCAGTCAGTCAGTCAGTCAGTCAGTCAGTCAGTAGGTCAATCTATCAAATTATTTATTATTAGCATTTTTGCTATTTTCATCTTGCATACAATAATACAACATAATAACACATTTTATTACAACATTTGTAACACTAAACGTATCCATATTATTAGTAGTGATTTAAATTACGACACTCACCAAATCTACCTCGCCCTTCTTGATGACTTGGTTCACGTCAACAGTAGCCCTGGAACAAGCAGCGGAATGTTAAAGCACCGGGCAATCGCATCGAGATCCGAGAATACAATATTATACAAGTCTAAGAGACAAGAAATGTAATTGAATCTATCTCCAGATAAGTAATGTTTGGCAAAACCTAATGTGACTTTAAAGTGACGTACAATTGCCTGTAACCCGGCCCACATTACTGACTTTAAAAAGTTGGATGTATTGACCACACTATAAATTATTGTCCTAGGTTGCACGAGTGCAAACCTTGTAAAAATATATTTTAAAAATGTAACATCACTCAAAAAAATTTGTAAAAATGTTTTTTGTAAAATTTCCACACAAGTTGAAATTAATAATATTATTTGCAAAGTACATGCAACACAATATAGTTGTGAAACATTTAAGAAAGAACATAATGGAACACCTGTTTTTTGCACAAACCCAATACTCACACACACTCACAGCTTGATGTGAAATCTTTGTGTAATTTCAATACTAAGTATGCATATAATAAAATACAACCGGTAAATACAGCAACTAGTAAGTAAAGTTAACATAATTAGAACAATGACCTACTACAGCAAGTTTCAATAATGTTCATGGCCATCCTTGCAATGCTACACAAAACATCACATCATAGAATGGCTCAAGATGGTGTTGGAATATATAGTCACTTGCCTGTTTGGCATTTAGTAATGTTTGGTAGCAATAACATCTATATTTTATATTCTCCAAAACTGTCGGTTAATGGAGCCTTTCTTTGCCTCTTGTTACAAGAATCAAGTTTGAGAATCGTTCGGTTCAAGTAAAAAAATCAAGGTAAACTACAAACAAGTTCACCCCAGTATTGGTGTAAACTGGTAGGAACTATTAAAATACGTAACTAATAATCTTAGATTTATTTATAGTTCTTTTATTTTTATTACTGAATAGGATGGACGTTAAATAAATATTTAAAAAATTACCATTTAAATTCTTTTTGTTGCTCAATATTTTATGCATACTTGGTATTTAAGAAGATGACATACACAAATCTACAAAACATTTATTACAAACAGCTACAGTGCGCTGTCACAAACAATCAAACACACAGACATTGACGTTTCCCGTTACATGATTTCTACAGATTCTCTCTTCAGCAAGTTTGTGGCTAGGCCTTCATGAATTCTGACGTTGCTGTACCCCAACAGTACTCAACAATCTGTTTCTAGCACCGTTATGATTATGCTACAATCTTCTAATCTAGTCAGTACCAGTATTTATGGGGTCTCAGTGGAAACATCAACATTTAAAATGTTGCATAGTTGTTATCACTGGGTACATAGAGACATGGACAAGTTATTCATGGACACATTTCAACAAAAAACAAAGGGAGTAACACAAGAATGGAAAATATGTACTTTTCATAAATATCAACTAAATTTCTAATTTGTGGCCCTTGTAATATTGCTCTCTTAAAAGTATCTACATAGGGTGCCCAGATTTACAAACCAAAAAAGCGGGATGAACAGTGGCGGATAGCTAGGGTCTGGGGCGAAGCTCTAGCCGCCGGAGGCCCTTTGGAAAAAATTTCACCATACTACAGTTATTTTTTATCTTGTTTTAACTAAATAATGGCAACTCAAGGGATCACCATTTTGTTTATGAAGGATAAACAATTTTAGGCGTAACAATTCACTTTGATTGCCCAACTGCAACTATACCATCATGCGTATAAAAGTATGTTTAGGCGGCGGCATTTTACACACAACACTGTCAATACGAGACGAAACGAATACTAACTACACTTGCCTTGTGTGTGAGGGAGGGAGAAACAAGCAAGCTAAGCAGCGGCGGTGGCGGTTACGTGTAGTGGCCACGTCAGTGTTTACAATTGGGACAAAGGAGAGCGCCAGCGAGCTCTCGCCGACAGCGAGCCGGTACATTTATTGATAAAGAAAGGGATGCGAGGAAGTAAGCGCAAAGTTTAAAAAATGCACAATCTGAAATTTTGCATTTTCAAAAAAGCGGAATAAAAGTGCGTCCCGCCGAGAAGTGGCGGGACACAGGACACACAGCTGAAAAGCGGGACGTCTGGGCACCCTATATCTACACCATGTCCATGCCTGTATTAAACACAGCCATGACAACCCAAAACATTTTAAACCAGGTTTCTTGAGCCATAGAATCATCCAGACTTAAAAAAACTAAAAACATCATTCATAACACTCTATATAAATTTCCATTGAGAAAATAAAAATGTAACAATTACTGATTTCAGTTATAAATTCCACTTTACTTTTCTTTATCTACTGAATCTCTGCTAAATGTATATCTTCTTGCAAATGCAATTGCATAGTTGCCTTTAGATGGCCTGTATGTCTAGGTAACTTTATAGAACCACAAACAATGATCTTGACACAACACATAAAGCAACATGAATATGATACACACTAACTCATAAGTAAACTTGTTTCAGTCACGGACAGTGAAGGGAGCGTGCAATAGTAGAGAGGAGGTAAAAGAGAGAAAACATCAAACAGCCACACATGTAAGAAACCCATGCAACTTGCTTTTAGACTAACAGAGAACACGCATCAGAGAGACGAATTGGAGACAAACAGAGCCACTACTATAAGTTGATATTACCTTACCACCAAATACTGAAGCCGAGTTCACACGACGCACGGCAGTGGCCAATACTGACTTGTATAACATACGCAAGTGAGGATATTCAAAATTAAATAATAAATCTAAATTCGAATACAGATAATAATGAAAAATAAATAATCAAATTGCATGCTTAAAAAACGGCGCAAAATTTGCTCGCCATAATTTTTACTCTCAAATACAAATAGGTATAAATTTCATTATTTGTACTTAAATAATTGGCTGAAACTGATGAAACGCTAATATTACTAATACTTGATACAACGGATTATAACAAATGATGTAACCTCATTATCAACATGACTGCGATGCGTTGAGTGAGCTCGGCTTGTAATACGTGATTACGGAAAGACAGAATAGAGAAGAAAACAGGTGAACTGGCCAAACGCAACGTCACAGGTGAGCCCCGAGTTGCAACACAGTTTGTTGCAGATAACAACGCAACCTTTCGGCAAAACTACATTAGTTTGAAGAGGTGCTTGAATATCAGACAGTATTGTGTGTTAGTTACTTTTTTTGTGATTTGATTAATGAACAAGACAGAATGGGGAAGGATGCAGTGTGCAGTACTTATATAATAATAATAGCGTGTACCAATATCGGATTATATTATGCCAGGTTTATATAACACATGTAGACCTACGCAAAATGATGTCTACCAACAAAGTTTATGAAAATCCTAACAACATAAATAATTGAATACTGTCTATAAATTAGTTGTGGTAAATGAGAGAACTGGTAGAAATGCTGTCATAGAAGACATCGAAGTAGATGAGGAGGTGTTGAGCCTGGCTAGCAAACACTGAAAGTCCACAGCCCGAGAAATGGTGATACGTCCCCCGACCTGACTTATTTGGAACGGTGTTTGATATTATTATTATCCCGTGCAATGTGGCTACAAAATTTAATAAAATATTACATAATATATTTCAAATTCAAGGTTATCTCGGCCCGGAATATTATCATTAAAATTAATTGCTCGGGACATTTCACCGCGTCGATTATATTTTATTGTTTCGACGTATTAGCCCAACTATGAGGGCTATCTTCAGAAAACAAGTAATAAAACTCGTCTTGGCTCATATTTTTGTTAACTTTTTTAGTTTAATTACTAGTACTTGATTTCTGAAGATAGCCCACAGTTGGGTTGAAACGTTAAAACAATAAAATAAATTCGACGCGTCAAAATGTCCCGAGCAATTAATTATGGTGATAATTACATACATTAACAATGGACAGAAAATCAAGAATATACCTACACCATAGTACAGAATAGAGAATAGAAGAAAAAAAGCTGTCCATAAAAGATCATTTCACACCATTTGGACCAAATAAGACCCCATCCAACAATTTATGAAAAGCTAGAACAGGTGCAAATTTAAAAAAATAATTACATACATTTTACTTGAGTTACAACATAGAATGGGTTACTAATACATAATAATATGCCATTTTTACACCTCTTAGGCCTACTAAAATGTAAAGCATGAAGCAGTGATGACGGCGGTGATGAACGGTGGTGACTAAATCCCCATATCCCACCCTTGTCATACACTGATAAAACAATATGATGTACCGTCTCCCCCACAAAATGATACAGAATCATTCATTGATAGCACCCAGGACAGGAGATTTGATGACAAGTAGCGATGATACCGCGGAGAGTTTAAGCTACAACCCAGGGCTCAAGGACTAGAATTTGGCCAGCCCGAGTGAGCGAGCGAGGTACCTGCCCAGGAAATCATCGTTGTGCGTTCCCTTGTCCTTATCAAACAGCCTGAACTGGAGGTTCTGCTTCTTAGTGTCCTCGAGCAGCATCTACGAAGCCATTCGCAGCGAGAAGGGAACGGTTAGTATTTACAAGGCGGTTGCACTGGGGGGTGAAAACACAGGCCGGACCTTGTCCAACAACGTACGTTATCCAAACATATTTATAGCATGGCCTAAACATTGTCTTTAGATGGAAGCTAGATTGCTCAAGTTTATATTTTTCACATTCACAAAAAATTAAGATTATAAATTTAAACTTTAATTTTTTTGAATATTTTATACAATTCAGAAATTAAAAAATCCATCCCGATCGGGGTTTTGTTTGAAATTTTCTTTAAATTTGTTTGTATTTAATTTGTTCTGAAATGTAATTCAACAATAAAAACTACAATCAACTTTGACAGTTTAAAAAAAAAGATAACGATAAAATCTAATTACCACATAATAATTTTTAGCCCACTTCAAAACGTGAGAGCCACAGCAAAAATAGTTTGGCCAATCATTTAAAACCTATGTACTTTCATAAATGACCAGTACTTTAATGGTGCAATTATCAATTAAAACTTTGCTCAACAAACTGCCCGGCCTGTGAAGACACTCTCCAAAGTCGTATACTGGACGCTCGGTCATTACAGCACAACATCAAGAAGTGTGAACACAAAACAAACCGAGTGCAAGACATAACACTCGAGTGCAGGTAACGAAAACAATAAGTTGTTAAACAAAACACATTCCGGCAAACGTATTACTCGCAATCTGCAAAAGAAACACAGCCAAACACACAACTAGGACGCTCGTTAGTCGTTACGGCCAAAGTAGCTACGTAATTACGTACAACGTAAAACAATAACAGCGCAGCAAAAAATCTATTTAGGTACTTCAATTCAAAAAGGGAAGTTTTAAAATCCAGTGATGGCCAAACTTACCACTCAAAGAGTCAAAATTCAAAAGACAAAATCGGGCCAATTCAAATTTTACTTTTTAGTAATGCCAGCAAGGGTATTGAATGGGAAAGCCTAAGGTGTTGCTATTAATTTGAACAATTCAAGAAAATGGCCAGTTTAAATAAAGAAAACTGTCACGAAAATAGAATTTGAAAATATTAATCACTGAAAAAGAAACAACTTTAGTTACAAAAATCATACTGGACTAGTTGTGAAGTAAAAGATACCATACATTATGCTGTACAGGTCAATATTAAATTTCTAAATATAACTGTCTACCATTGATTTCCTTGATAACTGGAAACCATTCCTGTTCAAGTTCATAATAATGCATTTAATTATACGTACATCTTAAAACTTGCGGCTAGCATTGTGGGCCTACAATTAATCAAACATCAACAGTTAATAAAGTGATGAATGCAAACAGTTCTGGGTCTCATGTTTTGCCATCACTGGTAACGTCCGTTTCGGATCCTATCATGCTAGGTTACACAGGGCTTCTATCCTGCTGCACAACACCGCTTCGCACGGCTCTAGATATAAGCGACGAGACGGCTGCGGAAAACAACGGTAACCTTGTCGCAAGTTATCGCGGGAAGCTATGTTGCACACACACAACCAAAATAAACGTTTTATTTTTAAATTAAATATTATTATTATAATTATTATTATCTTCCTTCATGCTTTCACAGACCGAAATATTAGAGAAATCAAATATTTTACGAGTCATTTCGCTGTGTTCGCTTTTATTAATACTACCCGACGTTTCGATACGACTGTGCGTATCATCATCTGAGGCAACACTCGGGTAGTATTGTAGTATGTAGTCAGGTAGTATTAATAAAAGTGAACGCAGCAAAATGACTCGTAAAATATTTGATTTCTCTAATTATTATTATTATTATTGCAGGTATTTTTTTTTTTTCAATATCGATTAGTTTTCAAAAAGTTTTGAAAACATGAAAGTTGTGAATGTGATTGCGGTGAAGAATTGGAATGCGAGGTGAAGATAGCAGCCGCTCGGGAACGTGTCTAGAGTGCCAGGTGAGAAGCCCTTGTTAGTGACGGATGGGTCGGGGAAAGCTTGCCGGTACCTGCCCAGATAATCATCGTTCATGACGCCAGGGAAACCGGGGTCCCAGTCCCACAAGTCGATGATCAGGGTTCGCCCCTCGCGGATCCAAATCTCCGCCTTACAACCAAACACCATCAGTTTCATCTCAAGAGGAACATTATGTATTTACAAATTTAGAATAACCGTCGTGAAGTACACGACACAACACGTAGGTCACTTATTATTACCGAGGTGTACAAATTACATTATAAAGATAAGAAATTAGAAAGTTTAAAAAAAATGAATCACAATAGAAATAATCAACAATACGGTCTCATTAAGCTAGTCTTCAATGTTCAAACCCGTTATTTATTTTGTTCATGACTTTATTTTCAACACTATTTAATCCGGATTTTATGGCATTACTTCTCATTTCGATCCTTGAAAAATATTCATCAACTTAAAATGTTTGCAAGTTTGCGTTTTGGGATAATATTGTAGCTAGTACCCAGTTACAATTTGTAGTTTTAAGTAAAAATTGAAAATTCACAATTATAATTTTAACAATTTTGTTATTTATTACTATCATTGCACACCTCTAATTTTACGTAGCCACATTTTCAATAAATTTCAACCGGCAAGAGTAAGTGATGGTTTAGTTTAACCACAATGTACAAAATCCTCGTTGAAGTAATAAATACACAACAGTAAATTTCTATCAATCACGTTGCAAGTGATCATGCTAAGATCAAGTTTTAAAGTAAACAAATGTTACGGGACTTGCTAAAATAAATTTCTCATTCAACTTTATTTTGTCTTTTCATATTTTGCCAGGGTCTGATTTAATTTTAAAGAATAAATAATTGCATCTCTCTGCAAGCACAATGTTGCAAAGCAAACAAGGCTGCTGTTAGAGCCAAGAATTCATAATCAACTACTAATAATTACGACTCAAGACATTCGGTGTGGCAGACATGTCCTCATGCTGCATGACGGCCAGCTCTCAGTCTCGCTAAGTACAGATTTAGTTTTACTTTAGTACCGGCGATATCATAACACTACATAACAGCTATACTAGTATGGACATTCACAAGACAATAGGCAACACACAAAACATAACAGATTCAAGTAGTATGTAAGGCAATTTATATACAAAAGTGACACAAGTCTTGATACTTGATAGTGTTTTTTAACTCACATAATTTACTAATATAAAATCTGGTAGTACAAAAATAACAACGTGAATGATTACACAAACCGTTTGTAGTTACGGTAAACATGAAATAGTAATTTATGCTGCGTTTATAATGTTGGCAGTAGGGCTAGTATTTTCATAATATTTTCTTCCAAAGTACGGAGAGTAAATTGATAATATGTAGTAAATTACATGAGCATACACATTATAAATTACTTGCTGCCCAAGATAATTCAACTCACTGCTTCGGACGGTGAGGCTAGAATGTTCTGAATACAAAGTGATAAGTATATAACCGACACCTGGAAATAAGAAAGAAAGATATACCTGAAAACAAAACAAGAAGAGAAAGTTGAGTAAGAGTCTAGTTTGGCCGGTGCAATGGCTGTTAAGTAGACTAAAGAGGCATTCTCAAGAATCAAAGACCGTCAATCTTCTACTCATGAAGACCTATTTACAAAAGAATGTTAGTTCAGAAAACAATCAAAGGATGAATAAGACGATCGAACGGAACGCGAGTGTATTGCAGTATTATTCCATTCCAAGCAGTACCTGCAATACTCAAACAAGTTAATTATCTGCCTTATCGGAAAATAAATATACAATAGCAATAGACGAAACATTCACCAACGACTAGCCTATAACACTATGCTTCAATATCCACCCATAGACTAGAGTGATATGCAACCAGTAAGGGAAACGCCATACACACTGTGCTTTCAACAACTTGACACCTCACCAACAGACTAGATACCATGGGCAACTTTACCAGACTGCAGAGTCTTTTATCAAGCAAGTTATACATGCTGCATTACTTTACTGGGAATTGGGAAGTCACAAGAATGGGAATTAGTATTGGGATTTGAGGAGAAAGTGGACAAAATATATAATTTAGAGTTGTTAATAGAACTTTCATCGAACTACATAAACTGCTGTGCTACGATACAACCCAAATTTATATACACTCATTATGAATGACTAGGAATTTTATTACAAAGCAAAAAGCATGGGGCAATATGAAACTAAATGACTGCACTACACTCTTCATGATTATTTCTGTTAAGCTGGCTTTAAACGACTGTAACAGTGAATATTGAACATAAGACGGCTACGTACCTCAAGAATCAATTATCAATTTCCTTGACACAGATTGCTACTCACCTTTGAAAATAATTTATCACAAAATATTTGTACGTTTATAGAAAATGATGGGAATGTGAGCTGATGTACTGTCAAACTCAGCTCAGCCTACAAGGAGGCCAGCCGAGCATGAACTGTCATATGCTCGACCATGTACTAGCTTTGAGTAGAATCAATAATCAATCAATCAGTGCCAAAATAGTAGGCCCAAAAATAGGTCAAAAATAGTAGCCTAACTAGCCTGACAAGCATTGTTCTAATAAGTAGAGGTAGTGAAAAATGGTGATAACGAAATTTGCGAATTTTTTTAAATGTCCTTTTTATTGCCTTAAATGTAATATTGTCGACAAATTACATCATTTAGAGATGGAAAAAACACATTTTGAAATCGCGAAATCTCGTGTATAGCGCGAAATAACGAACAAAATTGTAAGAAACTGGTCAAAACGCGAATTAAATCGCGAAATTGCACCGTTTAGAGTGCAAAATGTAAGAGATGGTGGAGGTGCCGGTCCAGTTTTGGTGGAGGTGCCGGCCCAGACTGAATATTACGCGTGCGGTAGGCGGAACAGTCATCAAACAGACAACGCAACGCGCGCGTCACGGGCTTCACGGAAATAGTCCACCAAAATAATGGTGCGTACAAATATTTATTTTTGTTGGGAATCGACTCGGAATCGATTT
The DNA here is from genome assembly GCA_024449915.1 of Sweltsa coloradensis. Classification (NCBI taxonomy): domain Eukaryota; kingdom Metazoa; phylum Arthropoda; class Insecta; order Plecoptera; family Chloroperlidae; genus Sweltsa; species Sweltsa coloradensis. The sequence goes on from JAMZAV010000719.1 coordinate 35,084, forward strand.
TTAGGTCACAATGATCGATTTTAACTTTTTGGAATCTATGTCATCCCTAACTTAAGGGGCTCCGTTTTTTTTTTTTGGATTTTTGGATTTTTTTTAAACGTTTGCCATTTTTTCGAAATCGCGAAAAACGCGAAATTTGGGTTTTTAAAAACGAAATTTGCGTTTTTATATCACCATTTTTCATTACCTCTACTAATAAGTGAAAAACGCTGGTAAAAATCAATAAGCACACCCAATCTAGATGAAATAAATGGAGTATAACATTATCTGACTAAAGAATTCAAGAGTAGGCCTACTATTTAAGATTTTAAAAAGTGCAGTTAAGCCTTCCTACGTATTTCTGAAGCATAGTCTAGTTTAACCGACAGCTTGAAGCCTACAACTTAAGGCCTAGTCTGGCATATCAACATTTCATACTGTGTATATTACAAATAGTTCAGTGCATCTGGTATAGGTACTAGCCAGCATATTATTGCGTTGCATTGAATAATCAATACATCTAGTCCCTTTAAAATACCTGATGATTTTCAAAATCACAAACACTATCTGTATTGCGGGCATAGCAGAAGGGGGTGTAACACGCTAATGCAGGGCTGCCACTGATATTTTTTTCAAATCCTGTATGAGGACGTTAAATATCCGCAAATATCCGTGAAAAGTCTAAAAACGTTGATTTCATTGATCAAACTATGAAAATGGATAAATGTGATGTTTATATTAATTGTTACCATCTTAACCTAAAAGTTGCCAAGGGCCTAGGCCTATGCACAGACGAGAAGAAAGGAGCCAGAAACGCCCGTGGTTGCTTTAATTAAGATTGCATAAAAATTTAAAATGTTATTTATTTACAGAAAATCCATTTTAAACATTAAAATAATATTTTCTGACCTGGTTAAAAAATTCTAGGCCTAGGCCTAGCTAGGCCCTATGAATGTTGGATCACAATTTTGACCTAGGCCTAGCCTAGGCCCATGTGTTGTGTTCTATAATAACATTGCAGAACTTGATAATAACATTTTAATCATATACTAATTCTATTTTTCACTTTTAATATCACATAATCCAAACTTTATAAACAAAAACGAAAGAAAACAATTTTGTAGGCTCTTGGCTGTTCAATTTAACTTGCATCCTCCCCAAAAGCAACTGTGCTTGGCAGGGTTGCCAGATATATGAGCGCTGATGTCGCCGCGGCAACTTTTGAAGTCGCCCAAATGTCGCCCAATCTGGCGCGGCGGCCCAAATGGGGGGTCTGGGGGGGAACGCCCCAGAATTGCCCCGCAGGGCGTTTTTTTTTTCATGTTTTTTAAAAGGTGTTTATTTTGACTCTACGGAAATACTGGAGAATTTAAGGGAGGATATTTATGGGTATATTTACTAGGCACAATAGATAAAAAAAACCTCTAAAATCAAAAGTAAAATTTATTCTGTACTCACATGCTGAAACGATAATCTTGTAAAATCGGAGCGAAACCATCAACAGTTCGACACAACTGCACGTACGCGCACGTGCGGTCAAAAAACAACTGAGCTTCTGTACACAAATAACAAAACGATTTAAACGACAAAACGAGACAGTTTAAAGATCAGCTATCTTCGACATTCCACGTCTTGTATCCTGATGTGACATTTAACCAAACAAAACGTCGCGGGTCGGGCAAAATGTAGCCGGTTAATGAGGATTCTGTATGACTTACCTAATATTTAAATTACAAAATACTATTTAACAATGGAATAATTGCTGATAAACATTTTATGTGTTTAAAGCACGCTGTAGATTGAGAAATTTTTGGAAAGTTTGGATTTTCGTGAAGTAGCCCATTTCGGCGACAGGCGACTTCCGAAATATTTTGGTCGCTAAAAACATTGCTTGGTCGCCCAAACGGCGACAAATCGCCCAATGTGGCAACACTGAACTGTGCTTGGCTGTTTCTCAAATGGAAGCAGTAGGGATTGGATACACAAAGGCAGTTCCTACTACATCTGGGACACGGCTCCGCCCATGCTCCGCCCCCTATCGAAAGTCAAATCGATTATCGCCCCGCCTTCAATGTTTACAATCGAAATTAGCCCGCGCAGATTCAAATATACGAAAATAAGCATAGAAAACGTGATTAACAAAATATCCGTAAATAAGACTAAAAATCCGTTTATCCGTTTTGCACCCTTAATATCCGTAAAAACGGATAAAATCCGTTAAAACGGCAGCCCTGCGCTAATGCCATATGATTGTGTAAGTGGAGGACTGCGTGAAAGATATAGTCTGCCAAACACCCAATCATAATGCTCTTTAGCAAGTTAAAATACCTTTCTCCCATAATGCTTTGTGCACAATAGGCCTATAAATAGCACTGGTACCGTATGCCTGAAAATCAATGTTTATAAATAAAGGACAGTTTTAAATTTAGACACGTTAAACAGAACAATTAAGGCATCGAAGACCTGGACTTCATAATGTTATTTTTAAGAAGAGTGCAGTAAAGTAATTCATCATAATAGTAGGTACCTATTCATAAATACAATTTTAAAATGCTGCACACCCCAATCAATGCAACACCAATTTATGAAATACATTAATTTTGTCAAGTGACTCTGAACGAAGGCTCTAAACACCCACGTACGCTATCTAGGGGCCTACCAGATTTTTTTTTGAAGTCATACAATAGAGCATGGGATATTTATCAGACGAATGTTCACTCTAAAGAATAATACTGTAAAAATGAAGAAAAGTCTAAAGGACAACTGCGCATCCTAAGGACAAAGAAGAGCGGTGTTAGAAAGCTAGGGGCCGCTAGTAAAAGACCTCTGCAGCTTCATTCCGGCCCCCGAGCAGCTTATCTTAGGACCCGGCGGCAGGGGAGAGGGCAGAGAGAGAGAGAGAGAGAGAGACGGAACAGACAGTAGGCCGGGCAGACTTCTCACCTTCCTAACTTCTCATCCTGCTTGGACATATCGTCGGCATCGAACAACTTGACATGGATCTTCTGTCCAAACAGCTCGGATACAACGCACTGTCGTAGGCAAGAAATAGATAGGTGATTAGTACAGACAGTCGACGTGGGTTACAGCGCAGCATCCCGCGGACGGACGGCCTTGCCACACACACATCACAGACAATAACCATATCTACGTACAATATACACATTGTGTTACATAACAATATACAATTACACTGTCAATTGTTTACACATTTACATTGTGAGTTGTGACACATCTACTCGGTTTTGCTAAAAAGAATTTAGATTAAATAAAATATGCAGGTTATTGTGCTTTGGTTTTACCTAAAACTGAAACTGGGAACTATCACAGGAAAGTTGGCAGCTGCGCCGCACTTAAATCTGACATTGACGCCCTGCCAAATAACCTGAGCGGGCCAGAGAAGGAAGCACATATTTACTGGATAGCCAGGAAGAAAAATGATTGAAAAATCAAGCTTTTGGCATAGGAAAAAAAAAAGTTGGCTAAAAAACAAACAAAAAGGAACAATTATTTGAATTGCTTAATAAAAAGTAGTACGCCTACCGTAATGGTAATGCACATAATCATGATTGGCATGATAGGCCTACATATTTATATAACCTATTTTATGAAATATTTTACACTTTCTTCCTTAAAAATAGAGCTGAATCTATATATACGTAACTTGTTGGCTTAAAGCGTAATTATTTAATCCTAATTAATATGCAGTTACCTCCATAACGTATAATAAAACATACAGTTAATCAATATGCATTTTCTGCATCCAATGACTTTGGGCCTATACGATCAAGTTCAAAAGCCAACTGACAACAACTGATAACTAAGTGATAAGACTAGATGCATTTTCTTGATCATCTACCCAAGAACTAACGTCGAGTTACGGACGTTTTCTGAACAATTATTACATCGGGGGGGGGGGGGGGGGCAATAGATTTTTAAAATAAGCCTATTTTAATTTGTTAACTGAATATTGTATACAATAATAAAACAGGACATTGTCCACCTTTTTCTGATCCATTTCATTCCATCCCAGAAAATTTTGAACCAAAATAAGCAAAATGCGGAGCATTAACTCGATCAAAGACTGACCTATGGGAGGAACAAAACATAAATGTAACATACTCAATATTGTTGGAATCAACTATATTATTGGGCATTGGACTCGAGTTGTGAATCACTTGATACCACACAAAACAAACACACCTAGGTACTTGTGTAGTACGGAATACAATGGTGACTCACCTCGCACCAGTAGTCCCACTTGGGGTTGACATTGTTCTCGATGGTCTGCGTACGGAACTGTTGCGCGCCGATGTTGAGGACCGCGTACGGATCGGACTTGCCTTTACCCAGCAAGGATATGTCTTTCTTCATGAGGTCTTTGGCCTCGACCACGTGCACTCGCAGGACGCCCTGGGGGCAACAACATCACACAGTAATATATTATAGCATACATACAGTACAGGTTGGGATAGTTGGTGCAACAGACATACAGTAAGTACAAAACATTTCAAGTTATATTTTTAGAGAATAAAATATTGGATACCGGTACGTACAAAAGACATATTTTTTGTTCTTTCTTTCTTGTTCATTAGTCCTACATCAAGCTATAAACTAAGGGTGCACCCGGTGCAGGCTCCATAAAATTATTTTAAAGTGAATTTTGTGCGTAGAGTAGGCCTAAATTTATTTTTTAAGTACGGTAGGTAGCCTAGCTAGAATTTAAACCTAGGCATATTATGTATGAAAATGTTTTTACCATGTTAAACATTGTTAAATGCATTTCTGGCGACCTTTTTTAGCCGCACATGAGGAAAAACAGTGAGCCCACTCTTTTGATTCAGCCCTACCGCCTAGGTGATTTAAAAAAAGTTTAAATTTTGAAAATTCATTGCACAAATAAAACATTTTTGATATGTTTATCTTAAAATCAAAATATTCTGTTGTCATCAATTTTGAATGATCATAGCCCAGCCTTAAAGAGTTTGAACGTTTCAGTCAATTGAACTTTAAACTCCAGTTACTAGGTAGAGTAGGTCTAGGGAGTTCACCTCGGGTTGAGGAGTCTTGAGTTCGGTTGCGGCAACAACGTCCGACAGTTGGATGGGCAACTTGTTGGGCAGAACCATCATGGCCGCCACCTGCTCGACGATGATGCGCCTCAGGATGTCACTGGAAATAATAAGTTCAAGGGTTTTCAGACAGATTACAGTATACAAGTATGGGTAAGAGGATGCTAAATTATTATTCTCAATCTATTAATATTCATGACTGGTTGCAACTGATTTCTTGTTAATCAATTTCTAATCTATTATCAACATGAGATAAGGCAATGGTCAAACAATCCCCCAACACAGTGCAGAACGATCGACGTTTGGTCACCGCACCACCATGTGTAAGTTCCGCTGGAACCACAATGTAAAGAGTCCTTTGACCAAATTCCGATATCATGCGATCCTGGTAGAGAAACCAAGCGAACCAGCTTGGCATTGCCCTATTTCTAAGCCTACTATACGCATAGGCCTACTTCCTTTCCAAATCTCTTGTGCACTCCCGTCACTCTAAAATAAAATCCCCACACACTTGCACACCATTGTTACTGTTGGAAACATATGACATACACAAGTAGCTACCGGTACTTCAAAGTCCTGTACAAGCACAGAACTGAAAACGTGTAAATGTACTTGTAGGCCTATGAATGAGCTCTACAAAACAATCAATGGGAAAAATAATTTTAAAACAAAAAAGGACTTTACATAGGCCGACCGCCGATGTATTTATCAATTATGGTTATCCAAATCGATCCTTTATTACGATTGATATGCCTAATTACATTCTACCAATCGTTCAAACAAATGGCATTAAATTTAATTAAATTACCAGTAATCAATCAACAAAAGTACCCAATTAAACGACCATCTTAGTATCGGTAGGTATCAATCAAGACAACGTGTTTGTTTAGGTGACTGAAGAACAAGTGGCATGATATCATTTGTCTCTGCCCAACGCAAACGTCAACTAGGCTATGTATTAGGATACACGGTATCCAATTACAAACAAATTCCAAGTAGCATGATATCATCATCATCATCATCATCATAATTATGTATGTATGTAGGCCTATAGGCACCAACTTGACAAATCCTTTCCATGTAAGACTCTTGGATACTAATAAAACTAACTGACTAACCTTGTGTCTCTGCCCAACACAAGCGTCAACTAGGCTATGTATTAGGATACACGGTATCCAATTACAAACAAATTCCAAGTAGCATGATATCATCATCATCATCATCATCATCATCATAATTATGTATGTATGTAGGCCTATAGGCACCAACTTGACAAATCCTATATCTTGTTATCATGTAAGACTCTTGGATACTAATAAAACTAACTAACTAACCTTGTGTCTCTGCCCAACGCAAACATCAACTAGGTTATGAATTAGGATACACGGTATCCAATTACAAACAAATTCCAAGTAGGCTTAGCATGATATCATTTGTCTCTACCCAAAGCAAACGTCAACTAGGATATCTATTAGGACACATGGTATACAATTAGAAACAAGTATTCTGAATTGTGTAGGCATCAGTTTTCATTAGTATAGTACTTAGTTACTCATAGATTTGTCACTCATAGTCATGGCATCCCAAGGTCTGACCTAGGGTAACTGTACTATCAGTGAAAGTTGAGCTTCATTGCCTGTTTAAATCAACATGCAATGCAGCAATACGATAATAAAATTGCAAACAATCTATAGTACCGGAAGTAATAAACTGTTATCTATTGGAATGTGTTCAATGTACCTAGTAATTTAGTGGTGTTAATATCTTTACTATCAGTGTTATCACCGAATGAATTCCACATTTTATTACAATAGCAAGAAACGGAGAAATTGCAAATTACAAAAATAAGGGTTATTATTTCGTAATACTAGTGCATGTGCAAATCTGGCAAGGGAGTGTGACGCAATGCCTGACGGCATGAAGAAGGAGGAAAGAGAGGCTCGTCTCTACTGGTTGACTAGATTAGCATGATGGCATCATAGGCCAAACCTGGGCATTTGAGAAGATAGGAAAACATGCTCAATTATGAAACCACTGAAATTAAACAAATACCAACAAAATCAGGGGGGAAATCATCTTTCTAGTGAAGCATAGAAACTTGCAGTTCCATTTCAAATTAATGAGCTACGTTATAAATCTTAAATTTGACATAAAATTTATGAATATTAGGTAAAAAATATATATAGGCCTACCTAATGTATGAATCACTGTCAGACAAAAATTGCTATACCCTAAACCCTATAAAAATAAATACATCTTAAAAATGGTACATGAATGGGTTAATCAGGTATTACATAGTTGCGAGAAAATGATAATACAAACAAGGAATAGAATAATCTTGCATATTTGCACATCTACCAACTGCACTGAAAGCGGGAAGAAATCTGTCTCAATCATAACTCCAAACTTGGAAAAATCTGTTTTGTTCCTAGGTCATCCGTACTGTTTATACTTTATTTATATGCATATGCCACAGCCACAGAGCATAACTTTTAAGGATACCATCTGCACTGTGGGAACTTGAATGATGTCTTGATAACATTTTGATATACAAATCGACAAGGCACAGTTCCAACACAACCGATTTTGAAGCAGTTTTTGTCAAACAAGGAACCACGTTTCGTCATCTCGATGATACCCGAGTTTCAATTCTCCGTTTAAAAAAAAAAAGAAAAATAGGTAAGACCATGTTTTTTCCCATTTTTTAAAGTAAAATAATGAGAAGGCATATTGTCAATTCAAGCATCCTACAAAAGTAGGGGGTCATCTTAAATTCAAGGTCGTTTTCTATTTGGGTAAATTCGGTAGCTAACAGAATTAGATGAACAATAGCTAGATATAGTAGGGCCAACCTACCTCAAGCCGGGCATATCAAGCAGGTCCGCCACCCCGACGAGGTTGAAGTCGATGGTGGGGTTGTTGAGGAAGAAGATCTGAAGGCCGCCGACCAGCGGTATCGTCGATATGAGAGGCTTCATCACTACCCGGCATAACCCGTGTAGCTGGAAGTCTTTGATCCCGCCCTTCACGCCCGACAGAGAGAACGAGATGTCACAGTCCCCGGCGTAACTGCGAACAAGAAGGTTCGCCACTTCACAGCCAGTTGAATAGGCCTACAGATTAATTGGAAAATTCCACAGGCATATAAATAAAATAAATAAATTTTAAATTTTATTTAGAGTCTGCCCACTCAGTTATATAACTGATTTTCAGTGGGGGACTTTAAATCAAAGCGACCAAGCCAACCATGCAGGCCCCGACGCAATCGACGAGTGAGCGATAACCAACCAAAGATCAATATTTTTTAATAGGAAATATTATAGCAATCAGTGTAATGGACAGTGCGAACACCGCGAATAAACGCGCAGAATCAAACAAGGCCGATTCAGAACAACTCTGAAATTTATTATGTGCTTCGTTGCTAAAGGGCGGCTCCAAAGTCACCGTTTACAAACTCCTAAGACAAGAACTGATGGACTTAAGTCCAAATCAGAAGTTAAAAAAACTTCTGACTTTAGCGGAATCGAACCCTGACCTTCTGCATTGGAAGCAGATACGCTAACAACAAGACCAACGAGCCACACATATGTTTAAATGTACCTATTAGGCCTACTAAATTTCCTGGGAAATTAAAGGATTTAAAAAAATATTTTTAAGTGTGGCTTGTTGGTCTTGTTGTCAGCGTCTCTGCTTCCAATGCAGAAGATCCAGGGTTCGATTCCCGTTAAAGTCTTTGGACTGGGGGAATGGGAATTTGTAAACGGTGACTTTGAAGCCATCCTAGCAACGAGGCACATAATAAATTTAAAAAAGTTGTTATGAATCGGCCTTATTGATTCTGGCGTTGATCCGCGGGTGTTCGCACTGTCCATACCACTGATTGCTATATTTCCCATTAAAAAATATTGATCCTTAGTTGGTTATCGCTCACTTGTTGATTTTTAATTTATTTTTATTTATTTCTTTAAAGATTCATTTCATGGACAATAGGAGGAAAGGAAGACAGCAGATTACAAGCAGCAGAGATGAAATTTTTAAGAAGTTCTGTAGCCTTAACAAAAATAGACAAGGTACGGAGCAAGACAATAAGAAACAAACTACGGTAGGAGTGGAAAGTTTACGAAATAAAATAGGAAAAGAAAGACTTCGATGGTATGGGCACGTACGAAGAATGAAACAAGATAGAATACTAAAAGAGAATTGAACGCGCATGGGGGGGGGGGAGTAGTAAGAAAGTGGACGACCAAGAGATAGATGGAGGGACAAAAAAATGAAACGTTGAAGGAAGAGGGAAATCATGGGAAAGAATTAATAAGTGAAAGGACTCTGGGTGGATAGAAAAAAAAGAGAGAAAACTGGTTAGAAATGCCTGTATAGAAGACATTGAAGTAGATGAGGAGGTGTTGAGAGCCTGGTAGCAACACTGAAGTCACAGCCGAGAAATGGTGCTCCGTCACACCCTGGACCGATTAGTTGAACCGGTGTTGACTATTAATATAAAGAATCATTTCAGTTGATTTTTTTCTCTATTCCTATTGTCATTGTAGGCACAATCTTCGATATTTCCCCTTGCCTCCAAGTCACCTACTATGGTCCCTCCCAATCTCCTTTGTTTCTATTATAATTTTGGAAGCCTCTAGGAGCTCTTTATTCCGTCACAGTACACACGTAATTGGCCTAATTGTAATAAGCCTAGGCCCAGGTCTCTGTACGTAGGCTAGCCCTACTGTGATAGTCTTTTATAGGATTTCATATGTTTAAAACTCGACTCGAAAACTTTGAGCCTAAAACCAAACTCGACTCGATGTCGTAGTATAAAAAAAAACTCGAAAAAACTCGACATTCGAGTACTCGCAACCCTACTTGATGGTATGGGCACGTACGAAGAATGAAACAAGATAGAATACTAAGAAGAGAATTTGAACGCACATGGGGGGGGGGGGGGGTAAGAAAGGTTGGACGCCCAAGAGATAGATGGAGGGACCAAATAAAATGGAACGTTGAAGAAAGAGGGAAATCATGGGAAAGAATTAATGAAGAAAGACTCTGGGTGGATAGAAAGAAATGGAGAGAACTGGTAGAAATGCCTGTCATAGAAGACATTGAAGTAGATGAGGAGGTGTTGAGCCTGGCTAACAAACACTGAAAGTCCACAGCCCGAGAAATTGGTGATACGTCACCCCTTGACCTGACTTATGTTGGAACCGGGTGTTTGATTATTATTATAAAGGTTCATTTCAGTTTTGATTTTTTTCTCTATTCCTATCGTTCATTTAGGCCTAATCTTCGATTATTTCCTCTTGCCTCCAAGTCTCCTACTATGGTCTCCTCCCATACATTATCTTCTTTGTTCAATCTTTATTTCATACATTCTCTTGGAATCCTCTATCGTACGTATCATAGGTTAATAATTAATTGATCCCACTCGTGTTAAAAAAGTAATAACTGAAACCTAATACTTACAAAATATCTAGATCCATGATGATTTCATTCCTTGATACGTTCTTGTCGTACACTTTAACACCGCCTATTCGTACAGGCTGGAAAAGAAAAGTTTATTACCTAGGGGCACTGAACTCCAAGCATAGAAAAACAATTATTAGTCTGAAGTCTAAGGTTCAAAGCTATTTGCCATGCAAATTGTAAGCAAACCAACAATATCATTGATAGTGATACATGTAGGCCTATGGGCAACTAATGTGCAATGTGTGTTTACCACTTTTAATTATGTATTTGTATTTTTTTATTTTTTGAAATTTAAGCTAGGAAGAGAACGTCTAAGATGGTTTGGACATATGAAAAGGATGGGCAGGGAGAGGATTCCAAGACGAGAATTTGAAGCGGCAGAGGAGGGGAAAAGAAGAGTAGGAAGGCCAAGAGAAAAATGGGAAAGATTAATTCAAGAAGACGTTGGAAAAGAGAATGAAAGGGTGGGAGCATGTGGCAAGAGGAAAGCTGTGGGAGGACAGAAGAGAGTGGAGTAAATTGGTGGAGAAGAAGGTATTGGATGATGTGGAAAGAAACACTAAGTCTGGCAAGCTTAGTATATACAGTATCATGCCCTTGATAATGGTGGAAAACATCCACTCAACCCGACATAGTTGGAACTGAGTTATGATGATTATTATTTAAGAAGTTAGGCCTATAACAGTACAACAATGCATACTTCAATGACATTCAATTAATATTATGCTAGACTCTCAGTATGGCAGTGGGGAGCGTGCCAATTAGAAGTGCTCAATCATGATTGGGGAAAACCAATGGGAGAACCATAGAGACACCATATGAATGGTATGGTATCCCTATGGGGAAAACAGCTAACTAAATGTACGTAAATTTGTGGCTTTCCCCATAGGGGTAGGCCTACCATATTATCCCCTTTCATGATGGCTTCAAATCGGCACGCTGGCGCTCGGGGTGAATGATTGGAGACCGAGAGTCTACACTTTGCTATGCAAAGCTTGTTTCATACTTACAATACTTCCCAAGATCATTCGCTCAAAGGTGAAACCATTTAACTTGTATCCCGCTAAAGCAGAACGAACGCCAGGCTCAATAGCTTCTTTGAGCAACGCTTTGCAATAACTGTTGACATTTGGCCAAACTTGCTTCATTATCTGAAACGGAAAGAAATGAATTAGGCTCACGTAGGATAAACAAGTAGGTAGGCTAAATGGGAGATGGTAAAATAACCCACACCAAAATTTACAACATTGAGTGGGTGACAATTTGTCCAGGTATTGGACAGCTTTACAAAATCACTTCGAAGAGACCAAAATTCAATGCTTTGCAGCTCAATGCACCCTGTAAAGGCCTTGTGCACCAGTGCCCGGGGAGGGATAGTCATAGGGTTGCCAGGTGTCCCGTATTACCCGGGAAATCCCGTATTTGATGGGTGTTTCCCGCGTCCCGTATGCTCTAACCCATTGATCAGTATATCACGTATTTAGAATAAAGCAGTCCGTGTGCGCTTTTTCAACAATACGCGCGGGCGTATAGTTACCAATCCCTTCCCCTCGGCCGGCCTTGGTGCCTGATCAGTCTGCCGCTGCTGCCTGCAGTTAGGTGGTGGGTGTTATTCGAGTGCATCATTATCGCGGTGAGTCATTGTAGCGAGTGTCTCTAGCCGTAACAACCTTGGGCGCGGCGTGCGTGTGACAAACGCATTCAGTGAGTGAGGCAGTAGATAAACAACATGAAACAATTCAAAACTCTTCAAAGTGCAAAATGAAGCAATAAATAGGTATCAATGATTGATCATCAATGAATAGCCTTCAATAAAGTAATAATAATTTTGGTTCTATATAGCTAATTATTAAAAATGAAACTATTAAAAATGAATACGAAATATATAAGCTACTTTCTTTTCTGTACCTACCGTACATTCCTTATCTGATTATACCCTATTTCAATCACAATTTTGCTTTAAATTTTCACTGATATTACTCTCGAAATGCATTTAAGCCCTCCCCAAAAAAAACAACCCAAAAAATTTTGACGTCAGCGGCTGGGCTTCGCCCCAGACCCCAGTATCACTACGCAAAGTACGGTCCCGTATTTGAGTTTCACTAATCTGGCAACCCTAGATAGTCATAATTTAAATGAGAATGCCTGGAAGAGCTAAACAATGTTCAAAATGTTACAGAAATGAGTTCTTATTATATTTCTACAAACATGTAAATTTATTAATGTTCAAGTGCATCTGGCATCTAAACAAGCCTGCAATGTTTGTGAACTTAGGCTAATATGCGAGCAAATTATGCCTTTCAATAATTTCAGTTCTACTAAAACATTTTGAAGTTAGTATCATAGACTTGCGGTCTGCGTATACCTGTAGCCCCTAGGTGTATTTAATAGGCAAGTTTCACGGAAACTGATATCTTGGAGTGCCTAGAACTCGTTAAGATGCTCCACACACAGGGCTAGAGGCCTATCCCCCCAGACTCCCCATTAACATTCTGACCTTGGATCCAAATGATCTAGAACCGGCCCTGGTTGGCTATCCGTTCGGAATACTACCTCTCGTCCCGGTGTTCCAAAAAAATGCTTTCGGGACACCTTTTTGTCCCGGATTTGTCACAAGAATTAGTCTCCTCTTTTCAGTAAAAAAATAATCTTCAGTAGGCCTATTCTTTGAGCACGAAGTGCCATTCACTTTGAAAAGTAACCGCTCGCGCAGCAGCAGGCAACAGTAGGCCTATTCTTGCAGCGTGAGACGCAACCATGCGCTCGCCGCCTGCCCAACCCACTCCACTCTCGAGTCGCAAACCTTGAGAGAGCCTATAGGCAGAGGCTACCCTAATGAGCAGTGCCCGCGGGGTTGTATTGTCAGCAAATACTAAAATAGTCGTCGAGTCTGGCTCTGATTCAGCAACTGTTTGATTCTGCTGAATTGTCAGTGTCATTGTGCGCAGTAGGCTTAATTAAGCCAAAACAAAAACGTAAATCCTCCATATCCCGTTTCAAAGAAATCAAGCGACTAAAGTACGTTGAAATACCTTAAAAAAAAATCAAAAACAAACATTCCCTGTGGCTGTGGGGCAATTTTTTGGGGGGCAAGGCCCGCAAACCCCCCGCGCTTCAACAATATAGGCCTAGGCTAGTGTCTTGTAGGCCTATTTGTTTTGTCCCGGATTTAAGGGTTAGGCCCTACCATGCCCGGTAACTGTAACAGTAACAGAAAGCTATTGCCGGGCTGTTGCAGAGCATCCCAGACCCCCTACAAACTCCGCATTGTCGTGCGAGATCATAACAGGATTATTCGTTCGCAGACCTAGTGTAGGCCTAAACACTCAAAAAGACAAGTGTTTACACTTTACACTGGCTGTTGGGCTAGTGTTATGAGAGCGGGTTTAAACACTGATTGATTGATTGGATATTGCTTAACGTCTCATATTTATGCAACTTGGCTAATCGAGACGAAGGGAGGGACGTAAAGGATGACGCGGGGGGACAAGGGGTGGACAGGCCTGTGCTGGTCAGAACCAGCCACAAGCGTATGGGGAGGGCAGGGGTTCCCCCACGTCGTGGTCGTCTCCGTCTGTGTCATCATCCGTTCGTGTTGTCATTGTCGTCGCCGTCGGGGAGGTAGTCAAAGGGAAGGGGAAAGTTCCCCGACGACGACCCAGAGCTCGCCATTAGTTTCAGGGAGAAAAACTCCCGTAAGAGAACGTTGTGAGTTGGAATTACTGAAGCAAACGAACGGACCAAAGTAGCTCATTTCACAAAAGTGTTTGCAAACAAACAAGACTCTTCCCAAATATTCCTTTGCCCTCGCCACAATCATAAGATCCATTGTAGGCCTAGATGGCTCATGGCTGTTAGGCCCAAAGTCTACGGTTATGGCCGAGGGAATCTAGGCCTAGGCGTAGGCTCAGCAACGAGTAGTAGGCCTAGGCTAGACAGGAGCCAGATCTGTCTTAATACATACCTTGTTAACCCATTCTGCCCGTTCTACATCAGGGAAGAAGACCCAGCTGGGCAAATCATCGACACGGGCTAATATAACCTCTTTCTCGCTTGACATCGCAGTTGCTTTTGCAATGTTTCGCCTCATGTCGGTTTCCCTCTTCCATTCGTCCCGAACAACGGACAAAATTACGGGGCCGATTAACCATGCTATGCTCAAATCATATTTTCCAATCAAGAAAACCGCAGCAACGGTCCCAAACTTTTTCGCAAAACTAACTGCAATGTGGGAAATACTAGAATCTGGCATTTTAAACCTAGTAATGAACGTAGCCGTGTATCAGTGACGCACTGTAAAACATGAGAAAATGTTGTGAAGTTAATTATTTAGATGCCACACCCCCGAAAAGCTATAAAAATGTATCTCTCTAGGCCAAGAACATCAACTTGGCTCAGCTGTCACCTTGAAAATGTAAAAATTACCGATGACTTCATCAAAGCTTACCTCATCGCCATATATAGCAAGCAGTGGTATAAGCATAATTGCACACAGCCTTCTTGAGGGCGATACAATTTTTGCGGGAAATTTAAAAAATTACAGTACAGGCACAGTACTTCAACTTGAGCAATGGAAGAAAAAACATCAATCGAAAAATCTATTTGCACCTTACTCCGTGAAACTAGACCACTCCCTCATCCTTCCCTTCCATTCCAAGTGTTCTGCCAAAAAAGGTATCTTTTCTTCCACTCTTACTCCAATTGAACTCTCTCAGCTCACTCTGGATTATCTGTTAGAGATGTTACAACTGCACCAATCTATGCATTCTCATCGTTATCCAATGTCCAAACCCAGTTCCCTAAGATTGCACTCGCATACACCCTCCCCTCCTTGAAAAGTTGAAACCCCAGTACGAACCTAGTTATCCTACTAGGTAGTAGCTTTTTTGAACTGCTTCTACTGCTTCTTCCACTACGTCAATCCAGTAGCATATTATCTAGAAATGAACAAAGAGGGGGGAGGAGGAGAGTCTACATGCTAAATAGTAAATAGGTAGGGGTCTGGGTCTTGCCCCAGACCCTCTTATTAATTTTCCTCATCCCCTAGATTTCCAATTTCTCTGCATATCACCCACAAACAGCATTACTCTTCCACCCATCCCCCCCAATATTGTTAATGTACAACATTGTGAAGACCAAAGGATCCACTACACTGTCCTGCAGCAGCTCATACGTAGCCCTACACTCCCCATCAAGTGGTGACCCATTTGTCGCGACATTTTCCCAATGAAATTATCAGCAGAAACTTTATCAAATGCCTTTTCAAAATCTATAAAAAACACTACGTCTGTTGACCAACACATTACCGCTCGACCAAATCAGGATAGTACGTTCTAATTAAGGTAAAACACAAAACATATTAGGGTACTTATGGTACCAATTGCTGGCTCATTACCTAGTCTAAGCTACCAATATTTTGCCATAAAATTAAGTACCTACAATTAATCCATAAACCAATATTAATGATAAAGAAAAGAAAGTCATGTACAATCAACTTTTACTCTTTATTACTGTACTCTTATATAACAATCAATGAAACACCATTTTCAACACCTTGACAGGCCAACTATATTATACTTCACGTAATTGATACTTTTAAATGTGCAAGTGTTTGCCCAATTAAATTTATACACATATATATTATTTATCTATGAGTATGGCCAATAAACATCTTGGATCTATACGGTAGTAAGTAGTAACACACCTGCATTACATTACTGTATAACAAGCTTTTATTATTAGGCACCAGTAGGTAAAGCATGTCACTTTTCTACTGTAGAAATGCACATTTAGTGACATAAAAAGCAACAGTTAATCCAGAAATATTCTAATCACAACATAGAACAATAATGTCCTCGATAATAACTTAAGTAATAACCAACAATACAATACCGCTATCAGCAGAGGCAGGTATGATGGTAAAAATGAATTGAAACTGTAAATTAAATATAATTTTCAACACCAATTCACCATTTTTGGACAAACTATAAACGAATATACAATAAAGTTTGATTTCACCACAAATATCTGCCTCTGAATTATAATATACAGTACTAGCTCCAATGAAAGAATGCAGATGCTTTGTAGTGCTGGGGGTAGTATGAATGCGCGGTAAAAGAAAAGTCGCCTTTGTGTATGAAAGAGAAATATCTTTTACCATCGCAAGCAAAAATTATCTGTGCTAGATCACAAAGTTCCTCCGTGTGCTATATATCAACAGTGAGCTAACAAGAATAGAGTTGACAAAGTTGTTATGTTGGGAAAACAATTTCGAGCTATCTGCATTCTTTTGTTGGAACCACTATAACATTTTTTTAATAGGGTAATTAATCTGAAAGTCCTTTGCAAAACAAATCCCACTCCCAAAATTGTCAAAATATTAGGGGGGGGGGGCACTTTCAACCAATTGCCAATCGGGCTTTACATTTTTTGCAGGTCACACCACCGTAGTACTGGCTCTTCTAACTGCTCCAATTATGGCCATGTGGATCATTTAGTTTGAACTTGTACTAAGGTGACGCTACGAGTACGAGTGTGAGAAAGTGCCAGTGCAAAGCCCAATTGTGGCTACACGAACAGGGGCTGTGACCACATCGTATAGATAGCAGCAAGCTAGGACCGTAAGAAGTATGATTGGTTTAAAATATTTTAGCATGTTTTGTTCAATGGTACAATTGATTCTAATGTTATACTAGTTAGAAGAGTTCATAATTATTTTATATTTATTATTATTATTATTATTATTATTATTATTATTATTATTATTATTATTATTATTATTATAATAAAGATAATGCCAGTCTTACTTTATTACTCAATTCACCATTTTTACCATTTTAAAACCGAAACTGTCAAAATGCACAAGTATGGTATTAATATTGCATCCAATGACTTAAATAAGCTTAGTGTAGTAAAGCGCTTGACGCTCAGTCCCCTATCCTTCACTCCGAGCGCTAGTGTGTCGATTAGAAGCCGTCATGAAAGGGGAAAATCATTTCACTGCCACATAGATACTTCAGCTACTTGTTAACTAATCTGCCAATTTAAGTGGCTGTGGAGATGTGTTTGTTGTTGAGGGGATGGGCGAACACCGCCGTCTGTATGTAAATATGCACAAATTTACGTACATTTGGACGGCTGTTTTCCCCATTCATGATGGCTTCTAATTGGCACGCTCCCCACAGCCATACTGAGAGTCTATCATATTAATTGAATGTCATTGGTTTCACCTCTCTAAACAAGCCCAGGGAATTGTTCTAATTAATTTATGAGGGTATCAAATGTCGAATCGATGCCTAAGAGATGTGGGGAGGCAGGGGGAAGAAAGGGGGGGTTTCCCAGTGTGATGTGAATGGCAATGAAGCAGTCGTTAAAACGATCAACATAGTTTCCCAAAGTTAGTGTGCATTCGATAACTAGGCTTACAGATTAAATATTTTGTATTTTATTAGGTTTAAGGGCGACAAATGGTCAAAATTGCTAAAATAAACAACTTTTTTTTCTCCAAAGAATTATAATGCCTCAAATTGGCCCAAAAAGTGTATTCTTAGCTAAAATTCCCAAATTGCACATTTTTAGCAAAAATGCTATAATTTAGCATTAATTATCAAAAATTAAATTGGTCAATAGCACTCAAAATCTATCAAAAGTTTCACAAATTAACTCTAAACCCAATTTGGCCATATTTAGCAATGATAGTGAAACTAATTTCAATTTCACACTAGGTATATAATGTGTCACTCTAGCCTAGGAGATGAGAAGAAGGGGGGAGGACAGATTCAGCAATAAGCAGGGGAAGGAAAATAAAATAAGGGTTTCTCTTGCCATCGTCTTTTGTCACCGTTCGAGTCGCTGTCGTCATTGTCGTGGTCGCCGTTGTCTTTGAGGCCATCAAGCAGAGGGGCAGGGTCCCCGCAGACGACCGCCACAGCTAGTCTTTAGTTTTGACATTAAACTCCTAATTGGATGAGCGAAGCGAAGACTTCAATTTCACTGACCCCTCAAAAAATTTAGCTCCAATGTTTTTTTTTTTTTGTCTGTTTGTTCGCACGATTCCGGGCAAACGGCATATGCGATCTTGATGAAAATTGGAGGGGACCTTCGAAATCTCTGAACTTAGACCTGCCACGTTTTTGGGTACAATCGAAGAAATATTTCTCATGAATATCATACTTTTACGATTTTTTTCTATTTTTTGTGCGATATTTTCGTGACATTTGGGCCGATTCTGACCAAACGGGTGAGGCTACAACGTTCATATTTTACATGGACATTAAGGTAATGGTGATGTATTGCTTTTTGAAAGAAAAAGTTAAAAAAGTTAGCCAGAATTCATAGAATAAAGGTTTTAATATGGGTTTTGTTTAGATTTATAATAACAATTAACAAGTAACTATAGAAACTTGACAACAATCACCTACAATGCATTCAAAAAGCACTTGCAAAGAAAAAGTGGTCCCGCACAAACTAAAAACTTACAAAAAACGCTCATCCATCAACGTGGCGGGACTTAATTGTTTTCCTAGTTAATAAAAACAAGAGATTTGAAAACTTGAGTCATTTCCGCATTCTTGTTTTTATTCCGTCAAGAGTTCTCACCCGTTTAACTGTTTACAATGTTAAAATGTATGTTCTCCTTAATTTTTTATGTTGGATTGGATTTTCTTGAATTTTTATTTTTTAGGTTGCACAGAAGGGCACTTAAAAACTTAAATTGGTTGCCTGTATCTGCAATCTGCATTGTTAGTTGACACAGCAACCTAAAAAGAGGAATTTTCCACACCTGATATGGGTAGAGGCTACGATTCACAAAAAACTATTATTTAACAGGTAGGCCTAGTTCAATTTCATACATTTTAAACAAATAATATGAACTTTTTTATAAAATCATCACGATCAGTCCTACCCAATAACTGGTTCAAAATGAACCCAGATTAAATCCGTGGCTAATCCAGTCTTGGTGAAAATTACCAATTAGGCCTATGTCCAACATGAGCGTCCATGCGCCCTCCATCACTTCCTTCATTGTCGGCGTACATAATTCAACCTCCAGCAATACACACTAAACCAACCACTACTTTTTTTTTAAAATCACTTTTGTAAATTAAAATCTATTTTATATATTTTTTAAGTTTTCTTATATCTTTTTATTCCCACCAAAATTTTAACAAAATTTTCCATATTTTTAATTTTAACACATTTCATGAATTATACTTCTTTCTTTTCCTAACTTTACACCCCTAAACGACTGCTTCTTTTCCCCTTACCATGACTGATCCCCCAGCCGATACACATACTAGTACTGCCAGAATTCCAGCCATGCAGTCATCACCAGCCACAAATACCAATCATACTCCGGATGCACCCCATGCCGAACTAAATACTCCTTGCACCGGCTTACATAATCATCACTCAACCACACCAAAACCCACGGAGGCATCGCATACCCCTCTCTGTCAAAATGGCAATCGCCTCAAACCTCACGAGATACTCCCAAGCTTAAACCAAAATCCTTGCCCTGCACTTAAGTGACACAGTCCCACTCCACCGCCCAGACAGCTTCCTCCACCCTCCCCAACACCCTAACCGCCCCTATACATCGCAACTCCTCGTCGCCAACTTCCCATCGCTCCAACACCCACTAGAGGTGGTCGCGTGATCAATTTTTCATTCACGTCACGTCACGTCACGTTAACTCATTTTCTGATCACGCACAGTCACGCACGAATAACATAATTTTAATTTAACTCACGCACGATCACGTAATATTTTTCAAGTAGCTATACTCGCTCACGCACGCTCACGGACGACAATTAATGACGTTTTCAAGCACTCACGCGCAATCACGATTAGTCAATTGTTGGTATATTTTGAGGAGCACCCTTCTTATCCGATCGCCACCAACCTGGTCATGTTCTCAATCTTCGCATTGTCAGAATATGGCAGACATCCTGTCGTCACTTGCTCCGCTCAAGAGAGTGGTGAACAAATAAATAACTAGAGATGAATACAAGTGATTGGTGGACAATAAATTCAAGAGATTGTTGGTTTATTACTCTCTCGTCCACGTATTCATGGGTTAATTTTAGAGCAGGGTGCGACTCAAGGCATGTTAAGACGAAGGTGGTCTGGCCTAAAGGATTTGAAGGGCTCGTGCCGCACAAGAGCATTTAGTGTCACGCACGATCACGCGTGTCACGATACACGCGTGACTGGAACATTATCACGCAAATTCACGGTACCAATTCAAAGCATTCACGTTCACGCACAATCACGAGAAAAGTCGTGAGTCACGCGACCACCTCTAACACCCACCCATAATAACTGCATGCTTCTGCAAGTCGACTGAACTACGGGCTACGATTAACAAAAAACTATTATTTAACAGGGAGGCCTACCTCAATTTCATACATAAAACCAATAAAAATAATATTAAAAATACCGATCTTTGGTTGGTTATCGCTCACTCGTCGATTGCGTCGGGGCCAACAGGGTTGACTTGGTCGCTTTGATTTACTGTCCCCCACTGAAAATCAGTTATATAACTGAGTAAGTAGACTCTAAATACAATTTATTTTTTTAATTATTTATGTTTTTTTCAGATTAAAATGAGCTAGGCCTACACATTTTAATTTTGGTACCTACCTATGTCTACCCCCAAATAGAAATAAATCAAGGGCTGGGCCTAATAGATACTACCCCTTAATTTACTTATGGTAGATGGGGATGGTATATAACTACAAGTATTTATAACTAATTCCTTCTTTATGCAAGTTAATTTTGTGTCACGCACATTTTGCAGGAAACTCGCTCACACACAGATGGTGCTGTAATCTCCAACATATGACGATATATTCCCTGAATTTATAGTTGAGATTGCAAAACACTCCAGTCTAGACTCGCTGATGCTAGCAGGGAGCGAATTTGAGTACTGAGTACTCACATTTCTATTATGGATAAACGCTTTCTTTATTTTCTTTTGAGTGACGAATACGGAATACCTAAAGTCAAAACATCTTGTATTTTTGTGTTAGGTAAATTTGTGAAATCTTCGTAATTAAATCGATTTTTTAAACTTAAGCTGCAACTTATTGAAAATGACAAGAGATTTAAAATAGCAAAATAATAGTGCAAAGTGGAACCAAAGTAGTAGTTGGCAACTGTCAGTTTCTTTCATACAAACACCATCTAAAAAATCAAACATACAGTAAGATCCCTCTTATCCGATCTCCTCTTATCCGATGTTCCGTGTTAACCGAGCCGCCCCCAAAAAAAAAAAAAAAAAAAAAAAAAAAATTAAAAAATTAAAGTTTTAAATACGTAAATAAAACATAAAAATAATTACAGACGCCGCGCCGCACTTTTTTAAATGTACTCGCATACATTTGTAGGCATGCCTTACGAGTAGGGATGACATCGGGTACCCGGTTCCAGAAATTACCCGGAGACGATTTTAAGATAATTCACCAGTTTAAATTACGCGCTACGTGGTTGCGGTCTTTCCCGCGGAGCGTGCCCGCTGTCTAAAGAGTAACTGGAGTTGACGACAGAGCGCGTTGTAAGCTACCACGTGCTTCCGTCCGTCTCGGCGAGTCGCGCCCATGCCACGAGTGAGTGCAAGAGAGAAAGATGCGGCAATAAATCTTGGACACTGCCGTGTGCGCAGTACGAGATGCGCGTACGATCCAACCAACTCACACTCACAGCTGACTGACAAAGATGGTTGGGTGAAGAAGAAGAATTCGCAATGCAATCATCTTTCAACCGATTCACGAAATTCGTTATCACGACGCATAGGATTGTTATTCCTGGGCTTATGTTCTTTCTTTCCCAGGCTTATCTTGCGACGAGAGCTTCAGCGCGGGATATAGTAGTGAGAGGTTTTCCCACATGAGAAAGAGAGCTAGGCCTAGCCTAGGCCTATGTTTGCATTGTAGGCCTAGCCTAGGCCTACTGCGTCGAGTTTAGGCCTAGACTTACGTTTTTATTACGACATGTAGGCCTAATTGTTTACGTGTGTTTGTGAGCTTGATTTACAAGCTATTAAATCATTTAGTATACCCTCCACGAAGTGTATCGTGTGTATTTTATGTTCCTTTATCCATTACATGTGTCATATATCATTTTACCACATCAGGCTATGCTACGAGAGCAAATAAACAAATGAAACGCGCCATCCGAGTTTTTCGCAAATCCGAGGTGCCCCCGGTCTCATCCAACTCGGATAAGAGAGATCTTACTGTAATTTTGGTCCAGGACTTTCACAAGCAGGGAAAATATCCCAATTTTGCAGATAAAGCAGCAGAATGGTGTACAGTATGTTAGGACTACTATGTTCTGCTTTTACATGTAAACAGTAAACACTATCCCAAATGAATCTCGGGTGGTGCACAGGGCAATCCAAATTGGGAAAAGTGAAGATTTACGTTATGCAGAATTATGACAGAAATATTGTAGCCTAATAATAAGAGTTAATCATTTGGTGGATATATTGAGCACTGCTATTTAAACTAGGAAACGCTCAGTTGGACGCGTTGATAAGCGAGCACGTGCTATAGCTAGACCCACATTGCACATAAAATTTACGACGTTCGCGTTTCCAGTATTATTTATTATTGCCAAGGTATTTGGGTAAACCCGTGTTTAAATCTTTACTTTAAAATCCACCGCCATCTAGAGGATCTTGACTCCTTGGGAAAACTATTTAAACTCTTTGTTGACAAATAATAGACAACTTCCTCGAAAGTATTTTGATTATTTCTAGGTGGCAGTGCATAAGAAACTTCGCGCGTCTTTTCGTTGCCATGGCAACGTTACTTTTGTTATAATGTAATTTCCATCTACACTACTTATCGGATCAAACTAAAATTAACATATTCGTGACCGGACGGACATTCTAAATGATTTGGCTATCTCAGATTTTGTCGCCGGTTAGTTTGAAAAAAAAACTTTCGATTAACTTTAATGTAACTTTTTAACTTTTTGAACGATTTTGCCACAAAACTAATGGCATTCAATCGAGAACAAAGCTTGCGGATGGTGAAAATTTCAACTCGATCCGAGCCTCCGTTCGAACGTTATCGCGAGACATACAAAAAAAAAAAAAAAAAAAAAAAAAACAAACAAACAAAAAAAAAAAAAAACAAAACCAGTGACTAATTTTTCCGGCAGAGTCAAATGGAAACGCTCGCTTCGCTCGCTTAAATATATTGAGCACTGCTATTTAAATCAAGACAGTTTTAGCATAGGCCTAAATGAGCAAAGACCAGAAGGCTGAAGCACAGCAGGCATTACAGCTAGAACTTTATAATTTGTTTGTTTGTTTGGTTTGGATCCCCCTCTGTGCAGCTCAGGACAGGAGCAAGCCAAGATTCCTATTGGTGCCTTTGATTTTAATCCAAATTGGCTAAAACCTTAGAATTTCACCAAAAAACGAAGGAAGTCCCCATTAATGTAAGCCATAAATTAGGCCCATTGCCAAAGTCCCAGTCTTCAGTAATTACGTATTTGCATATCATTTCAATAATTGATCAAGCTGTATCCATGAATGTTAAGTGAAACTTCAGCATTTATAAGTCAATGTGAAAATGTATTGAACTTTGCATAATCTTATGTCTTCACATCAGTTTTGAATCTCACAGTAACAAGCAATATGAAAAAGCTCTTTACACGACCCTGACATTTTAGGGCACAGCTGGGGCTTGAGTAAATCAAGGGTGGCTTTCGACGTATGTTTCTGCAAAAGTCTTGTTACCTAATATCAATATCTATTAGACTATTACCCCTAGACGTACATTTGAGAATAGGACATAACGAGGCAAGAGTTCCGTCAAGAATTGTTGGTGTAAAATGTTTTCTTTCTGTCCGACCCTTGACTTACTTCTTACTGCCGAGCTCGAGATACGTGTAGGCCTACAGATGACACATCTACGACGAGATAGGCCTACCTCGCACAAGACTACGTACCTGGTAGGGTATCTATATTCGCTTACAAAGCCTAAATTACCTACTAGTATTACTATTAGGCATGTTACCTACAACGCGGAATTACAAGCATTTGTGTTATGATGGTTGTTGAAATTTCCCTTGAGCTAGCACTTGCTTCATTTTGTCCAGTAGCGATGGTAGAAGACTCAAATGATTATCGACGCATTTCACTGCGCAACGTTCAAAGTCGTCGCTGTAGCGGGAAACCTAAAACAAATTCAGAGCTATTGAGTATCGAGTAGACCTAGTTTATATTCACCAATTAGATAAGTACATGGTACAGGTTTTGTCACGTTGGTAGGCCTAAGTTAAAAATAAGTACATACATGATTAATGATTAAGGTAGCTCAAGCAAATGTAATCTCTAGTTTTTGAGAGATTTATGAGATTCCATATATAGCTCAAAATAAACAAATAACGGACAATTAAATAAAACACACTTTGTTTACGTATTTTAAATGAATGAAGCCGAAATGAAGCTCACTTTTAAAACAAAATAGACACATATCAGGATTTTTTTATTGTTATTATTCACAGGCTTTGATTTGACTAGTGTATTTTTGTTTTTTCTAATAAATAATAAAACACGGTTTATGCATCAAATAAAGACAAAATTGTGTTTCTGAAACGCTTATTTAAATAAAATAAATATTATTGGTGTTTAGTTTTTATTTAATTAGATGCATATTAAAAGTAAAAACTACCAACAAAAGATCTGGCATCACTGTAATCACAGTGTCTCGCGGGCCCCTACAACAAGCTGCAGGCCTAGGCCAACGATATTCGTGAGAACTGCCAATTCGTAATTTGTATCATACCAAAATAATTAGTAATTTAAAAATATATGATATATGTAGCATTTAATTAAATTAAAGAAACATTGGCAGAATACTTTAAAAGAGTAAAACGTGCATTTATTGTCAATTACAAAGCGTTTATAATTACTTGAACCCAGCGCGCACACAATAGTCTGCGGCAGACTGCATCAGTATCTCTCTAAGCGGCCGGCAGCCACAGTACACTTTGGCTCGGGCATAGCGCGTCCGCGTAGCACGCGAGAGGTAGCCGGTTCAAACCCCGGCTCTGACTACTTTTTACTTTTTTATTTTTATCCAAAATTATTGTTTACCGTATTATCTGAAATACATTTTTTACTGTAATCTTTTAGTGCAATTTACTCTAAATAGAAAACTTTTACCCGTCTGTATTTGCCTGGGAGCTTTCATTATATATGATGAAGCCCGACTTTTATACGACCCGTTACCACCCGTCCATTACCCAGATTACCAGGGTGTAACCAAAAATGAGTGGTGGGGTTCTAATGAACTGCTAAAAATCGCGCTCTCATAATATCGTAATAGCCGAGATGTAATGCTGTCCAGTAAATAATGACATACTGATGAAGTGGTAATTCACAATCACGTAAGAGGAAGACTGTTTTACTATAATGTAAAAAAGGCCAACTGGCTAGTTGCTATTTATAAAATGAAGAAAACTCATTGTTCCCTGTTCTTTGATCTGCTGTGTATATCTAGTCACTAGGAAAACGCTAAATTCCCGCCGCGTTGATGGATGAGCTTTTTAAAGTTTTTAGTTTGCGTGGGATATCTTTACTTTTGCAAGTGCTTTGTTTTGTTGCCTACGCATTGTAGGTGATTGTTGTAAAGTTTCTATTGTTTCTTGTCAATTGGTATTATTTACCGTAAAAAACTTATATTAAAAGCTTTATTTCTACGGATTCTGGCTAACTTTTTCAACTTTTTCTTTCAAGAGGTACTACATCACCATAACCTTAATGTCCATGTGAAATATGAACGTTGTAGCCCCACCCGTTTGGTCAGAATCGGCCCAAATGTCACAAAATATGCAAAAACAAACGAAAAAAATCGTAAAAGTACATTATTACTAGCCTATGGATTCTGGTTAACTTTTCAACTTTTTTTTTCACAAAGGTATTACATCACCATAACCATTAATGTCCATGTAAAAAATATGAACTTTAGGAGCCCCACCCGTTTGGTCAGAATCGCCCCAAATGTCACGAAAATATCGCACTAAAAATCGAAAAAAAAATCGTAAAAGTGCGATATTCATGAGAAATATTTCTTCGATTGTACCCAAAAACGTGGCACGTCTAAGTTCAGAGATTTTGAAGGTCCCCTTCAATTTTCATCAAGATCGCATATGCCGTTTGCCCGGAATCGTGCAAACAAACAGACAAAAAAACAAACAAAAAAAAAAACAACCGAGCTAAATTTTTTGGGGGGTCAGTGAAATTGAAGTCTTCGCTTCGCTCATCCAACAACAGTCTAGTCAAGATCACGATGCGTTGTCGTGTTTGGTTCGGGGGGGGGGGGGATCGGTAGTGCACTGGCTGTCGAGCAGATAAATCTGGCTTTCAAGCAAGATAAGGAAAAATTATATTGTACAATTTTGGTATTGTGCATCTCATTCTCCACACTACTCCGCCCCCTCCACAACTGCAATTACATAATAGTACATCAATACATTCATTGTGTATTGGGTCAGGAATCTGTCATTTTTTAACATCCTTCTCCTATCAAATGCAATTTATTGTTGAAATATATAGCACATAATATATGTAATTAATAATTAAAATTGCAACTTCATTGGCTCATTGGCTGCCTGTATATAACAAGTATCATCTTTCTATTTCTTATACGGGTTCAGTAGCAAAATTACATTTTGAAATCTCCCTGCAAATGTGCTAAAGGCTCTAAGCCAATAAGATCTGAGTTAAGTTTACAGGGTTGCCAAGTCAAATCGTCAGGTTGCACTTCAGGATGCTATAACTTCTAAATTAGTTCAGGAACGTACTATTTTCTTGTTCTTATATCATTCGGAATTTAATATTCTTTAAGAAAAACAGTTTTTAAACAAAATTCATTCACAAGAAGTTATTTGAAATCATAAGTAAAGGTCGAAAAGTGGATGTATTTCCATGTTCCCCATGCTATGGGATAGGGCGACCTTCAAACTTTAGACCTGAATATATCGTAAAGTAGTTCAGGAAGCCTACTTTTTTTTTTGCATTATTGTGTATCAGGTCATTATCTGTTAATATGCCAAATTTCAAATTTTTTTATTCTTGTTGAGATACGCTTGAGCTACCTTAAGTAGCCTAGGCTTTAGGCCTACATATGACAAAAACATTTTACACTATACATGTCATAATATATGCCTAGGTCATAAGTCCACCCCGCAGTGGTGAGAGATCTATTCTGCCTGATAGGCCTACGTCATTTTACATGGATCACTGATCTGCTGATCCGATCGCTTGCTTGGAAGGATCTGTGCAAGATTCCGAAAGCAGATATCCGTAAGCATAGGGCCTATGGACGATCGTATCACTCGGATCAAGGTTACCATTTAGCACCTCAAAAAGCAGATCAATGTGATAGGCATAGGCATGTAGGCCTACTAAATTCTTAAATAAACCACGGACCCAACCCAAGGTAATGCCAAATCTTCTTACTTCAGATTCAGTTGGATTTGGCCCCATTTTATCCCGCACTTCGTCGTTGCACTGCATCATGCACCTTTGAAGTCGGTTTTGTAGATGCTCAAATTCGCCCTGAACATATTGTTGAGCCGAGTTGAGCGGAATAGAACATCTCTCGACACATTCATGGGCTCGTTCCACGGACATGTCACTGTTGTCGCAGCACTTCGCAGCGCAGCGATGCATCGCCGCCTAGAATAATGAATGGAACAAACAAAATAATAAATGAGAGCTGGATAACAAAAATAGAAAGTTCAATAGGTTTTCAAGTTGAGATTCAAATGTTGGTTAAGTCTCCAGCATCCAAGCATATGGCCTAGTAGGAACTGTTCTGTTGGGAGGGGAGGGGCCAACTTTTTTGGTAATTTTCTCAAGCAAAATTAACCACAAACCATTGATTAAAATCAATGCACAAACCTACCCATTTTGGGACTTCTTTGGTTGGAGGGGGAGACAAAAACATGATGATTATGGGGGCGTTTCCCCCAACTATTCACCACTGGACCCCTACAAGTCCGTAGGTCCCAGCTGTCATATGTGCAAACACATATGCACATTTACACTAGGCCTACTAATATTACAATAGCCTAGGGCTAGGCCCTACTCATCAAATTTTATGTGCATAAACTTCAGGTAAAACTTGGTAGGGCCTAGGCGCGATAGGCAAATAAAAGAGGCAAGGCGACAGTTATAAAAACAAGCTGGCCGTAAGGCCTCGGGTGTACCGGTGTAGGCCCTAGACCTAGGCCCAACGTAGGACAGCAGTAGGCCTAACTTTGACTAGACTTATTGTAGAATTGAGAAAAAATGCGCTACGACCTAGGCCTTACGTCAGCCTAGTCATCAAGCTGAATGAACTTGGCCCCAAAACGAGCAACATTCATAACCTAAAACTTACTTTTTTTAAATGTAGACTAGGCCTAGGCCCAGGCTTATAGAAATCCCATAGACGTGAAACCTGATTTCAGAAGATATTATCCATACCTGCATTTTTCGAAGGTGAAGTTTATCAATTTCATTGACAATTTTTGTCATCGCATCTTCCACACGTGTTCTCTGTGCGTCCACCATTTTAATTAGAAAGTCGAATCGAAAGTGCTCGACCTCGACCGATCGATTGTTGTTCCCATCACTGCTGCCGTTTGGGTGGCGGTGGTTTTGCATACGAGGGAGATTCAAAGAAATTTGCCAGGTGCACGCACGAGCAGTCAACTGTGAAGTAATTTATCGATCGCGTTGTTTACACACAACACAATTCTAGTAATACACACGTCAGTTTTGTTTCGGAATCATTAGCAACTAACTAGAGTAATGCAGAAAAGTCGAGGCCCAGCAATGGACAGGGAGGCTATGTTATATGAACGGAATGCGCTGCTTGAAGAAAGACAATCCAAAATAATGGAGGAATTTGATAAAGTAATGGTAAGATAACGAGTTTAATTTAGTGTTCTTGCACAATTTCCTTAGATCACAAGCAGCATTGGAATATGCATAGAATGGTAGTGGACAGCGGTTAAGTTAACTCTGAGAAGTAACGGTATTTATACAACAGCCACAAAAGAAAGGTACTAAAGGTGCGAGACTGGCTGGGGTCTTTGGGGAGCTTCCCAGGGGCGTATTAACGGGGGGAGGGGGAACTCCCACCACTTGATGGCATGACCCTCCCCCCCCCAGACCACCCTAGTGGGGGCGGAATGGCTGGGCTGAGAAAGTACTTATTTGATCTGTTATAATAAATATATTTTTCCCAACCTCTCTGGAAACCCCCGCAACATTCAGTCAGACTCTAGTGTGTATTGTTATGTCCTCAGAAACTAAGCTCTGCCAGCCCCTCAGACTACACGGTGTCACCGGCCAAGGAGCCGAGTCCCGTCGTCGAAGCGAAGGCTCTTGCAGACGAGAGTGGGAAGGGGGCGGAGCTAGCACTGGAAGCTCTGACGCAGTTGAACGACAAGTGTCTGGCGCTAGAGCAACAAGTCAAGGAGGCGACCGATCAGCTAGACAGAAAGGTGATTATCTTTCCACCACACTTTACCTGGTTTATTTGATACTACATTCCGTGCTATCCCAGTGTTTAGTTTAAAATTAATCTTTATTTTAAAATAAACCTAATTTTTTCAAATATCAGTTCCATTTTCAAATTTATAATGATGCACCGGCAGAGAAGATAAGTGAAGTTCTTATCAATTAAAAACTTGATTTAAATTTTTAAAAACTAATTTAAATAAAAACAATAATTTGTTTAAAAAAAAAAAAAAAAACAGCCACCCTGAATTAAATCTAGAACAAAATCATCAAAGTGTACGGTTTCCTTCCGTCTCATCCAGCTAGAGTCTCAACGCTCGCTAGACCAGGAATGTCGCCACTTGGAACGAGAACGCACCGCGTCACAGACCGCGGTCAAGAACACTCGTATCAAGCTAGACAAGCTGGAACGCCAGGTGGACGAACAGGAACGCAGGCTGCAAGACAGGGAATTGCAGTACGCCAACCTCAAGAAGGTAAACTATTTTCTTGTGTTGTTTACTTGAAGTTGACCATACTCTAAAAATGATGCTTGCAGCATGTTGAATATCACCATCTTGTTCATCACTTATATAAAACCTTTTAGTGAACATTTAAGTGAAAAATAAATTTTGAATATTTAATGATTTTTTTTTGCAAAAATGCAATTTTTACACATGTACTGGTATTTAAAACTAAATGCCATTCATATTTTCTTGACGTCTTCAATTTTGCATGTCTCAAATACAAGCAAAACTAACAATAATAAATTAATAACATATAATTCAGGAACATACAACTTTTCCTTCATTTTTCAGGTGTGTGTATGAAATCTTTTCTAAGAAACGTTCCATTTGTCACATTGACACAAAAGACGAAACAATAAAAATGTGTTCCTGCTACTGAAAAATTTGGGTGTAATATAAGATAGCAAAATTCATAAGTTTATAATGGTCAATTTTACCAAAAGGGTTAATAATTCCAGGTAATTATCCATGTTTGGAATTGTTTGTGTCCAGCAACTATCGGAACTGCACCGGGAGATGGAGCGAATGGCCCCGACGCCGCGTAGCAACCCGTCGCAGATAAAACACCTCGGCCGCGACAAGGAGACGCTAAAGTCTCTGATACACGAGGCGAAGCAACGTCGCCCGCTGCTCCAGAAACAACTCCTGTGGGAGAAGGAGGAGCGCAGGAACAACGTGGTGCGACTAGACAAACAGATTGCGCATCTGCTGAAGGTTTACCAGAAACAGACCCAGCTGATTCGCAACCTACAGAAGCAGAAGGTATACTCGAACTAGAGGAAGCATTCACAACTTAATCCCACGACTCATCTTCGTAACACTATTTATCATTGCATACTTACATATTAGCCTTCCGCAGTGGCACACACAACTAGGGCACTGGACCAAAGTGTACGTCTCTACGAGGACATGGGTTAGAGTCTCGCATTAGGCATGGTTTTTTTGTAATCATCCTTCATCATCATCTTAGCATCTATCATCACTCATTGTCTCGAATAGCCTTTGTGCATTAATAAATACATTAAGCACAAAAATCATAATCACTTACATATTACACGAAATAAAACATTCAGTTTTGTTTAATAACTAGTTTTTGGATAATTTCATCATCAATAATCAGCTAACGGAAATTACATTTACAATGCAGGTAGTAGCCAATGATAATACCTAGTCAACTGTTCACTTATCAAACAGGTTTGTAATTTGTGGTCAAATCAATAATTGTAAAATGTGTACGTAGACTAATTGCATTTTGAACGTTCTAGTACAGTGGGTAACAGAGTTCGTATGATTTCAGGAGCAGCTCAAGGCATCTGCATCACGTGGTAAGGGAGCTGGGGATCGTGCAGCATTGGTAAGCTGCGGCCTCAACCTCAACGCAGCGGTTAGCGACGGCAGTAACCCAAACCAGGAGAGTCGTGCGGCAGAAGATAATCACAGCAACCTGTCGCAAAACATCAACGTAGAAGAAAGTAGCGAGAATGTTTGTACACAGAACATTAATGCGGCTGGAAGTAGCAGCAGCAATCTGTCGCAGAATGATCATGATTCAGGAACTAGCAATATGATTCTGCTACAGAACAATTACATGGCAGAAAATAGCAACAGCAATCTGTCACTGAATAATGATGACATAGAAAAAAACAGCCACACTATTTTATAACTATAGCACTTTGTCACAAAATGAGAATGTGTCTGAACTGAAACTGGAACGTTACCAAAGGTTCAGCTAAATCTTCAACAATTTTAACTTTACATTTAATTTATTGTGTGAATACTTGGTACCGGTAGTTCAGCAGAGGTTGTGATTCAAGAACATATTTAAACAAAACAAGTCTACAGTCCTGGGATATTTACCATTCATTATCCTGCTTCTGGCATGGTTAGCTTGGGTTTCCAAAACCAAATTTTCCCGTTTCTATCCTTCCCAGGAGGACGCATCTCTTGATCTTCCCAGAACTCTCCTCTCTCTCCATCTCTTCCTTGGCTTCCCCCATCTTCCTCTTCCTTCCATTATCTTGGACACACATTTTTCCGACATTTGATTCACGTACAATCCATCCGAGGCCTGTCACCTTAACCCAGCATTAATGTTTCTCCAACGGTAATGTTCTTATTGTCTCATCCACTGTACACCTCAAGAATCTCATTTCTGCACCTGCATTTGGTTCAAGAGGTATTATTTATGTTAAATATAACTCCAAGTCACTGATTAACTTCACCAATGAATCAGGAGAGAGATGAAAGGTATGGGGTACCGACAGATTACCTGAAGTAGAGTAGGTAGACCGTGATAGGTGCCACGTAACACAACGACAAACACAGAAACTACATATCGAGAGCTTCCTCGGTGAGTCAACACAGAGAGATTCATTTGAGAAAGAAAAGATGATAAGACATTGATGTCCTACTTTTGGAAGAGGAAGATGATTCAAAGGGCAAGTTCTGAAAGAAAACATTTAAAAAGACAAAAATAACAATTTTTATTTTAAATCAATTACAAGTGGTTTCTGCTACAATTTCACATTTTGTAGAGGCTTACACTGAAGCTTGTCACACTGGCTGTACATTAAGTTTTAGTACGTATAGTTTAGAGTCAATGTAAATGAAGCTTCATCATTTTTTGACACGACGACACACAGTTAACCGTTACGGCGTTAAGTAATCGTGTATCCGAGTTTTCCCAACACAACCAACGTGAAGATAAATAAGAGGTAATTCAATTGTTCCCACATTGAAAAGAGCCGATTATGAAGTGAGTCTCAAGCGGGAACCCACTTTAAGAGGTAAAGCTAGGCCATTGCACTTTGAAATACACATATTAATCCCACTGAAGTGACAACGAGGAATATTGGGGTGAGCATGCGACGAGATGAATAGAGACGATGGCGGGTGACTGATACACTGATGGGCTACATGTGGAGATTAAAAACACGACACGAAAACCATACCTTGACCAGGATTAAACATCATGCACACTAGTAGATACATAACCAGAAATACTTTCTTCCAGACAACACAAGAACCAAGAATATTTAAATTAATTTAGTACTATACCTCAAATTGATTAGTAATAAATAATGGATACATATATTAACCTAACCTTCTCTTTAGCAATCTACAGGTAGCAATTTATGTATGAATGAAACAAGAAACAAAGCTGTCTCAGGTCACCCATCTTGGAAAGAAAGGAGGCGGTAAATATCCCTATTCTAGCAGCCAAGCGAGCAACTCATGGAGAGGAAACGGCAAATGGTATAGTTGTTACACTCAATTTTATCAATCGATGTAAATATAAATAATTTATTTTTTAGCCACAAAAAGAAAACAAAGAAAAATTGTTTTGATATTTGTTAAGAAAATCTAAAATCTTGTATTCTATTTTCATATTAGGTTGGTAGATAAAGAGACCATCGTTTGTGCTTCCCTGACAGCTATGCCCCTCGGTTGTCCAACAAACTAAAACCATGTCTTTCCAATAGTGATGAGGAACAGCATAGGGTAGCGAAGGACATAAACTTGTAAGTACTGCTTGTATCCAACATAATTTAGGTAACAGCTTTCTACCGAGTTATAATTGAGGAAATGGGGCTTGATTTGTTTTTGTGTGTCTGTATCATACTTGGGGAAGTTCTTTTTGAAAAGAAACTTTTAAAAGATTCAGTTCATCAATTTAAAAAAAATATATCAAGTTCCTTTTTACACACTTACATCTAGAAAAAATAGTAACTAAAATTCTTTTAAAAAGTTCCCTCTTATTTTTAAGTTTGTTTAACGCGACTGATGTGCAACTTGCAAGAATGCGTATGGCTGTCAAAGAGCACTGTGAGCGGCAGGGTCATGGCAAGCTATAAAATTGTACATAAATTAACTCTACCTGTATAATTGGATGAGCGTAGCGAGCGAAGCGAAGATTCCATTCTACTACACTGGAGAAAAAATTCCGGAATGTTTTTTTTTTCTTTCTTTCTTTTTTTTTTGTCTGTTTGTCTGCACGATTCCGGCTAAACCGATACTCCGATTGCGATGAAATTTTAAGGAGGCCTTTGAAATCTTTGAACTTAGAACTGCCACGTTTTTTAGCGCAATCGGAAAATTATTTCTCATGAAAATCGCAATTTTACGATTTTTTATATTTTTAACAAAATTCTTCGATTTATAACACCTGCATGCTTTGTCCGATTGTAATATTTTTTTCACACAACCTTAATTCTATGAATTGATATATTCGTGTGAATTTTTTAGCGTTATCGAAAGATAAATTTCTTTAAAAAATCGCAATTTTAGGACCTTTTTTTTATTTTTTAAATTTTTTTTGGCTTATAGCACCTACATGCTTTATCCGATCGTAATGATTTTTTCACAGAACCTTAATTTCATGAATTTATATATTCGTGTGAAATCTGAGCGCAATCGAAAAACTATTTGTTATGAAAATCAAAATTTTAAGATTTTTTTCTTTTTTAAAATTACGATTAATTAAAAAAATTAAAAATTAAAGTTTATTTTTTATTTAATTTAAATTAATTTTGAAAAAATCAACTAAGTAATGATTTTTTCACAGTACAACAGAAAATCCGCATAACACTTAACAACTCAATGCACCAATTACGCTCATCCAACAACGCGGCGGGACTTAAGCGTTTTCCTAGTACTCTGAACCAAGAAAAATACTTACAAAAACAAATTTTCAGGTATACCTAGTCATCCATCAGGTCAATGCCGAATTTGTATTTACTCTATTAAATGCCGCCATCGAGTAATGTCTGCACCGTTATTTTGACCACTCAAATTTCAAAGAGTAGAATATACATGCTATTGACATATGACTTCAAATAATGTCCGCAGCCCACTTTTTGAACTTGATTATTTTTAATATTCCTAAGGCCTACTCTCATAAATACAGTTGTGGCCTTGGTTCAACTTATCGCAATTACGTTGTGTTGCAACCACTAGTCATTCGCCCAACTAGACTTGAGCTAGTTACAGCGAGCAACACACTAATCCTTCAGCGCTTCCATACACAATAATCTTGCGAATGCCCTGTGACCTAAAATAGCATTCAATTTCATACTAATATTCTTTTACTTCACAGTCACCTAAACAAATTGTAAATAACCCAAATTCATGACATACTTTGCTATAAACAAAGCATGCTGTGGATTAAATAACCAGCATTTGCAGTTAACAAAATCAAATTGTGGTTTCCCTGGCCAAGAGTGTGTGGATTGCATTATAAAACAAAACCTGTCCAGTTTCAAAGATCAGTTTGGTCAGGTATACTGGTACTAACTGAATTTCAAGTGGAACCACTTAGGCAATATCTATTTTTACAAACGCAATATGTGAGTAGCCAGGTGAATTTGTGTTAGGCATACTATTTGATTTCATCTTCCTAAATAGGGATGTAAACCCAGCTAAAAACATCTTGTTATAGGCCTACGTATCAGCTATTAACTAACAATCGTGTAATTCAAAGATGTATTTGCCAACTTTCAGTGGGAAATTGTTGTTATATTGAATCACCCAGGAATATGTACACGAGAGACGTTGGGTTTCAGAGAAAAGTGTAGGATAAACGGCCATTACTAAAAAAATATATCCGCACTGTAACTCCCAAGATTTAATTTTAAGACTGTTCAACGTTCAGCAGCACTCAACACACAACATTTAAAAATTCAGTCATGTCTGGTTTTTTGGCCAATTATATTACGAACAATAGCCATTTTAGGTATATTTTTATAACTGTTAGAATACCCGTTCTAAATTGCCTTGCAATTTTGAAATCTTGGCTTGTGGTCAAATGACAAAATAACAAGTACAGTAATTCACTAGGGTATGTACATTTAACAAGGTAAAATAGTGAAGTGCCACTAGTACGTACTACGTAGTAGCTTAGAAATAAGCGAGTTGTTAAGTAGAGGCACTACTTTTATAAGAGGGATGTTCCAAACTCTTACGACTTTTAATATTTAATACAATTCAGAAGTTAGAAAATCCATCTCGATCGGGGTTCGAACCCGAGTCTCCCACATTCCAGGTAGGCGCCTTAGCCAACTAGACCACCAAGACGGTAACTATTTAACTTCTGAATTGTAGTTGCATTATAGATCTGAATGGATGGAACAGTACTGCAACACATATCTGTTGCCTTTGAACTGACCAAACAAACATTATTTATAATGTCATTACCTTACGCAGGTATGACATACCCTCAATGGGCTTTACACTGCCACTTTCTCACACTCGTAGCGTCACCTTAGTACAAGCCCAAAGCTAGATGATCCACATGGCTGTGCCCAAAGAACTACGCCGAGCGAGGCATTCAGTCACGGGTTGATTAGATGGAGCAGTTAGGGCCGGTACTACGGTGGTGCGACCTGTGAAAAGCTTTGCTTGCAAAGACCAATTCATAAACCCTGTAAAGAAATTC
Source organism: Sweltsa coloradensis (assembly GCA_024449915.1). Lineage (NCBI taxonomy): Eukaryota > Metazoa > Arthropoda > Insecta > Plecoptera > Chloroperlidae > Sweltsa > Sweltsa coloradensis. The sequence continues at coordinate 72,074 of JAMZAV010000719.1, forward strand.
TGCTTGGCGGTTCAAATCTGCAGTCTGCACTATCATTAATAATTAATATAGATATTAGATACCTTTTTTTTTGTCTTTTCATCAAACGTTGCCACCGTTGCCAACACTGGTTAGAATATTCTTTAAATACTCGCACTTTTCACCAACAATAATAAACTGTTTTTATAAAATGGATGTGAAAATTGCTAGTACTTCACAAATTATAATTTGACAGATGAAGAAAGAAAATAGAATACACATACACTACACGACGGGTAAGACTCTAACTTTTCCATACCCATTCCATTCCTTTGCCCAAGATACACGGTCTTTCAATACAGGTGTTAAGTATATGAGCTTCTTTCTCACATTTAACTCCTTGTGGCCACCATTAGTGGGCTCGTCCGTCTAAGACGAAAATCGCGCATGTTATAGTGGTCCCAACGAAAGAATGCAGGTGGCTCGAAATAGTTTTCCCAACCTAACAATTCTATTCACGCTAGCTCAGTGTCGATCTTGCACACGGAGGAACTCTGTGATCTAGCACAGATAATTTTTGCTTGCCTTGGTAAAAGATATTTCCCTTTCATACACAAAGGTGACATTCCATTTATCGCGCATTCATTCTAACCCCACCACTACTAAGCATCTGCATTCTTTCGTTGGAGCAAGTATACTGCAGTTACTACATAGCTGTTTCCTGTTTTATCTTTTCAAGAAATGCCTGAAGGCCAGTACCAACATGACAGAACAGAAAAGTGTTACCCAGGTACGAAATATTGCGGGTTTTGACATGCGCAACTACAAGCGAGTTTCCTGCGTAACCAGTTTGTTTACGTCACACGTTGATATCTCAAATGACTATAGTTCAGTGTTCAGCCTACGTTTCACTTAAAAAAAATAATTGTCTAAAAATACACGTTCTCTGAAGCACCTGCAGATGAGGGGGGGGGGGGACAATACACAAGCCGAGGTCATCTCAGTGGTCTTATGTCCGACACACAACGCACACTTCGTTACGCAGTCCAGAACCGAGTTTCTCGCGTACACAAACAAATATCAACAAAGTCATTCAAACTTAATAGATTTTACTGCACAAATACTAATGGTACTACAGTTCTATTTGATTACTCAATGCAAATTTCCAAACAAATATTCGAATGAGAGTTAAGTCTATGAATAAAAATAATGGGATTTAAAATCACAATGAGATTCAATATTTCATTAACTATTCTCATATCACCCCATCCTCAATGCTTTTTACAGCAGGCTGTAACGAGTAGGCCTATGTTAGAAAGGTACCTACTAAGTGGTCAAGCAAATTGTATTTCTTTCCCGATATCAATTAAAATTTGTAAATAATTTAAATGAGACATTTTGAAGAAAAGAGTAATTGTAAAAGCCGTGAGAACAATAATTAATTAAGAAAATAAAAAATAATGCAAAGGTTAGGAACTATGCAGGGAAATGGAAAACGCGTCGTAAATGGCAGAACTAAGTTCACACTCACACAGGCTCATAAGACGAGGGCTGGACTAAAATTTAGGTATTCCCTTCAAATATGTACTAACAATGTAATTAGAAATAAAAAATTATTGTAACATAAATAAGGTAGGGTCTAATTGTCCTACGGCAAAACTCCATAATATAGATCGCTTAAATAATAACTCAATCCACTCTTGCACACCAGTGCGTCTCACCCTGTCCACGTTAAGTGTTAGTTTCAACCAGCGTACAGTCTTTTTAGATGAAATGGTGGATAACAAATAAAACAATTTAGAGGAGTCACAGATTCGAATGACTGTCATTTGGTTCAATATATACAAGAATAGACAATAGTGGCGGGAAATACGCGAGGTTGAGTCGCAGTTTTCTCTTGGCTTACTTTCCACCAGCTGTCATTTCAAATTTGTTCGTTAATAAACATGTTTAATTTCTCCAATTGTTTTATAAAAGTTCGCATTTCCGTGTTTGCTAAGTTCTGACGACCTGGGTTCGTTGAGTAATCACGCCAGGTAGCTGTAGGTGTCCTTCTGGCCTTCCGTACGCTCCAGGTATTCCTTCTCGATTAAGATGTCGATGCATTTCTGTGGGGAACAACATGTTAGTGTCAATAACCAGAGGTTACTACGTTTGTCAAACTAGATGTAAACATACACATGAAAGTTCATAACTTGGACAAGGACCCAACCTTGATTATGTGAACTTTGGGCTTGAACCGCGTAGAAAGCTGGTTGAACCTTACCTTGATTATGTGAACTTTGGGCTTGAACCGCGTAGAAAGCTGGTTAAGGACCTCGGCCACCAGCTGTTGGTGTTTCAGCTGTTTCCTCATCTTCATAATCCTAACGATCGCCGCCTGAATGAGAAGTTTGCGATCCTCTTCGATGTGTTTGTGAGTACTCTCCTGCTCGGTCTTTAGTTCCGTTTTCATCGGAATGTTTATGTTCACTCTGAGCTTTTTACTGGAATGTGAAACAAAAGTAATTTAGTCACGGCAAAGCATGCGACTGGCAATCAAGAGACCTGGGTTACTGAATTAATTTACATTTGTGTTTCAGTTGTTGAATGACATTCACATTTTTATGTTTGTGATGTTAATACTTAATAGGTAGCCTTTGAATCAAAAACATTGCAATAGTATAGGACCCGATTGGAGCGGAAGTGACGTTTTTTAAATGCCTGCTATGGGAGAGCAGCACTGGCGCTCATGATATTATTAGTTTTGAGTCAATTTTTGCTGAGAAACTGGATGTAAACACTGATGTTTATCGACATTAAAAGGGGCATTTTGAACAAATTTTAGCAAAATTACTGCAACCATTGTTACAATAAAATGAAATAGGCTTATTAATTTTTAACTTTGACTTTGTACATGACTCGAATGTCACGGCTTTCCACGGAACAGTTTAATGGATAGATGACAGAAAGATAGGCCTTGCTTGATAGCTGTCACTTGTTTTGTTTGTCCGAAGTAATCTGATGTTTGTTTGAAATTTCATTGTTGTAACACAACGCAACAATCAATAGCCAAAAATAGAATTGGGTCCTATGCTATTAAGAGATGGGTGTCTTATCTCTCCCTTCCCCACGGACCTTCTGTGCTAAAATTTTAATATATATCTGTATTGTGACAAGCTCTTCTGCTCACTGCACTGTCGTACTCTCAATCGGGCTTTGCACGCAAAGCTTTCCGCAGGCCACGCCACCGTAGTAACTAGAGCTGTGGGGAAAAAGGGCGATTGCCAGGACAACAATTAACACTGTACGCGCGAACAGGCAGGGAACGAGGAGCCACGAGCAACATCTAGGAGGCAGTGATTCGAACAATCATTTTTCACTCAAAACTTGCGAACAGAACGTTGGGAGGTCACTACTCACTTCTTGTAGGCCTTAAACAGTTTGACCACCGAGCCGGGCTGGAGTTCCAACTCTTCCTCCTCGGTCTCGAGTAGTTTGGCCTTGATGAGGACCTGAAGGACTTGTACGAGGTAGTCTTGCTTGAGCTGCGTGGACTCGTGAAGCTGTTGCACCGACCACACTTCGCTAACGTTGTACTGTAGGAGCACCGCCATTTGGAACGTAGAGGCCTGCAGTGTATACCTGTGTTGAAAACATAACAAAATAAATATAGATAGGCGACAAATAAATCTCCCGTATAAAATAAATAAATAAATTTGTATTTAGAGTCTAAGCACTCAGCCACAGAACTGATTTTCAGGTTCAAAAATTGTCAAACATTTTAATTTTTGGACAACCCTAATTCCAACCAAATTATTTTTGCAGTGCATCTTGTAACATATATAAATAAATACGTCTTGTCAGTGTGGCTTGTTATTTCTTGAGAACTTGTAACCTTAGAACACGACATGGTTATGCATTTTTTATATTCCACTGTCATTACTCATTCATTACTCATTAGTAGGCCTAATGAGCAGTAGCTGCTAGTAGGGATATACACGATAAATATCGATCGATAATCAATAATGGATAAAATCTCAATCGATAATCGAAATACCAATAATTGGTTGAAAACAGGCCAAAACACGTCGCTTAGGCAGACAGAGATAGGTCACAAGGTGGCTTACATGTGATTTATGTTTGGGAGTTTTTAGCCCATAGTGAGAGGCAAAAACCAAGACAACACAGACAGGACGAGGCAGCGATTGGCATGTATTGTTGTGAATTTCATTTACCACCTTTGTAGATTCCATCCGTGTCAGAATGGGCTTGATTTTTTTATTGGTAATATCGATAATGACATAACCATTTCGATAATGGATATTGGATAATGAAAAAAGTATTGATGTGTATCCCTAGCTGCTAGAACCGTGGGGAGGGGCTTAGGCATCAGGATCACCTCATCCCTCACGGTCACCACATTTTCACAACGTTTAAGTTTTCGTCTACTAACCTATTCCTGAAGCAGTTAGTAACGAGCTCCCCCTTGGACATTTGATAGAGCCAGTTGAGTTTCCGACCACTGTGCTGACCGCTGTAGAAGGTGGTGAAGCGGTGTACACTGCGTTCCAGCTGTAATCAAACCACGCACTCTTCGTTTACAATCGCAGAGTTTTCAAACAATTACATTCAGACTAGGGATGACAGAGGAATCGATTCCACATTGTCCAATTAACTATTTGTGTGCGTCATTAGTTACATTATGTGGGCCCGGCCAAGGCCTATGGGGATATGACGGCCTGAAGCGGGATTAGAAAACGGAACCATCTGAATTCAAAGCAGGGATACAACAAGAAGAACAGAGTAACCTACCCATATAGAGCATAAACAGTAGGGCTGGGCTACGACATAATATCATTCAATTATCGATATCTAGGGGCACAGATTAATGGTGTTTTCAAATTCAAAATATCGGTGTTTTCAAACCTTCAAAACGGTGAATATAACCACAAAAACACACTTTCAGCGGTGTTTTCAAAATCATTTTTTTAAACTTTACATGGGATTTTACAAAGGATTTGATGTACTTGGGAAAATTTTTAAGGCTGATTTATAATTTGAGGGTCATGCAGAGTAACCAAAAGCAAAAGTAGGTCAATAATGATTGAAATAATTGCATTTTGCTGTAGGCCTAGGCCTACCCGTACCTACAACGACAAAGAATATCGCATTGTTGTGCCTTTTTCACTACTCCACGCGTTCATCAACCATAAATCAGCCTTTTGAAGAAAAACAATGAAAAAGTAGCTTTGGTACTACAGTTTTAGATTTAATGTAGTACCGGTACAGGTCAAAATTGTATTGACTAAAAAATGCATATTTGGTAGGGGCCTACCAATATTATGGATTTAGTTAGGCCTAACGTAAAAAAATACTTAAGATCGTCGGCAAGTTGTCATGAAAGCCAACTAAAGTATGCAGCTCAATATTTATGTAAAAGTGGGTATTGGACTCGCTCAGTTTGATCCGAAAGTCAGGGAGAGCATTAACTCTACGTTCTCGGGTTTTAGCGTCGTTCTTCTGTCTGTAAGAATATTGCCGTAGCTTGAGAATGCCCTCTCACTGTCGACGTTTGAGGGAGGCACCCACATTACTGTCACAACATTATCTACGTAATCTTCGTGGTCCGTTTTTAAACTCAGAAGTAAAAGCAAGACGTCCACTTCCTTGCCCTCGGAAATTATGTCCCGTACAAGGTTCTTCAGTGCCAGGTGGCCTTCCATTTGTACATTGTTGGTCAGTTTGCAAACAAATGGAATTTTTGTGCCGTAGTGCAGCACATCTTGATTTGTGACATTTGGAATGTTGCGGGGGTCAAATAACTTTCCCATAGCTTTAAAGAATGGCTTGGCTGGGTCAGTTGCAATCAACGAAGCCAATTTAACGTTTGATCGAGTCCCAACAGAAGTAAGTTTTGTGTTCAGTGAATGCTTTGAGACAGTTTTCAGGGAAGAAGCTGCAGTTAAATATGTAGTCTGAGGACCGAAGTGTCCCTCTGCAACTAGAGAGAAGCCGTTTTGTAAATCAGCAACTTTGGCTGTGATTCGGTGGGAAAGTGGATACGAATTTCCCTCCAGCTCTTTGATTAGCTCAACTGTTGTCTTGCAATGTTCAGCAACAAAAGTGGCCTGAATCTGAATGATCTTGGTTGCTTCGGCGGTGAGTTGTTTAAAGTATACAACTGCAGCCCCACCTTCGTCCAAGCTTCTAAAGAAAGCTACTAATTCTGGCAAGTACTCTGCAACATACTCCACTGAGAAGAACCATGAGTTCCATCTAGTCAGTACAGGTGAAGGAAACAGCTTTGTCTGCTTGTCACTATTTTCTTTTAGGAACTGCAAATATAAATTTTTTCTCTTCCTGGTATTAAGGAATGCCATTTTTGATTTGCTAACACATTCATTGAGCTCCTGAAGTTCCTCTTGGCAAATGTTACCCAAAAGGTTGAGCTTATGAGCCCAACATTGGACATGAATAAGAGGCTCACCAAGCAACCCACTCAAGGTATCGAAACATTTTGTCATATATCTTGCGGCATCTGATGCGACAAAGAGAACATCTTCATATTTAATTTCCAATTTGTTGAGAACTTCCATAAACAGCTCGTGAACATTCTCGTGCGTTGGCATTCTCCAGTAGTTTTACGCCTCCAACATACAAGTTTGGATCCTTGGTACACTCCAAAGGTTTGACGAGGACAACAAAAACACATTCTCCTTTTCTATTCGTAGTCTCATCTGCAAGAATGCCGACCTTCTTGCCAGCTAATGTTTTCCTCAAACTTTCTTCTTCTCTTTCACGAACTTGTGGGATGTACGACCCCCTCATGGTACTCGCAGTAGGCAAATCACCAGCACCTAAAACAGGAATAAATAGCAGTTAGCTAATTGTGAGAGCATAAAAATAGAAAAAAACAGGCCTAGGCCCTACCCTAGGCTACTAAAAGATTGTCACCGTTTTGTAAGGGCCTAGGCCTAGGGAGCCTAGGCCTAGCCTAGGGGGCCTAGGCCTAGCCTAGGGGGCCTAGGGAGCCTAGGCCTAGGGTTAGGATAGACCTAGGCCACTAGCTAACAGTAAAATAATGAATTCATTTTGAGGCCTAGGGCCTAGGCCTACGCCTAGGCCAAGTGTTTATTAAGAATAAATCCCTTACCTCTTATATACTTGTTCATCCACGCGCCTAAGTGTGGGTTGTCAATTTTCTCCAGGGGAATATTTGCTTTTAGAAACGCCGAACATGTATCCATGATGAATTCCTTCTTGTCGTCTTTCGTCTTTTTTGCCTGTTGAAGCGTGTGTTCCAACGTTAGCTGCCGTTTCCTGCCAGCCTCCAATTTCTTGCGTTTGTGCACGGCGCTTTCCTGACAGTGCTTGTCACATGAATCTTTTCGTTTCCAATCGATTCGTGCATTACAGTAGGAACACATCATAATTTCTTTTTTCTTGTCTGTGATTATAAAACCATCATTCTTATATTCATTCTCTCTTGATTGAATAGAAACTGGGATTCGAGGCATTTTGTAACGTTTTTAACACGTTTTTTACACGAACTCGGCTGTTGTGTTGTGTTTACAGGTTAACCGGAAACGGAACGTAGCATCGATCGATATTATTGATCCAGCCGCCGCCGGTCGAAAATATATCGAAGTCGAAGGTCGAGTCGGTAACGAAGTTTTCGACTTTACCTGCCGATAATAACGAAGACTGTTTGATCGTCTTTATCACGCAAATTTACGAGAAATTGAATTTTTACTTTGAGCGTCGCCGATTTTTAATGAAAATTGCGGAAAACTCGGGAAATATGGCGTTTTTTCGCGATTATTTCGTATTTTCATCAATATTTGCGATATTTCGTGGATTGAAAAAAAATTCGCGTTATTTCGTGGTTTAATTTCACTGCCATTAGGCTTCTTATTGATGATTTCGTCCACAAATGTGAAAAAAAACGTTTTTTTATTTTTTTCGTGCTTTCGTTGAACGCGAAAATCCGATGCCTCTATCGATATCAGATGAAAAATTTCGATATGATATCGATATATCAAAATGTAAATGTTTGTATAAAAAAAAAAAAAAAATCAAAAAAAATTTAAAATTTTTTGTGTGTTATTTTTCATAATTTTGGCCAAATAGGGTTGATAAGGTGTCACCATAGACCTATTTACGATCTCACAATCGCGTTTTATGACCCGGCACCTCCAGCAAATGCACCAGCCAGGGTAATTTAATTTAGACTACCTACCCGGCACCTCCACCAAAATTTTGAAATTTAGCATTTTTTGTGTAAATTTCGATATTTCGATATGAAATCAAACATCGATATCGAATTTTTTTTCCAATTATCGATATCATATCGAAATATCGATTTTTTTGCCCAGCCCTAATAAACAGTGATAGTTGGAAAGGCCACGAGCCAGAATAATGAGACAAACAGGGTTACCTACCCCCATAGAGCACAAACAGTGATACCATCCACACCGAGGCCAGTGTAGGCTTACGTACGTACCTCAGTAGGCAGAGAGAATGAGAAAGACTGTTGGAAGGGCCACGAGCCAGAAGACAACACCTGAATACTAAAGTCAACGTCCAACAGTTCATTCGAGTTGCCCAAGTGTTTCCTAAACTGCTCGTTCAAATCTTTCGATACGCCAATATCCTGAAACAAACGTACCATAATAAAATTACACCAACTCCAAGCGCCTAAAATAATATCTTTGCCGTAAGAAGATTTTGTAACTATTACGTAGGTTTTGTCTAGTAAAGGCAGCTTGATCACTTTGTCATAGCGATTATTTTGACTTATAAGTTATAAGTAAGTTTATATACTTGCTCCCAACGAAAGAATGCATAAATGCTTTGCAGTGGTGGGGGTAGTGTATGAAAGAGAAATATCTTTTCTTTTACCAACACAAGCAAAAATTATCTCTGCTAGATCACAGAGTTCTTCTGTGTGCTAGACCCATGCTGAGCTAGCGTGAATAGAATTGACAAAGTTGTAATGTTGGGAAAACAATTTCGAGCTATCTGCATTCTTTCGTTGGGACCCTTTATAGTAGGTAATGACTAAAGAGTGATTTTTGATTTTACAACAATTGTTGGTAAATTTGCGTGTGTGGCAGCAACAGAACAGAATTAGAAATAGTGAACAATGGGTCAGTTGTGGCAGCTCTGGTTGAACGACACACATTTGTTTCGAGCAAGGATGATTGTACCTGGAACATGCGCTGTAGCTTGGAAGTATACTCGAAGCCACACGCCTGCTTCAGTTTAGAGATCATCGATGCTTCTGCGTCGTCAGACGCCGACATGTGCTGCACCAGTCGCTTGGCCAGCATCTTAGAGTAGAACTTTTGGAACACGTCCTTGTCCTCGATATACTTGAAGGCTACCATCTGCGGGAAACAGGAACGTAAGCCCACGTTATCGCTAGTTAGAGTTTACACACATTTAAAATATTTTAGTACTAGTATATTATTATTATCTGTGTTAAGAATGCAAAAAGACTCAGTTAAAACTATTTATAATATTCATTTATATTATTTATTATTGTGAGCTAAATTTTGAGGGAAGACAAAGTGGGATATTGATATCAAGTAGGCGTACGCCTATAGAATTTAATAGAGCGACTTGGAGAGAGAAGATTAAAGTGGTTCGGACATGCCAAAAGGATGGAGAGAGTGAAATTGACAAACTGGATGGGTTTGGAAGTTCCATAGGAGGCCGAGGGGCAGACCACGATAATAAAGGCAGGGTAGTGTGAGGAAAAATGTGGATCAGCGAGGAGGAGCGAGAAATGTGGTGGAAAGTGAGAAAAGGATGAGAGAGGCAGAGGTGGTGTGTCAACCAAAGAAATGCAAATGATGATTTATTTTTGTAATGAAGAGAAGGCTTAAGAATTTGTGTCAGGTCTGGCTAATCGGCAGCAAAGAAAGCCAAAATAGCCTGAGTAAATTGAGCAAATGCTCTCCCCAACCTGAGCATTAGTTTGGAAATGGTGACGGATTAAGATGAATCGAGCCCACCATATCAAGCCAGGATTCAAGCCTGACCAGACCCACGTGCCTCACACGAGGAACACCACAGTACGTACCACCTGGTTAAGCGTATCTTCCAGCTCAGCTTCCTCCGGGTTCTTACTAGACTTCTTCAGCAACAGGTCGCAGTACTTGGCAAGGAGCTCGGGACTCTTGGACGAGCTGTTTGCTGCTCGCGTCACAGCGTTGCTGTTGATGAAGCGCCCGCACGCCTGAAACAACATTTACATCACAGTATGCACTCGTCAAGTCTCATTTCTGTCTAAATGCAACTAGAAATGAAGAGGAGCTTTGGTATTATTGGGTCAATATTAACAGGCAGGATGTGCGAGAGGAGAGCCTGGAGAAACATGCCAATGGACATGGCCTACCCTTCATGGCCTGCTTCACAGTCTCGTGTCATAAGGGGCGTCCCACCCACAATCCACGATGGATGGTGAATTAAGAAGATGGGAACTTGCCATCCAGCGGATCTGTCAACCATGCCACATCCTAACTTAAACCTCAGGTACCTCTTCTCCCCCCCTCCCAGTCCCCCACCCCGTCTCGTCTATCCCATCTCATTCAATCGCTCACGCTCTCTCATCTTTATGATCTTTCACCCCTTAATCACTCTCCCCATTCTTTTAATTCAAATTTTTATAATTTGTTAAATATTTAATATACAACCATTTGTTAATTTTTTCCCCCCACTTTACGACTATTAGTAGGACATGTACCCAGTATAGAATAGAGAAGGAATGTTATAGTTGACAACTTGCCTTATCAAGAGCCGCCACAAAGCCAGAGTCGTTGTTGAACGCGGTTAGGACGAGTGCGTTGTACTTCTTGTGAACCTCCAGAATAGTGTTCACATAAACCTTCGGGTCCTGAAACATAACATAACAAATTTAACAAGGTTTCACGTTACATTCCAGGTGCATAGTTTTTCCCTTGTTTTTCCAGACTAAGGGTGTGTCTGAAAATTATTCAAAGTCTAGGTCCAGGTCCAGGTCTAGGTCCAAATTCAAGTCCACGTCCAACAACGTAGTTAGGTACTGATTATCTGTCGATGGCGTGTAAAGTACTGTCTGAAAAGTCTAAGTCTAGGTCCATTCTTGGTCCAAGTCGACAAATAGATCGAGCAATCGAAAGTGTACACTTGTTTTAGGTCCGATTCAAAATGGCCGTCCGCGACAACAAGAGAAACAATAAATGAATGCATTGTTAAATAAAGGTAAACATTTAAGTTTTGTTTGTTTTTATCACGTATTTAATTGGTTTTACTAGATGTTCAAATACTTTACAAAGGACTATCGAATGCACACCTAACCTAACTTTAGGTAGTGTTGACTTTGCCCGGCAGGCAGCTCTACTGTAGGCTAGTATAGCACTTTAACATTGAGTTGGACTTGGACCTACACCTGGACTTGGACCATAATTCAGACACACCCTTAGTCCTAAGTCCCATTAAGAGGTCCAAGTTTTACATCAAACTTATTAGATTCAAGAACAAAAGAGATTATTGCATCTAATAAAAATAAAATACAACAATGCCTCCCTTTCACAAATCTGTTTTTGTCCTTGAATTCAAGAAGATGGTAAGTTGGATTTGACCGTCTAAATTCTAAATACAGTGAAACCTCGATGCATCGTTTTTCGGGGGAATACTTAAAAAAAACGATGGATCCAGAAAAACGATGGATCAAAAAACAATTTAAAAACACTTCTTTTTCATAAATTAATTATAGTAGTCTCAAAAAACGAACTGAATTGATGTTCAGTATAAAAATAATGGACTTAAAAGCTTCAATGTACCTGATGATTTCTAGTTCCTGTGTAAGCTACGAGAAATAACTGCAAGATGTCACAGTTTGTCTCTCTCCAGTGATAGCTCGCTCCCCCCCTCCCCCCCACCCACTCCAGAGCCCGCACTCACAGCATGTTTCGTTGACCCTGTCTCGCCAGCAAGCAGCTGGCCGGCCGGCGTACTGAGAACTCGAGATTGCATCACATTTGACGGACGCGTAATAATAGGCTATGTACCGGAACACTTTGCTACAATCACATTCTAATGCAACCCTTGAAAATCCCACTCGCACGCTCGCATTTTGCGAGTGACAATTTGGCTCTTGCGAGTAACTTTTATGGACGTGCTTCAAAATATCGTTTTTGCGAGAATTTGAATCGAGCGCCCGGATCTAGTTACTGAATGGCGCCGCTAGGTGTGGGCTTCTGTACGATCATGCAGGCAACTGCAAGTCTGCTTGGTGATTCCCGTGAGTCGTAGGAGCCGCGGAGTGTGTGTTGAGCGTGACGAAGCTATTGTGATTGCGTGTGTTCGCCGCTCGTGCGTAGGCCTACGGTTTTCGTCGTGTTCGTGTAGGAACAAAGAACGCGATGTTTTTCGATCGAGCCGTACAATGACTAGCGTGAGATACAACGGGAGGAGACAGCAGCAGCTCGGGTAGTGTTCAGGCCTTCGTTTGCAAGGCTATTGCGCAAGCAACACTGTCAGTCTGTCACTCAAGGTTATTCTTGAAAATTGTTTCAAGAATCGAAAGACGTTGCAACATGAGACGTCGCGGAAACTTGAGTCGAGTAAACAGCCAGACACATTATTGTAAGACGCGATCGCGAACATAAGTCATTGGGCATTTTGTTGATGCGGCGCATATGATTTGTACCATCAGTGTTCTTATCTTATCTTATCTGCAAGTGGTTTACGAGTTTTCACGGTATAAATACTGAAGTTTTTCAGTACTGAATTAAGCCCGCTATGTTATCCTAAAACGCACCAAACGCTCTAAAACCAAACTAACACTCACATTATTGGCTGCTTCTCCACACTTGTCTATGGCGGAGCTACCCTGGCTGGCGATGTGTCCCTCTAGGAGGTTCCTGAGCTCGCCAAGGCCGTCGGGTATCCTAGCGACCAGCTGGTACATCCGTCCGAGGTCCTCGTTCTTGTCCGAGTCTAGCAGGTTCTGGAACTCCGAGTGGAAGATCTCCAGGTGTTTCTCGATGAGCACTTTCTCGCAGGTCTTGGCCAGCCGCTCCAAGGTCGTCTCGTGTAGGTAGAACTGGACGCGGCGTTGCTCCTCGTGCAGACGTTGCTCGGCCTGCAAGCAAAGACAAGACAGGGCTTAGTATTACTTAAGTAGGCCTATTTGGTTAAAAAAGATCTATCATTTGTTACACCCTATTTACAAAGTATTAGACACAGGTCTACCACATTTACTCAGGCCGCACCGCAATGAGTTGTTTATGTTTTACTTTTACTACCATAAAAAAAATGGCTTCACTTAATTGCCGCATCCCACGTTAGATAATCTTAGCATTTTTAATATACTCGACGTCGATATTATCTTTGCATAAATAAGGTAACTTTATCCTCAAGAGTTACTTGAGCTCCCAGTAGGACTACCTTCAATTCCACTTCAATTTGAGCAAAGTCGATAATACATATAGTAGTATACCAGCACTCCAAAATGTGTCTGCCATTAGTGGGCCCAAGCATTATTGACTGCAACGTTATCCTTACGTTATAGGCCTACTAGGTAAGATATAACTATTCCATACAGATGCTATTGTAATTTACCTACTTAGGGCACGGTATAAATTGACCAGTCAACTGACACAGTGTAGCCCTAGTTCTGCATGAGGAACTCTATGATTTGGTCTGCCCAAGGAACTCTGTGACCAGCTTCTACTTTAAAGTAAGGCTGGGCATCGATGTTAAATAGCAACATCGACATCGAAGTCAAATAATCAATGTCGAATCGCGATGTCGAAAATTTTTCGACATCAAAATTGAAAAAATTGTTTTTTTTTTTTCAAAAAAAAAAAATAGTCAAACTTTCATATCGATAATTGCGCCAAAATGAGAATAAAATTGCATAAAAAATCCCAACAAAAAACTATCACTTTTTAATCATATTACGATATACTATCGACATTAACGCCCTTTTCTCGCTTTTGCGTCAATTTGAATTGCGCGCTGTCTCGGCGCTGGTCGCGGATTGGCCGCGCCTGTGACGGGCCCCTTGATGCCCCTCCCACGAGGGAGTGCGAGAGAGGGAGCGGTGAAGCGAGAGAGAGAGAGCACGAGAGTCTAGTGCCTTGCCTCGATCGGCGCGTCGAGTGGCGGAGGAAGGGGAGTGGTCCTCCCGTTGCTAGGCAACAGATACAAGGCCGCTCTAGCGCTCAGCGGCGGGACATTCAAACTTACGCGAGCGAAGTGTTTACGTAACTGTTGAGAGTAGGCCTACCTCAAATTGCGACGTAACGATTGGAATATGAAATTATCGCGAAAAAATGAATTTTCCGACGTTTTAAGCGGGAATTGTAAATTTAAAAAAAAAAAAAAAAAAATTACATAATTAATTTTAAAAAACATCGATTTACACACAAAAAATCGATGTCGAAAAATACTCCCGACATCGATAAAACATTGATTAATCGATGTCGATGCCCAGCCTTACTTTAAAGGGAACTCACCCGTTTCATGTACTCTGTGACTGGGTTCTACCTAAGGAACTCCATGACTGGGTCTGACTGAGAATCTGTGACCGGCTTTCACTCACCCGCTTCATGTACTCTGTGACTGGGTTCTGCCTGAGGAACTCCGTGCTCTCTCGCGTGTAGAACCGCTCGGTGTCCTCCAGGAACACGTTCTCGAAGGAATCCTTGTAGACGGCGAGGTTCTGCCCCTTGGAAGCCGGATCGTCTTCGTTCAACCCCAGCTCGACGTAGCAGTTGATGACTCCGCTGACCAGACGAGTGTTGATGGTTTCGCCGAACCTCTCCCGCTCTATCAGCTTCAGTACGGCATTTGTAACCTGCAAACACAAGCGAAACCTTGGAATAACACATCCGAGTTCCACTTCAATCACCATTCAGTTCAATTTGCTATCACATGGGCCTATGCTTCTTAGTTCTTAAATGTCTCAACTAGGGATGTCATAGGGTAGTAAAATTAGGATCCGGTTCCTGACCTTCCAGGAATCGGGTTACCCGAATCCTGAAAGCCTAAATTACGTCATTTTATCGTCGTACCCCCCCGCGAGCGGTTGAAGGTCGTTCGGAAGCGTCTACAAGAAGATACCCGGCAGCGATAAGCTTATCTTCTACTGTTGTGAGACAAAACCTAGCGGTCGGCGGCCACCCATTCCGTCACGTCCTCTTCCGTGACGTCATCGCAACTTGGAAGTTGCTTGAACAATGACGTGTCTGGCTCGGCAGCCCAGCCTTTCTCAATAGCGGCGGGTGGGTGGGAGGGGGAGGGGGGTCGCCGGCCGGCCAGCCTCGCTCGACGGGCCGGGCAGCCGGCAGTCTGCACTCAGTCAGCTGCATGGTGGGTGGTCTGCGGCGTTCTAATCGCTCCTTACTACGCACGGCGCAGCGGTTAAAAACCTTTCATTTTCAGTAAAATAACTACCCGATAAAGATTCGAATATTCGGGTAATTTCTGGATTCGGGTTACCCGGGTACCCTATGACATCCCTAGTCTCAACAGACAATAAACAACAAAATCCATGGCATGAAATGCAAGAAACGGGGCACAGTAGGCCTACTTAATCATAAGAACTCAACAGGATCATTAATAAACACACACAATGAACTGAACAACACACATGACAATGAAGAAGACAAAGATCCTGTTATCCAGGACTCTTGACGTCCTTAAAGAAGCAATCTACGCTTTCTTCTCTTGGGGTTTGGGCTGTGTAGGTAATTCTGTGCACCAGGGTGAGTTTAAACCCTTGCAAACTAATGATTGCCAGGAGGGATGTACAACTATAGAACCATTCTTAGAACATTCCTTTGGCAGAATCGCTGAGCTAGGTCTACACCAATTACTAAAACGTAAGTACAGGAATACTAAACAGGTTAGATTTAAGAGCGCAGCTATTATTCACTTTCCTGGGCAAGACAAGGCATGTGTTTGTGGTCCTACCTGCTTGTTGAGTCTGGTAAAGAGATTGTCCCGCCAGGTAACCAGGGCCAGCTGGTAGATCTCGAATATCCCCTTCCTGCCCTCCTCGCACTCTCTCCGCACCCAGTGCCGGTTGAGGTAGGCGCACACTCCGTT
Organism: Sweltsa coloradensis; assembly: GCA_024449915.1. Taxonomy (NCBI): domain Eukaryota; kingdom Metazoa; phylum Arthropoda; class Insecta; order Plecoptera; family Chloroperlidae; genus Sweltsa; species Sweltsa coloradensis. The sequence continues at coordinate 88,118 of JAMZAV010000719.1, forward strand.
GAGCACCTTGGAGCTGAACTGGTACTGCTCCCACTGTTTCGTGTAGAACTGGAGAACATCCTCGTCCATCAGGTCAAGGCCATCCTGAGTCACAAGCAAACCCGCAAGAATTAGCAACAGAAATCTGTATTTGGGACAATGCTATTCAATCCATTATCAATGTATATCGGTTAAAATTTTGAGAATCTTAAGTCAGTTTATTTTTTATTCAATTTCCATCAATCAATAGGCCATATCAGATGAAAATTAGTGGAGAGGCCTATGCCTAATTGTTGACATTTCCAGATAGCCTATAAACATGTACAGACATTGTCTATATAATAATGAACCTTTATTATATTTATTTATTTAGGCCTACTTACAAGATGGTTTTGCACCAGAAACATATGTAAGTTAAAGTGGATTAAATCCACTAAGGGCAAGCCTGCTCGACGACTCGCCACCTAGAAGCCCTGAACAAAGTGTGGGTAGGCCTAGATGACTTACTTTCAGAAGCGATTGAAGGTAGTTTCTAAGGAAGTCTTTCAGCCTCTTGTATAGTTCAAGTCCAACCAGGTGGGCACCCCCGCTAGACATTTGCCCACCCTTCTTCGCCTTTGCCGTTGTCGTGCGATTGAGTGTCTGGTGGACGCTCGTACAATAGTTGTACACATGACTGGATATTACATTAAGGAAAAAACACAGTAGGTCTACGTACATCAAAAGAACACACAAATTGTGTTTCGTTTAGAAATGCACCTGATGTTAATAACACTATGATAATCAATAGTAAAAAATAAATACCTACTGTCAATGGTCATATGGTCATATGGTCATATGTCATATGGTGTTTTGTTTAAATCTCGGAATGAGAATGGAGACAATAATAATTTACAACTAACAGTTAATAACACACCACTTACTCAAGTATCCATGGTTAAGTACCTTGGGTTAATGCTGGATGACCAACTGTCATGGGAAAAACACATAGCTCATGTGGAAAAAAAAATTTTACCTATCACAGGCATTATGAAAAGAATTTCTATAATAATAAACGTATCTACTCTCAAGAGTCTCTATTACTCATACATACACAGCCACCTGATTTATCTTAACACCATATGGGGAACAGCATCCAAATCAAAACTAAACACTCTAATTGTCACTCAGAATAGAGCAATCCGTAATGTTTTCAACTATCCAAGAGACATGCATCGCACAGACATGTATAGGAACAATCAAATCCTACCACTTAGACTCGTAAACAAACATCAAACCCTCTCATTTGTGCATAGCATGGTAAACAAATATTCTCTATGTAATTTAGACTACAATCTAAATAGTAACAAACATGCTTACAATACTCGCAACAAAAATAACCTTTACATTGAACACGTCAACACTTGTAAGTTTGGCAGCGTAAATATAAAACATAGAGGTTTCATCCAATATAACAAGCTTCCTACAAAAGTTAAAAACGCTAAGGAACCGAGCATTCAGGAAACAAGTTAGGGAAAGTCTATTGTGTAATGAACTTGAAGACTGTTTTGAGTGAGTGTTTTCAAGTTTGGCTACCTTTAGGGTACCACCATAATCTACAGTAGGCCATTACCGTAGTTTGTTGTCTTGTGAGTGACTTCCATCCTAATGTTAAAAAGTCTTGTCTATCTAGCTTGTAGTATCAAATATTTATGTGAAATACTTTATCTTAACGTTAAAAGCTTCTTGTCTATCTGTCATGTACAATTTAAATAATCATCTTACTATATTATTTATCATTTATGTTCTTGCTTTTGCTTTTCTAGTAGTTTATATAATATATTAGTGTAGGCCTAGATCATACTAGGCCTACTAGTAGGGTATTCTCTACTATACTGTAACAGGAGCAGCTGTACTCTTAATATAAAATACATTAGTATTTAAGTTAGTTTGTAAAATTGCCACTGTAAAGAGCGAAAGCTCATTTTGGTCAATAAACACATTACATTACATTACATTACAATTTGCATATTTTCTTTTAAAAAAATTCCAAAACACGCCACATAAATTTTCAGCATTGTTTGGATCAGGGCCACACCTACCCCTACAATACCACAGCTGTTGTATAAAAATTAAATTAATAAATTTTACGCTTTGCGTCGCCACCCAACCCTCAGAGGCCTCTTGACATCACAGATGAAAACAAAGATCACAACTTTTAGCATAAGACTCTAATCCTAACTACTAGGAAAACACCAAAATCGTTGTTAGACGAGTGAGTGAGCCATGTGTTGAGTAGGCCTACCCTGTAACTGTAACATTCCCTTTCTTCCCCCTACCAAGGCCCCTCTAGCTTATCATAGGCTAGAGTGGCACATTGTGGCCTTACAGTTGACGCGCCCTTAAACAAACTAAACTCAAAAACCCATCTAGGTGCCCGTTAGGGCGCCGCAGCCAAGCCGCGGTGCGCTACACACTCAAGCACCTTATACACCAAGCAGAGTTGGGGTGATTTCGAGGTGATACCCAGCCGTCATGTAACGTGATGTCAACTTGAAAACTATCACAATCGAGGGATTTAGGTACCTGACAACACATGCCAAATTTTATTGGGGTACGACCATTCCTTCTTGGTGAAAAAATGGCTTGAAACATGCTCAAAATCACTTTAAGGATGTTAGCTACTGCTACTGCTACTGCTACTAACATCTAATTCGTCAGTTTCAATCGGCCCGCGATTCTGACCAGACGGGTGGGGCTACAATGTTCATATTTTACATGGACATTAAGGTTATAGTAATATAGTCTCTTTTGAAAAAAAAAGTTGAAAAAGTTTGTTGGAAGGCTTCCAAATAAAGGTTTTAAAATAAGCCTTAACACTAGGCATACAATCAACAAGTAACTATAGTTACTTGACACTTGCTGACAGTATAAGCAGAGTTAGGCGAGAAAGTGCGATACGTAAACAAATGGCGGACATTTTAAATTTTTCTTCTTTGTGTGGAACGAGAAAAGGTGTCATTATACTCTCATAAAACAAATCAGAAACCGTCCCTGGCCTAGGCCCAGATGTAGAAAATTATTTATAATACAACAGTGTAGGTCTAAAGTTCCATTAGGCTATAGGACTAGATAAATAAATACTTACACTACATGTTTGACAAGCCCTAGGCCTTTCTTAGCCAACCCTAGGCCAGCACAACCTTGTTCTGACACACATCCCGTCCAAAAAACTAATTTTGATTACCAAAAGCCTAATGCAGATAAACAATGGTATGATAGTCCTAGGCTATTCCTAAATTTACGGCAATAATAAGCCTTTCCTTTTCTTTTAATAAACTCACGCAATCTCCTGTCACTTTTAATGAAAATGTAAAACAAAAGATGGTGAAAATTTTCAATATTCATTTGATTATCTGATGATTTACATGGCTGTGGATGCAGTGAAATAGGTGTCAAATAACATTAGTTGTGCGTTTGTTGTTGCATGGGAAAGTTTTAATTGGCCGTGAGTTGCTTAGACTTAACCAGTCCTTATACCGTCGTTATACCATGGTTATACCACCTATACCCAGGATGTACATGAATCCGGGTCTAGATATTTTACATCCTATTGTTATTGCTAATACCATATAAATTAAATTAACTTTGATAAAATTATTATATTTTAACAAATAATTTTGCAATGGAACTTGAAAAAGTAATGAGATCACACACATAACAAAAACTTGTAGAAATACAGCCAAACCTTACACACTCAAAAGAAATGAGATCTAAAAAAAGGGCCAAGCTCATCTACCCTTCCACATTTGCGCATTCTTAATTCATAAACGTACAGTGTCCCATAACAGCATCCTCGAAAAGCTTGGCAAAATAAAATTTGCATGTTATTACGTTTAAATTAATTAGAAAAAAGAACTTGGTTGAACTATTACGTTTAAATTAATAATCGCAAATTCTATTTTGCCAAGCTTTTCGAGGATGCTGTTATGGGACACTGTACGTTTATGAATTAAGAATGCGCAAATGTGGAAGGGTAGATGAGCTTGGCCCTTTTTTTAGATCTCATTTCTTTTGAGTGTGTAAGGTTTGGCTGTATTTCTACAAGTTTTTGTTATGTGTGTTAAATTATACCCATATCATTATTACTAGGAAGCTTTACAAACGCTTTTTTTAGTCGCGTTGATGGATGAGCTTTTTTGTAAGTTTTGTTTTGCGTGGGATCTCTTTACTTTTGCAAGTTCTTTTTGAACGCATTGCAGGCATAGGCGATTGTTGTCAAGTTTTTATTTTTACTTGTTAATTGTTATAACTCAAAAAACTTATATTAAAACCTGTATTTTTATGGATTCTTGCTAACTTTTTTTAACTTTTTCTTTCAAAAGGTACTACATCACCATAACCTTAATGTTCATGTAAAATATGAACGTTGTAGCCCCACCTGTTTGGTCAGAATCGGCCCAAATGTCACGAAAATATCGCACTAAAAGTCGGAAAAAAATTGTAAAAATACGATATTTATGAGAAATATTTCTTCGATTGTACCCAAAAACGTGGCAAGTCTAAGTTCAGAGATTTCGAAGGTTCCCTTCAATTTTCATCAAGATCGCATATGCCGTTTTCCCGGCAGAGAGCGAAAAAAAAACAAAAAAAAAACACCCGAGCTAAATTTTTTGGGGGTCAGTGAAATGGTCTTCGTTTCGCTCATCCAATTAAACTTAAATGCATATGTACCCGCGTATTCCACACATGACTCGCTCACTCGTCTAACGACTTTGGCGTTTTCCTAGTCTAGTTGGATAAGGCGGCCTTATACCCAGAATGTGGGGGACCTGGGTTCAATCTCCTTGTCGGGAAAGATTTTGTAATTTCAGGATTGTATATAAAAAAATTTAACCCTTTATAGGGCAAAAAGGTGGGACCCAAAATTTTGCTTTCTACCTTTGCAATTTGAAATTCATGATTTTTTTAAAAGAATTTTGGATTTTTTTTTTTTCCCTTGATCTTCTGGGCCTGGATCCACAGAAGGGGAGAATCAGATTTTGGTGGTTTCTCAATTCTCCCGCACGTCATGATGTAAACTGTGGATTCCACCAATCACAGACAATAGCTCCGCTGCACTACTACATAAAAGGATCCATTATCGGAGATTTATCGACTTGTGTGGGATTTATTTCTCCCAAAATTCTCCCAACAAAACACCTACTATCATACTTGGGGTTTTGGTTGGGGAAATGCATTTTTAAGAAAATGGCGGCAACAAATCCATCTCATGATTTAATTAGCCTTTTGTTATTGAAATATATTGTTTACATGATGGTCATCATAAACACATGAAAACTGCTTGTAGTAGCTATAGTTTATGTATTCTTATCAATAACATAGAGATAGGGCCCAGCCTAGGGTCGACATAATGATATGTGCTAGCCTAGGACTAGCCTAGGCTAGCACGTTCACGCCTACCTCTATCCATCTCGATGAAGGACTAGTCCGTAGCAGGTAACTAGGGTATGACTAAGGGTAAGTCTAGTCCCTGGTATCCAAAGAGTTTCAGTAGTCATTATTAAATATGTACATATATGCAAATTTAACCACTGCCAAACAAAATACGAAACAATCAAGCATCAATCACAAACAAAAACAAAACACTGACATTGTTAGGTCACAGCCTTCTAAATTCGGACTCTTTGTTGTCGTTCACCGGTGCTATCGTCTGTGATTGGTTGAATCCGGTGTTTACATCAATACTTGCGGGGGATTTGAGAAACTACCAAAATCTGAATTTCCCCTTTTGTGGATCCGGGCCTTGGGAATAAAATGCTGATTTTGGATTCCAAATTGACATCAAATTTTTAAAAAATCAAAAATTTTTATTTTATTTTCAAAAATTAGATTTTTTTGCAATTTTTCCGTTATTTATTCAATTCAGGCAAACAAAATATCCGGGACATCCCGGAAATGTGTGTATTTTTGTGTTTTGATACACAATTTGTTTTTTGAACCATTACAAACATTCTTCTAATCATTAGAATTTAATACGGAAAAATTCTATTAATTCAGAACGAAATAAGGCAGCTTTTTACCCGGGTTAAAAGAATGGAAAACTGGTAGATTTAATTGTGTAGATTTTGAAAATTAGTGGTAAGTATCCGGAGAAAAAAGGTCCGATGGAGCGCTAGTGAGCAATCAGCTGTTTAGCAAGATGGCCGGGTAAAAGGGGATAGCTGCCGTCCACACGCTTGGCTAACATTGCATGGACCCAAGCTTGAAACCTACTTTTTCTGTTGAAAACGTCCAGTTACATAATAGAAAATGATTCAGAACTATAGGTTGATATCTTGTGGTATAGTTAAAGTTTAAACATAATGAAAATCTGTAAAGAATAAGTGATTTCATATAGGGTACGTTCTTCCCACGTACTGCATTTCAAATTACTAGCGCCTATGATTTGTTTGCCCTAAAACAAAGAGCATCAATTACTAATCCCAGAGTATAAAATAACCTTGTAGTATAATATGCTAAAGCAAGCGTGGACTAGTAATTTGACAAAATGTTAATGGCCTAGAGCTGTGATAAACTGAGAGAACAGCGCGGAAAATTGACGGCCGCCAGCTCTAGCTAGGCCTACTGCTTGCCAGTTTAACATCACCACATCACCTAGGTGTCAAATGACTCGGCTAGAAGAAAACTAATAATTTTTGTTACTAAAATATAAATTTAAAAAATAATTAACCAGTCTGTATCCCAAAACTATCAATTTATTTCAATAAATTGGATAGGCTCCGTCAGCTGTGTTGTCTAGGCGTGTTGATCTCGCATTTACAGCCAAGTCGCCTAGGCCTAGCCTAGGGCCTAGCAGACATGCAAAACTCTGGCTTAAATAATAATATTCTGGCCAGACTTAATTTCGTATGTAGGCCATCACACCCTTTCGAGCATCTTAAATATATTATTTAATGAAGAGCCTACACGAAATAATAAACATGTAGGCCCTTGGCCTATTTGACACCGCACCAAAGCAAATCTAGGCCTAAAAATCTCGCGTGAACGGCTGACAATTAGGCATTTAAATGTGCAAAACGAAGGGCGATATGAGGTTAAATCCATTTTTCAAACATCTGGTGTAATCTGCTTACATATAAACACAGACATTAATCGGTAGTGTAATCGGCTAGATGAAATAATGTCCCAAATATACGCTTCATTCAAGAACCTGTAACATTCACTGTCGAGACCCAAAAGTCAAGTTTAGATAATACCTTTCAGGTAGTTTTGTATGAGTAAATGGTTGAAATGGATGGAAATCTATTTGGTTACTGTATTTTATTGCTTTCTAAATTGCAATTTTGGTGAATTAAATATACAATCATAATATTTCTTAGTATTTTCGTAGACTGACGCGATTCACCATGCGTTTTCCTATCAGGTGGGCGTACCTATCCCCGGTTCTCTAGTTCCTCACTCGCGCGCCAGAGAGCCATACTGTTCCTTGTTTCCTCGGATACTTACCAGTCCAGTCTTGGTTCAAATCCAGGGTAAGACATGGTTCTTTTGTCGCCCAAGCACCAGAGTCTAGGAGGGAAGCCCCCTCACAGGTTGGGCTGGGTTGTGACTTTCAATCCTTCCTATCTCTAACCCTTTCTCTTAGAATGAATGAAGAGGCACCCTTGCCCAGCAACAGCAGGAGGGGCAGCTTTTCTCTTGTTGCCAAGGGTCCTGGTTCGAATCCAGGGTAAGTCATGGATTTCTTGTCTCCCGAGCACCAGAGTTGGGAGGGAAGCCCCCTTACTGTCTGTGCTGACTGTGTGCCCCAGTATGAATGGTGTGTGAAGTAACCTTGCTGATGATGACATCATGCTTGCAGAATTTACTTCTTGCGTGGCCCTACCACAGGTTTGGTTATGTGTTGTGAGTTTTGTTTGCATGTAGTTAGCTGATTTTTAGTGGCCACCATCCGCCTGATGAGTCCCAGAAGGACGAAACGCGTCGTGGATTAAGGTAACAAACAACTTTAAATTAGCTGCAGTTGTCATCAACAGGTGAAAAGTTTTGTCGCCCCCAGCCCTTCAGGCTGGGTTTTATGTTCTCTATGCTTTCCCAACCTGTCAACCCTTCTCCAATCTATAATAAGTAACCTATAAAGGGTTAAAACATGTTTTGAAATGCATATAACGCAGTGTAGTCTATCATCTGTGACAATACTATGGAAAACATAGCTTGGTAGTACAAAATACGTGCAAAGATTGCAACATATACTCTATCTCCGAGAGGAATTTGGGGGTACCTTGCGCAGTGTCAAAGATTCGATACACCTTGGTCACTGTATGTAATTTTCATCCTGACTAAATAGCAAACAAAAAATATTTTTTCAAAAACAAAACCATTGTCATTAAAATAATTCCTACACACTCGCAGCCTATTTAACAATTTATTATTTCTTGTAGATTTAAATTGTAGGCTAATGGATCTAGCTGATTGTGTTAGCAGTTCTCAATTAATCGTGTCAGATATCTGTTTAAAATTTCAGCGCAATCTCTTCAGCGACTCGACTGATTTTCGACGTACACACACACGACGACACACAACAGAACGTACGTACAGAAGAACAGAATAAGTGCCGTTTGAGTTTAATTGGATCCTCAGTCGCTCTGCTCCCTCGTCTAATCACATAGCCTACAGAGTTGGAGAGTTAATTGGATTGTTTTTTAGCACTATTAAACATTCACCTTAAAAAAATTAATCTTAAAGATGGGATAATGGTCCAGTCAGTCTGCAAGCAAAACAGCTCAGGGCTATCCGATGAGGTCTGGCCCAGTAGGCCTATAGTAGCTCCGCAAACAATAACAGGAAAACACAAGTACGAGATAGGTTGTCATTGTTTTACTTTACTCAACATTAAATCATTTCTAAAAGAGTAAAAGCATGTCTGTCTATTGAATGCATAATATTAGGCCTATATAACAGGGCTTGACAATACACTATTAGTGGTGACGTCAAAGCTGACTCGACCAATCCGAGCCCGTCCCTTGACGGCCTCGACCAATCACATAGCCATATTGACGATTGTTTGGAGTCAGGCAGTGGTTTAGGCCTATAGCGTAAGGGGCTAATAGTGTCTATTGTTTTTAAACTGACTTGCCTGGGTAAGTGAATAAAATGTTAACTTGTGCCCAGAGACAATTCACAGTAGTTGACATAATTGCTTGCAAAAAAACATTTTGCGTTGAGATTTCTCAAAAATTTTAAGCTGACTAAATGGGAAAGGCCTAAACTAAAATATTGGTTGCCCATACCTGCAATTGTTAGGCCTATAATGCGCCAGTGCTCTCCCCAGAGCCGGTTAACCGGGCGGACCGCCCGGCAAAAATTCATTGCCGCCCGGCATAGTTTGACCCCCCCAAAAAAATCCAAAAAAAATTTCAAATTTTTTTCTTCATTTTTTTAGTTGGGCGTGTATTACAATACTATTGTAACACAATGAAAGTTGCCCAAACACAATAAAAAACTTGCAAGATAAGTTTTTCAAAAACACTGAAAAAAATTAGTTTCTGTTTTTGATGGTGGTGCCGGGTTGGCAGCAAAAGTTATTTGATTTTAATGAACAGAGTTTCATAGTCTATACTAGGCCTATACATATTTTTGTATTTTTATCATTTTTATTGATTGTTAGGATAAATAATTTAAAATTATTAATGAAAATAGTCATCAAATAAGTTAGGCCACAACAATGTTTCAAGTTGTAGGGCCTAGTAATTGTAAGTTCCTATACTACAAATCCTAGATAATAATAACCACTAAGAAGAGATAACGTCATCACCTAATAAGGGCCTACAACACATTTTTAAGTTGTAGGTCTACTAATAATTGTAGCAATAGGACTACAGTAATTTGCATAGCGTAGGGCCTACATATTTTGGAGAAATAATGTAAGAATAGGCTATAGGCTACTTTCCATCAAATAAGAATGCTCTTACCAAAACCAACTAAAATAAGTAACCTACTTTAAGAGGGCTTCAAAAACCTGTAAAACTCACCAAATCCAATCTAGGATCTCAAAAAATTTCCGGGGGCAAGCGCCCGGACCCCCACATTTGTCCCTACCGTGTGAACACAGTACCCGACAATGTTTTTAGAATAACCATTGAACTTGTTTTCCTGGGAACACTGTGCGCTACAGACAAACTGGGAATAGGAATTTTCCAACCCCGCATAGCATTTACCATGTCACCTTTCTTTAATTTCCAGCTCAATCATATTAAAGTCTTTCCAGCGAGTGTACCACCCATTGAAAAGATCTTATTGACTTAAATAAAAATATATTTACTTAATATTTGCCTCCTATGTTATATAAATATGGGCTGTCATATTATGAATTCATGAATAGATACAGAGTATATATTTATTTTGCTTTTTTAAGGAAAAGCAATGTGATAACAGTGGTCATCTAAGTTGGTTGTCATTTGGTTCAAGTAGTAGTTTTTCTTACAATGGTAGTATCAACTGTGTAACATGAAATAAGTGTATGTGAATGATTGATTGTAACATTGCTATTTATCTATAGAAATGAGTTGAATAGATAAAATATGATTTTTCTTTGTATGCAAGGTAAATACTAATCAAAACAATTTACATTTAGACATTTACAGCTTAAAACACATCATCAAAGAAAGTCTTTATGACTATGGCAACACTACATTTACATTTGGCAAAGATTCTGTCAAACTGTCAAAATTGCCCATATTTATTTTGTTTGTTTATGTTCACTTACTATGGTTGAGGTTATACAGTGTTGCCACGTTTTCAGGTCATTTCTTCTTGTATTGAAATATTTTGTAACTTTGGTCTACAGTATCTCGATAATGAGTTCGGTGAGGTGACTTTTTTAAAAGATTATTATTTAGATTGTGGAATAACCAATGTTATAAAATATTTATTTATAATAGTTCATTGATTTTGGGCATAAATACAGCACATTTGGTGTTAGAATGTGTGGATTTTTGTGCACCTACAATGGTAGAGATAGGGAATTTCATGGTATTGCAATCGCAAATAACTCGAAAGTAGTTCGGTGATATGTGTTTTATAATTTTTTATATTATCAAACATAACTTCAAGAATAATATAAAACGAATTTTGGGTCGATTTCAAGGATTGTAAGTTATGATGGAAAGACTTTAAAAAGGATACGTGTACAATTCCATATAGCGGTGCTTCGGCATACACTGTCGTGCATAGACTTGTTCTATGCCTCCCTTCAGGTCGCCCCATATTTGATCTAGGTCGATTTGTTTTAGTCCTACACCAACAGGATTGTTGAGAGCCCTTTGCCCGGACATTTTGCTGTCGGTACGGACAGAATTAGCGTTGGACCAGCCTGGGTACTCTGTAATTTAAGACCAAAATATAGAATAACAAAATTAACAAGTGTCCTAGAAGAAGATACAGGTGCAGTGTTTCATAGAGGTTATCTCTTTTCTGTACGTTAGATCCCCTAGCTAGTACAATAAACACTTTTATCTGACTGTGTAGCGGTAACGAACCTCATCACCTAGCAAAGCTGTGTAAAACTGAAAGGCTTTTAAGACTGTTGCAAGTGTGATTCAAATAAAAATAAATAGCCTAATAAATAGCGAGGGCATTAAACTTATGTGTAAGAAGAACAGTACAAAAAAGATTTTGTTGCCATCTTAGCTTAGGCTAGGCCCAAAGACAATCGTGGGACCGTGACACGTTGGACCCCAGGACAGCACCAAATGGAGAAAAGTAATTATTTTGAGGATTAACATATTTTCCCTAAAAAACAGACCTAGGCCTAATTATAAGTTTGTTGCTCTTTCACATCACATGTAGGCCTACTAAAGAAAAAAAGAAAAAGAATTGTGAAAATTGTGATGAGAGTGGTAGGGAGTTGGGTTGAGTGTCATTGGAGGAAAGAAAGAGGGTGCACAGGGTGTAGGGCCTATAATACTACTATCCTAGGAAGTATGCAATAGCCGCCATTGTGAGGTAATGCCTGTCAGTACAGAGCACCGCCTTAATTTTCTTTTCCGTCTCAACTTATGGGTGTTACAAGGCCTTGGGATTTTTCGATGTTGAATTATTGAATAATTTGAATTAATTGCTTTTTGTTTAGGCTCCTGAACCTGGCATTGTAAACATTCACCAAAACACATATTATTCTACACTAAATTATATCATGTGATAGTAAAATAATGTAAACATAATTATTTAGTTAATATCTCTTGATCCATAAAGCAAGCGGTCATATGATTAACTCATAGTGTAGGTACTAAAGCGTAGTAAAGTAATGTGTTATGTCCGGTGTTTGCTCTGCACGGGAGAGGGTTAACTGGGAGTGGAAAAGCTGGATAGTGGTGAAGGAGTTTTCAAATTTATAGGCCTAGGACCTATGCTTTGCCTAATTTAAATGGTAACAAAAGGGTGGAGGCCTATAATGACAAGCAGGGCCATTTGTTGGAGTAGGCGTCCTCCAATTTTTTAATACCGGTACTAACAAAGTGGTGTGTAAGAGTGCAAATTTTGTAAGTTACCTATTTACGTATTAGGCCCTACCTAAAGAAGCATGACAAAGCTAATAGGTAGGCTACCCAATTACCGACACAATCTTATGTAAAATGTTCTAGGGCTAATGTAATTCATGGTGACAAAAATAAATAAATAAACGTACATGCCTAGGCTAAATCATATGTTCATAATAATTAGGGATCTGCGTAGGTACCCTAGCCTAGGCTAGCTCCACCTTTAGGGGAAATAGGCACTCTTTCGGATGGTATGCCCCAACTTTTCAACACTATTTTTTCCAATGAAAACATACGCACCCGAAATCCTTTCCGTTACAAAACTACTCACGTTAGGTTCGTTGACCTTTCCGCCTAGTTACCTGCCGCGCTAGTTCTAGGATATTTTTTATAAGAGCGCACCCAAAATCCGTTCCGTTACAGTGTTTAAATGTTGGGGCATACCATCCGAAAGAGTAGGCCTACGGGGAAATAGGGGTCATGTGGAGGGACTTCATAGGGGTGGGGGTATTATCCATGGAAGTTCTAGTACTAATGAAGTGATTATAGAGATCTGAGGAGGTATTGTATTGTTGTCATCCTCTGCTATTGACAAATAGTCGGTGGCAGGTTTATTTTTCCCTTCTTCCTTTGATTTCCTGTTATTCCATTGGTAGGGCCTAGACTAGGCGTAGGCCCTAGGCCTATTGGAATGAGTTGCCTGGGCATGTTGTAGGTAGGTCTAGGCCCTAGGCTAGGCCTAGGCCTAGCAAGGGTTTTGGCTCAAGTTAAGGGGAGGGCGTGGTTAATTAGGTTTGCATTTGCAACTGAAGCACTTCAATTATATCCAGGCAAGGCTAGGCCTATGCTTAGGATTAAGACAAGGCCTAGGGCTATGCCAGCTAGGCCCCTACCATTAAAGTACCCTTGAGGCCTTGGCCAGCTCCTCAACAATTGCAAGTAGGCCTAGGTCTATAGGCCCTCCCTAGCCTAGGCCTAGCTAGCCTAGGCCCTAGGCCTATTCATTAATGGTAAACGTAGGCCCAACTGAGAAAATAACAGAGTGAAGTTAACGGCCTAGGGCTCAATGGTCTAGGCTAGGCCTAGGACTTACCAGATATTCATCATTGAACCAACTGTTTTTTATGGCCTTTGCTAGGGCCTAGCTAGGCGACCAGAGAAAGCTTTTGTTTCCTGGTGTTCAATGCCACAAGAATGATGAGTACAATTTTCCAAAATGAAAGAGTAACCCGTACAAAACTTACCTTATTAATTATATCATAACATTAGAATCAATTAATAGTTAACCAAAAGTGATGGGAAAACAAAATTTGATGTTAAATTTAACAAAAATACCAATGATTTCGGAGCGTACACTTCATTAACTTCACTTATGACAGTGAGCCAGTGTAGCCACTACCAAGTTATAAGCAACAAAAAAGCTGTTCCTGTAGAAAGTTGTAATTTTAATTGTGTATATATTTACAATTTAGAAGAGTCTGTAGGTTCTTCCTAATTTTTTAAAAAATTATGATAATATTATAAATATTATAAAATGATCCTTTTGTTAAAATGACTAATTTGAGACAAAATTAGAATTGTGTAATTTTCTAGTGAGTGTTGGTATTAACGGAGCATTCTCGCAAAAAGCGGTATTTCACGAGAAAGTTTGTCATTGAGTACAAAAACGTAGAAATTAACCCGAATCTCCGTACGCAGGGACTTTTTGTTATGGCAACGTAGATCCTACGTCATCAAAGCAGATCTCTTCCTCTTTTCTACTTGTCGCATCGTCAATGACAATAGATTCAGTGTTTCGCAGCAGCCATTAAGTGAAAAGATATTACTAAAATTACATTTTAAGTCATAAATCGAGTGAAAATCTATTATATCATGTCTGATAAGAAAGGTAAGAACCTCTTTTGCATTGGGAACAAAATAAATCATAATTTTAAAGGATTTAATTGTGAACATGAGATCTTCTAGATCGTCATAGTTTATGGCATCTTTGTTTTCTAGGCCTAATTGTAAGCGTTAACATGTCAAAGATGAGTTCTTTAATAAATCATTCAATATTGTTCATTATTTTACTCAATAAGTTGATTTTTCACTGCCAGAATGAAAATCACAAAAAGATTTTCAAGTTTTGACACTCGAATTGTGCAATGGGTGAGGTAATCAATACCGTACTGGCGGATAGCGCAGAGCCTAGACAAAATGGCTTCTTAACATCTTTCTGTCAATTGAGTGTAAAATTTTATAAATTAGAATAAAAAAATAAAATGTCTTAGAATAGTAATGAAAAGTTAGCATATTAAAAGGAGGTTGTTCTTGTTGTATGTTTGTTTTCAGAGCGCAACTTTCGTGCACTAGGCCTAGGCCTAGGCTGAACTTCATAAATGAGCTCCATGGTGCACAAGATTTTTATTTAAAAAGTTGTCGTCCAGGGTAAATTTTGTTGTAATTATTCCTTACAGCTTTCCTGTTGTGGATGTTTGGGGAAACGTAAACTCGTTGGCCTGTTCCTTAGAAAAGCGTTGGGCGAGCGTGTATATTTAACGCACACACAAAACAGAAAAACGTATTCTTATCCTCTATACGTTAATGTGTTTATTCCAAAAATGGCTGGCTGCTTGACTTTATATTTATTATAATTCTATCTTCACTAGATTTTCCTATTTTAGTGTAGAAGCAAATTGGAGTGCAATAAATCTGACTGTTGATTATTTTTCAAACAAATGTGAGACATTGCATGTTTAAAATACAGGAAATCTTTAAAATCATTGGAATAAAATGTGTGAAGTGACCGCGAAGCCGAAGGAATGCCCTCGGAGCTCAATGTCCGCTCTACCCAGGAATGTGATACGAGTGATCGCGTGTTTCACGTTCCTCGGAGACGTTTTCTGTGGCGTGGGATTGCCAAGTTGCCTGTTCCTGTATTTTACATCGGATTTTGCTGTACGGTAGTTTTGATGGGTTTTTGATAATGGAAATTTCACAATGGTGTTTATACGGCACTCGGAATAAGCTATACCAGACCATTGACAGAAAAATCAGATGATCTAAAAGTAACTTATCAAAATTTGGCCCTATCTAATGGAGGCCACGGTTTCTATATATATCTACCTAACTTGGATATGTTAGGTTTTTGTCATAATTTTTGGACTTGTGATGAACATACTCTGTTTTTTCTGTCATTTGGAACCTCGATATAATTTGATTAATACCGGCAATTTGTGTAGAGCTGCCACCTGTACTAACTGAAGTTACTGGCCTTTCATTTGCGCACAGATTCCATATCTTTGCATGAGACATGTTTTGACAGCCTGTTTGAGAATTATCTAGGCTTCTATCTAGCCTTTAGCACCATTGTTGCATCCAAATTATAATTTTTCCATATTCTCGAGCAGGCTGTATCAGCGTATATTGCACGTCCTAGATCGTTAAGTTGCAGCTTGGTTGGCTGTTAACAAGGATGTCTTCAAAACTTATGAGATGAATCTCTCTGATGGATGCCTTTCTTAACAGCCAGTTACGTTATGCACTCGCATGCTAAGCTAGAACGCAAAGTATAATATATCACAGTGCATGAGTTGACTGCAACATCTAACATCATAGGTAGGCGTACACTTTGCAAGAAGCTTGCAAGTAAGCCGCAGTATTCCTGCAATAAACATTTCATTGAGCCAACCAGTGGATTCTTTATACCTAGGCCTAGACCAAGTAGTAGGTCTACCGGTACATAAACCGTTATTACCGTAGTTATTGATTACCGTACACAAGCTCGTGTCAAAAATGACCTACGAAGTTAAAACGTTAATGTTTAAGGTGTTGCTAGTTATGAATTAGCATCTATTTCTTACCAACATGCAAAAATAATGAACTACGAGAAGCAATCATGATGTTTGACATATTTTAGCATGAAATGCCTCCCAACGTATGCACCGCAGACGTCATGTTATGTTGGCAAAGTTTGGATTTAATACGTTTGTCCATGAATACCTATTAGGGCCTATAGCCCTACCCAATAACCCCCAAACCAAACTTGGTGCTTTGGTTTTCCCTACCGTTGTTCCAAACACTTCCCCGAGAAGGGAACTATGGAGTGTGGACCTGCTGTAATGTGGTGTTTCATGATATACCAGAACCATCAAAATTGCTTCTTTACAAAGTTTATGCACAGTTTTTTTTTTTTTTTTTGCAAGTAAGCAATGGATATTAATGTTTTGGCCTACAACACCTTTAACTGAAACCTTCATTTTCTTACTTTTTTGTCAAGTTTGTGTTCAAGATTGTAGGCTACAGTGTAAACTGCAAACAATAATTGTTACACCCATTTTCACACTCGTCTATTCAAATTTATACATTGGTCTTCAAACTAAGTCCCTTCAGAACAATTGACATTGACTGTAGAGTCGTAGACCATGGCCTAAAATATTTTATCCGATTATCAAGGCCTGAAAAGAAGGAAACGTACAGAAAACTATCTAACTTTTGGAAGGACATCCATTTTAAAATTAATTTAGGCCTACGGTATTTCAAAGTTTATTTCTTGGGTGAATAATGGACTAGTCTAAAAAACTTCCACTTAGTCCTGCCAGTTAGGTAGGCCCTAGGCCTAGGTATCGTGTTATTTCTAAATTTGCTACAAGTAGGCACAAGCCCTGCCGTGTCTTTGTTCGCGTGACAAAGTTAAACTCTACCACACACGCGTTAACAAAATTGGAAATTCGATCTGAGATTATAGGGTCTCTGGAGTCACCGGTAACCTAGACCTTGCGTTTAATTAAATAACTAGTATTGCATAGTCCTACAATTTCAGCAAATTTTAGTTTATGAAATTAATCCACTGTTCATGTTGAGGAAAATAGGGGTTTACTAATAAGTGTGCTGATGGGTCTACCGATAAAGTTCTAAGTTGTTGTCAAACATATTTTATGGAACGTCAGTGGAATGAAAATGATCTAAATAGTTTTTTTAGTTTGTCCCTCATTCGGTAATTTCTAGGGCGTGTTGCTCATTAGTTGATTGGTATTGGAATTTTTAAGAAATACCTCGAGCCATTGCCTTCGTGTACTACTGAACTCTTTTGAACTATCAGATTTTGCGCTTTGGAGGAGTGCTGTCGGCTTGACATTGGCTTCTTTAATCACTGGATGCATGGAACCTAACACCGCTTTTTAACAAACACTTAACACATCCAGGTGGACCATGTGAGATGCTTCACCAACAGTTGCTAAAATCTTGAACCTTGGAATACACTGTTTGGAAAGTGATGCAGACGTCTTCAACCTTAAAATACACTGTCTTGTCGAGTTATGAAGACGTCTTCAACCTTGGTATACACTGATAGGTTTGCAGATATCTTGATCCAGAATACACTGTCTGGAAAGTGATTTTGATAATATCTTGATACTTGTAGAATACACTCTTTTTACGGGTGTAACAGGATCTTGATCCTTGGAATACACTGGCCACAAGTCTAGTGATGCAGATACTAATATCTTGATTCTTGTGGAATACATTCCTCTAAAAGAGCGTTTCAGATATCTTGATCCTTGAAATACACTGCCTGACGACAAGTGTTGCAGGTATCTTGATCTTTGGAACTAGGCACAAGTGTTGCACTTCACATGGCTTGCAACTTTCCAGTACTTATTTATTTGTAATGTACATACTAATTATTTATCCTTTAACCATAGCCTACTGCCTGCAATATTACATCTAGGTGTAAATAAATTAACTTACGCTTTGATTGTTTTGTGTTAGTTTGGTTTTTGCTGTGGTTAAGTTACGAATTGAATCGGTGTTTTTCTATTTTTGGGCATGCCAAACTTTACGTACGAAAAAGTCTCGACATAGCTCATTTGCTTAAAGTTAGTGTCGGATAGCTTGGAATATATAGGAGCTGGGAATATCTTTCTAATTATTTTACTCACAAGAAAAGGAGCTATGTTTTGATTATTTTTCAAGCGAAAATCTTTGGGTGTTAATATTTTGCATGTTAGCATGAGTCGTTAGGATTTTGGTTGAGCTGATTTTATTGCTTCAATATTTATTTGAAATCAGTGTGGGCTGTACCGTAACCAGTGACCTAGTACGGCAATATTGCTATGATTGTCGCACCCTAGATGTGGAATTTGATGTCTACGTTATATTAAGCTACCGAAATAATTATAGTTAAGAGCCTGCAACGCAAGGTTGTGAGATTGTTATAAATAGCCTTTACCTGGAAAGTCTATTCTCGTTTCACGATATTCCAAAAGATTATAAGTCGATTTTCAAAATTTGTGTATTTAAACGAAATCTCTGTTCTGAAATAAACCGTTATTTCAATCTAGTCTATATTACCTATCTTTAAAAGTTTATTCTTTGCAGTAGTAAATCTACTGCAAGTTTGCTTCATTATCTACAGATTTTGACACTAAATCACTGCCACACTTCACTATCACAGTCTTTTCTTCATTTGGTTCCTGACAGTGTAGGCCTACCAACTGAGATAGACTTGTGGGCTGAGTGACCTAGTAAACTAACTATCGGGGTGACCCTCGAAATACTACAGGTCTTGAACCAGCGGAGTTGGAGGCGCCCAGGCCTTAGGGTTTCATTACATGGAGACTTACTGACTACACCTTTATCGGAGAAAACCTATCTGTCCTAGTTGAACCCTTTGTGCCCTTGAGCATTAATGAAACGAGCAACGTTTTAACGTTTGATTATATATAACAAAGGTGTATCGATGGTAACTCCACCTCATGAATCACTATTGCCACGTGTCTTGTAATTCTTGGATCTGCCCTTGATAGCCCTGTGTGTGAAGTCGGCTTCTGTGTATTATGAATACACGAGTAGTATCAATGCGTAAACAGATCGCTACAAACCGGAAACCGCCCATATTGTTTTTATCAGTAGTCGACCGGACGGATTAGTGTCATCAAAGTATTTATTGCAACTCGAGCAAATCTGAAGGTAATTTGGAAACAACACAGGGCACCATAAGTCAGTGAAGAACTACGGGACATGTTTGGACGCTTGTAGCATGGAAATGGGATAGCTGGATTTGAGACGTGTAGTATTTTGGAGCATGAAACGCCCACCCCGCTAGTTGGAGCCCCGTTGGCTAGGGACGCCGTGCGCTAGTAGTGTCTGTTTACTGAGTGATCCATGTGGTGTTTCAGCGTACTCTGTCGGTGGACAGCCCACAGCTGGCTACGTTCCAGCCCCACCCCAACAGGCTTATGGAGGTAAGATTTTAGTGCAGTGCAAAATGTCATACTTTCTATAGCATACCATTCTTTTAAAGCTGTCTAGCTTAGTATTATTTTTAATTCTCGTGGTCAATAATGTGTGGTCCATATTTTTGCTAACTGTTCTTTTTACTGGATCTCCACGGATGACAATAGCTAATTAAACGCTGCCTTTTCAAGTGGTGTAGCATAGGCTACTCTTGTCTTGTCAATGTGTTTCTTTCTAATATTAATTGTTTTTTTCTTAAAGCAGCCCACGCTTAGGGTTTTGGCCCTGTGGGCTTCTTTTCCCTCAAAATAAGGTGTACACTAACTAGACTAATTTGTAAAATGTGAAACGAATAAAAAGATTATTTAAATTGAATTATTGACTTGACACCCTCTGAGCCCGGCTTCTCTCTGTGCGTGTGCGTAGTTGCCGGCGGGTATGGAGTGTTCCCGCCTCCCGGCGCGCCCCTCTACGCCGCCCAGGGGCCACCCCCCTCGTACGACCAGAGCCTCACCCACCCGGCAGCACAAGCCCAGGCGGCCGCCAGCCAACAGATGTACGCAGCACAGATGTACGCCCAGGCAGCCCAAGCTCAGGTAGGCGTCTCTCCAACCATGTTGAGGTGCAATGGTGAAATGAACGCCCTTTGTAGTTTTGATCGGATTCACTTCGTTTCGATTTCGTTCTAAATTGCTTGCATCTTGGATTTTACGTTCTGGGAGCTATCTTCGCATGATCAACGTGTTTGTTTGTAGTATAGCCTACCTATATCATTTTGATCGAACCAAATGGCTGTTAGAATTGTTATTTGCGTTCCTAAATGGAGTTTGCCGTGAAGTTTCTCAAGACGTAGCCTACCGTATTTGGTAGCTTTGCTGTGTAGTTAGCCTTACATTTTATATGCTTCACATTGGGAGTATTAAATCAGTTTCTTCTTCTGAGCGTAGGCTTATCGTAGTCCTGTAACTTTGGGCAGGCATCTAAATTTGAATACTTTTCATAATAGTTGATCGTGTGAAGAAAGTCTCTTCTTTTTCTTTTCTGAATAGAAAACTGATATTTTATTAATACCTAATTGGCGTTTGTTGGGTGCGGACTTACAGCAAGAAAACGTGAGGTGGAAATACAAAGAGCCTTCTCAGTTCACACAGTGCACATCCAGGAAATCCACGAGAGCCGTGTGGGGGTGAACTTGAACAGTGGAGTGTGTCGATCTGAAGTGGTGTGAATGATTTTATTTATCAGCTTCTCTAAGTTCCGAGGTCCGGTCTCAATCAGTGGCTAGTGTGTCTTTAAATCAGTGATTTAGCTTCAAGAACTAGTTAACTGGACCGCGCCTCAAATCAGTTGTCATGGCTTTTAGAAACAAATTAAAAATAGCTGGATGGCTATGAATAAAGATGTACGCCTACTTCATGTTTTACATTTCCAACACTGCATCAATTTTATGCCTAAATGATGGCATCATGTGCTTTCTTTAGCACATGGATGTGTGGTTGGGATTTTTCTCTAAAAAATAATTAAGACCGAGTTAAAAACTAATTTCAGTCACTATCACTCTGGTCTAGTTTCTTTTGATTTTTTAGAGCGCTGAAAACTTTTCTCGTTTTACGCCTATGCGTATAATCCAAAATGGCCGCCAATCTGCTTGTCAAAATGATTTCCTCCGCACGCAGCAGCAATGTAGTTATACCGGAAGTGGAAGGAAAATGCATGCGTGGGACTTGATGTTAAAACTGTTCAACTTGACCCCCACTCATGGCAATGGATCTAGGCCTTCTTTATAATACATAACTGAAAATTCCCTGTAATTATATGACCACAACAGCGTGCTGAGGAAGCGGGGCATCAGTGGTACGGTGAGGAGACGTCTGAAGATTTAAACCAAGCTTACTGCCGGGCAAAATATCTCCAACAATACTTGTTGCAGGCACAGGGCTACCCCGCCGGCTACCTAGGATATCCAGCGTATAGCCCCATGCAGGCGTACTATCCGTCACTGGCCTACACATATCCTGGCATCCAGCAGCCCCAGATGAGGCAGACAATTATGGTTCCCGTAAGTAGAAACGCTCTTCAGCTTAACTGTGTTTATCCCACATAGTAAGCGTATAGGCTACCTCCCAACCTTCAAATTCAATCGAGAAGTCTTTTTACCTGATTTCTCATGCAATTTGTACAGGTTTGATTTTCATTGATTTTTTTATTTCAATTATTTAGGACATGGCTACCCTGGGACTTCCCGAGGATGTAGATAACCTGACGTTTTTAATGAATTGTTGTTTATTAAACTAGAAGTCATTAGCTTGAAGCAGTAAATAAAAGGGTTTGCGTTAGCTAATCGATATCAATGCGATTATTTCCATAAACGATCTATTGTCGATAATTGAATAGCTCGAACTCATGGAATTAACCCCTCCTTCTGCAGTTTGTAGTCAGATATTTCCAGCCAAAACATTGCTATATTTAAACAACAGAGGACCTCTCTTGTTTCGAAACTGTTGTGTGATGTGTTGTTGCGACACCTTCAACATGCGTATGGTAAGCGCAACGCGTGACCCCAGTGCCGGCAACTTGCATTGCATGCATGCAGGCCTACAGACAAGACTGGTGTACATACTTGCAACAAAATGGATGTCCAATCTGAGTTCCATTGATAGAAAAAATTATGAAAAATAATAATAAAAATTACTTAATATGAAATTATAAATTTTGCTATGCTAGAACTATTAAGTAGGTAGGTGTTCACAATAAATCCCTGTATTAATGTTCCGTGATACCTGTGATGTTGCAGAACGGTTTTGACGCCGGCGCAAGGTTTGACGGCGTGTCTGCGCCCGTGATCCCGGGACCCCCTCCCGGTGTGGCCCCCAGCGCCGCTCAGCTGGCAGCCATGGCCGGCCACAACGTCGCGCTCACGCAGAAGAAGGGGTCCTTCCTGTCGGGCGGCTCCGACGGCGGATACACCTTCTGGTAGACAAGAGACTCGTGCCGGATGTCGCGGGACCACCTCGCGACGCATCATATATACATCATAATTTCCTGCCCTTCATATTGGGCCGCAACAAAAACTCACTGTTGAAACGCCCACTTTCACCGTTCTCAGTCTCGACTAACAACGGCGGATTCAACAGCAGAGACTATATATATCTAGAATTGGGGCGTACGATCATTATTCTTTAGCGGGTAAAACTTGTAACTCATACGTGACGCCAGACGTAGTTAGGCGAATTTTTTCCTTCTTTCGGTCGGTCATATTTGTTTTCGTGACGGACTGTGCTAGATGCAAATTGAGATTCCTTCCATACCATCTTGCCTAGCATAATGACAGGTTAATAAGTATGCTTTTCCAAGTATCAAAATATAGTTATAATAAGCTCACAATCTTATAGATTATAATTAGGATTTGATAGTTAGATTGGACAATCTGTGATTTTTACAGCTCTCGTTGCTCGGCCCTAAAGGCTACTCGGCCGCTAAAAACTGTCAACCTAATCGTAAACTCCAACATTATTGGCCTATTGTAAGTCCACATAGTAAATATGGGACACCCTTGGATTTATGCTATCCACTTAAAAGTAGCCTACATTGAAGCAATAAAAGTGAACATAATTTTTCGGAAAAGAAACCGGGTGCTACAGATGCAAACGCTCATATAGCAAAAGTATGCGTGAACTTCTTCCTTTCATCCTCAAACTCTAAGAATCTCGGAGGGGAATTTTAAACGGCTACAGTCAAGATTTGTCCACAGATATTACACACTTTGCTGTAGGAACTGAGGAATTTATATAATTTTATGGACAGTTGATGCTTTTTAATAAAGTCATTTCATTACGGTAAAATAAGGTAATGTTGAGGGCCTGAAGAATAAACGCGACGACTTGTGCAGACCAGTCACCGATCGTTAGTCGAGGCTTTGGGCGTTGTGGACATTGTCGATTCCCTTGTTTTCCTGACATGAGGCAACCAGTTGATCATTTCAAAAATAAAAGTAGGATTACCGGTCCTACAACTCTTATGTAGCTTTAAACAATTCCGAATGTTGTCTGGACAAATTTAATGAAATGGTTTATATATTTAAAAACATGTTGTGGAAAATGGATTTTTTAAAGTAACTTATTATTGGTAGATATTAGAGAGAGATGTATGCTGCTCATTTCACAAAGGCTTTTTTTAAGACTTTATTTGTTATTGGTACTGACAATCTGGCAATGAAGCCAAGCATCAAAAGTAGACACGTAATGTGCTCGTTACTGTCATTGCAATTTGTTATGTTTGCCCAAGCATCTATCAAACGTGATTTATAATGATCGCGCAACAAAGTTGGTGTAAACAGGACGTGACCCGAGGCTCGCGTGAAATGAACACTGCAGTACAAAACTTGAAATTGTTGAACGATAAATATGATATTGATACCGTAGTATTATTAACGAGTTTAATTTATTTTGTTCACGATGACAAATGTAACAACCGATTGCCGCCCGTGGACTCAAGCTGAAAAGGAACAAACTCCAACACGTCTGTGATCCAATCTTACCATCGTTGTGGCAGTTAGATTAATTAACACGTTACATTTCTGTTGGACATTCTTAAGAATTCCATTTTCTATTTTAACTCTGGAGTTAATTTCACTTAATTGTTTTTGTTAACAGCTACAAGGAAAAGTATTAATTATATCAAAAAGTGAATTTTATAAGGCAGTTGTGTACATATAATTGAAATTTCCTGACAAATTTCTTATTAATGTAACTGTTCAAAATCCATTTAAAAAAACTAATAAAATTATAAAACCCAAATGTGTGTTGTTAATTTGCAACATCCTATTGTGCTTGATTGTTTGTGGTTATAGTGCTGTATTACTTCAAAATTTCCTGTCCCAAACTCTCCCTTATTTTTGTGGAATATTTTTCTTTCTAGGTTAGTTCGACTCGACGGGCTTTTATGTCCATTTTGCAGTCGAGGGAAGTATGTGGTATGTTGCTTACGGTACACCTTTGTGTGCGTGTGTATTTATTTATTTATTTATTTATTTATTTATAATTGAAGTGTGTGTGTGTAGTGATGCTTGTAGCCTACTACTTTTGTTTTACAGAGAAAAATAATAACTGGTTTGCTAATTTTGCTTCAATGACCGATTTGGGAAATAAAACAAAAAAGAGGCCAACGGCTTACCCGAAACTTGGTCGACAGTTTTACGAGAGTAGACGCTCCTTCGCACAACTAGCACTTTGCTAACACCCGTAATTCAATGCTATTGAGGTATACAAAAATATTTTTCTTGTTGAACAATACAGTGCAGCAAGAATCGCTCATATTGCAGAAACTGGGCCTTACTCCTTCATTATACTAATTGAGAACACTCGGAACAGATATGAAATTATTGTGAATGCGTCTGTAAGACCTTCAAGTTTCACAAGAAGGCTTCACACACATTGGCTGAGGTAGTCTGATGCCGGCAGTGATTGAATCAAACGAACCTGCCTCATAAAATATCGAGCAAGCTTTTTGTTAAAAAAAAAACTAGCTTGTTTGAAGTCTTGTTAGTTGCCTATTGCAAGCCTACCTATTTTGACACATTTTTGCAGTTCAAAATGGTACCCTGGCTTGGAATCGATGGCAAACTTACGAGTACAGTATTTAATGCTACACTTTTTTGTTATTTCTTGATTTGGTTGGTCGGGAAACACTCATGTATGTGGAATTGTTAATTTTTTATATCTTCTGCCTGAATAATGTAGTATTAAATTAAATATTAACTTCTTTTTGTTAGAACTTTTAATCAGGAGTCTGCTTGCAATCAAGCAAATATGGTAGGTATGAGAATATAATGTTAGCTGTGTATGGAGCTGCGGGTCATTGTGAAGCGTTTGTTGCAAGGCCACTCAACCATTGGAGAAATACTGGCTTTATGACTTTACGGCTAATTTCACATATCTACTTTGTATTGCATGAAGGGGGAAAGAGGCTACTGGGGTTGACTAGTGTTGCCAACTTTTCAGAAATTGAATTCAGGACAATGTGAGTTTTGACTCGTGAGAACCTGGAAGGGTGGGGGGATTTTTTTGAGTAATAAATACCATTTTGGGTATCTGAAAGGGCTGATCAAATTTTGAATGTTATTTTTTCGTGTAGGGCTCACTAATAAATGAAATTTGTATAGTGAATTACAAAGTATTGGGCGTACATTACATTTATACGTCAACGAATGAATGGGGTGTTTGGGGGAATGACGATCGCTTCACTACTTATGGCACAAAACACATCTCTCAAGTAATATTGTTGACAACTGTTTGTAATCTGTGAATGTGAAAAGGGATATTTTTGCCAATTCAGAATATTATGTTGTCCTGAATGCGGTAATTCCGCCATCAGGACCAATGACTCAAAATCAGGACGGTTGGCAACCCTATGGTTTACTATACATGATGGCATAAGCCAAATCTGGGCATTGTCCCTCCGTAAAGTGTCCACATGTAGGAAGTTAATGAACAATTCTTCCCCACTTGGGCAAAATGGCGTAAATACCATTGATAAACAGAACCAACAGAGAGGAAGTAGTACTTGCTTGGGTTGTGAGGAAGATAGTTTCTGTCTTGTTTGTGAAGAAGATTATCCCTAGCAAGGACCAGCATACAGGATAGAGGATACTGTATTTACATGTCTCGGTGGCTACTCGTGACCATTAGGATATGTGGTGCTTCTATAACATCCCACTTAGCCACAGAACTGATATTTATAGTACATATTTATATATATTTCAACGTGGAACATGTCAATCTGTAAGAGCTTGTACTGACTGTCTGTTTCTAGGGATTTTCAAGAGGTGACCCGAATTTGTAGGCTACAAACAATAAGTTTAGAAAATCTCTTGAAAAGCTCTTGTCAGTCAGTATTCCCCATAAATAAACATGTTCTCCCCCCCAGGTTTGTGAGAGTAGAGCCAAGAACTACAGTCACTGGCGCACGATCTGCATTGAAGATCAATGCAGTACGCTACTTGAAATACCCCAGTCCCGTTTACGCCCGGTTTATAGTGAAACCCATTTCAGCTCTATCGTAAGAGTTTGCTGTAGCCGTTCTATACGTTGAATTGCAATAAAATTAATAATATTTTGTGTTAAGAATCAAGGTCAGAGGAATCTCATTGGGGGGGCAACTGCCCCATCGTCCCCTCCCCCCGTGTATGTCGCACAAATACAAAGACTTTAATTGTAAACATTACAGGGGGAAAAGGCCCAGGGTAATAAGTATTAGTAGGTATGGAAATAAACTTCAGAATACACACAACATAGTTTTTTTTATTTACACAAATCTTTATTATACATTTACCTCATCTTAAAAAAACAAGCTCAAATCTAGCTCTCATCCACTTCAAAAATATAATCTGCCTTACTCTATATTAACATCTCCGTCCTACGTTGGCAACTCTACACAAGTACGGTACCTCTGAGAACACTGTGGCCAGCCTAAAAACTGGAATCTCTTATAGTAAGAAGTTTTAAACTAGTATGTACTCAAGTTTCAACCTATTATACAAATACATTGGTTATCAGTTACGGGAATTTGGCATAAGACGACAGATATATCTCCGTCCCAGGCACTTCAACAGCTTGATCGATAATGAGATTCATACATAGACTAGGAATTAAATGCTCACATTCAAAAAGCACATGCAAGGAAACTGATCAATTTTAAATATATTATGTAAGTTACATAAAAAGTTGGGTTGCCATTAGTATGAAGATATAAATGTTCGCACGAGTTGCAGCCCAACGTTATGTATATGCACTTTAATGGAACTGGTAGTGGTGGCAATAGCATAGTTAATGTATCAAATTTCAGACATAAAATTAAGGTACATACTAGGTTTCCAATCTCGATGCACATAGCAAGTTGAAAATAATGCTAGGTTGTTCGATGGTCACAGTTTTTTATCATATAGCAAGTTACAGTTGAGATATTAGCTGGATTCTTATTAGTTATTGGGGATGCACATGATAATCAATACCGTTCGATAGTCGATAATCAATAACATGAGAATCATAAAATTGCATGTTTCACAACAAATTTGTTCAAAATGCAACAAAAAATTGGTTTGGACATTTTGAGTCTTTGAGAGGGAAAACTTATATTTTCATGATGCTCTAAGCCTTGTTATATTAGGTTGGTTTGTACATTATTTACTAAAAATGTTTTTTCAAACATGTAAAATATAGATAACAAATTTACATTTACACCTGTTCAAAGGTACTGGAAAATGAAAGGAGTACCGAAATATATAAAACTTTCCTGCTAACTTAAACCATCTTTCTGCACCGTTAGGCAATGTTCCGTACAGCGGGAAGAGTCGCCGACTAACTATGATACTTTTGAAACCTACGACATTTGAGAAAGCAGCACATGCCTTGATACGGTATGCATGTTTAGTAAGGATGTACGTGATAACCAATATTATCGGCCAATAATTGACACTCGATAACATTCCGATAATAATCGGTAATGAAAACATTATCGAATTACATGAATTCTGAAAAAGTGACCAAAATTAGTGATATACATACTCATACTAACATACCAATACCACCACTATATTCAATTTGCATGGTCAAATTTTTACAATATTACAAACCAAAAATTTTGTGTTTGACTTGTTGATACATTTAATCTTGATAACGTCCTTCGGCCAATAAAAGTGGCACCATTTTTATATATAATATCGATGGATAATACAGCCACCTTTTGGATTATCGATAATTTTTATTTTATCGTTGCGTATCCCCGATGTTCAGACATCCAAACATTTTGGCATCCCGTCATTTCAAGTTTTTAGTGGAAGTATTTTTTTAAAATTAAATTTTTACTGACAATATAAAGGAATGTCTAATCTTATCAATGTATTTCTCTTTACTGCAAAATCAGGAATACATATCTCTCCTGGTTGACTAATTCAAGCTGACTTTTTGTAAAAAAATATCAATACGTACTCGGCAAGATATTCCAGATCTTTGCAAGGACTAGCCGTTGAAACGGAGCTTTACTGACGAGGAAAGAACTATAAAACAACAAAAATAATGCACAACAATATTATGTCGACTAGTACTTTGAATGCTGCGACTATATGACACATTGTTCTATAGCAGGGCTATTTTTGCAAGGAAAGATTTTTTACTCAACAGATGTTTCTACTTTCGTGCAGGAACTCTCTTGACATAAACATGTCATCCAGTTATAGTCAGGGAGGGACTTTTACCCATCGAGCAACAGTCCACCAGTGTTGGGGAAATTACTTTCAAAAGAACATTTTTAGCAAATGGGTTTAAGAATGTTTTACTAACTTACAACCCCCATGAAATGAATAAATCTTTTTGCCCAGGACCTAATTTGTTTTTACAAATTCATTTTCTTAGTTGTTGGAACTAAGTTAGGGTGTTGTTACTATTAAATCAGTTACGAAGTATACTAATGATAACATTTTCCTGCAAATCAATGTTATTGTTTGTAGTTTATATTGTAGAGTGTAGACGAAGTTGACCTTAAAAAATATTTACGGTAGTTTGTTTAAAATGCTTCCAAAACCATGTCAACTATGGACAAAATTGCATTTTTGTAATAGGTACCTAATGCACATTAATTTAATATACAAGTTCAGTAGTAGTAGGGCCTACTTTTGATTTTCCAGCAATTTCTTATGCAGAATTACAAAAATTATGATATTTATTATTTATATAGAAAACATTACCACCCGTCTTGTTCAATGTTTCCTTAAAATATACTTATTTCTTAGAATAGTACGGTGAACAAATTAATGCATCCATATTATTTTAATTATGTCTATGTACTAATGTAGTGTAAAAAAAAATATAAACCCATCGTATGCGGTAGGTATGCTAAACAACATACAAAGCATGAGCCGTTGTTAAGTGTTTATCTTACCATACAGTTTATGTACTATATAGCTTACCATACATTAAACATTAAAAATAATACATTTATTACGTACATACAAGATTAATACAACATATTATTAAGATTGTTTTAAAGCATTCTACACGATGTGTGCAAGATATCATCATGAAAATTATTAATTAATAACGTTCGGTTCGCTTGGAACCTCACGTGTTCATTTGCGGTTGACAGCGATAACAAATTAAAATAAAGCAACTTTACACAGAAACCAGTTGGGACCGGTTCAACCAAATTATAAGCGCCGGTTATATTGTGTTACATTCCAGTTGGATACATGAATGAGGTATTCCACAGACTTTATAGGGTAATAATAAGTTTAAAAACAACTAGGAGTTAAGTTAGCTAATCTTAAGATTAGGGTAGTACTATATTATATTCATTTGGTTGAACCGGCCCTTAAAATATCAAAACATTAGAATTCTTTACCAACCAAAATTCATGGTTAATAATAATAATATGACTATATCTTGCTGATGTCTAAAAAAATACATCTTTGGTTTGAAATTTTAATAAAAATGCTTCAATGTGAGTTTTATTTTGACAGTTCATAACAAATTAAAATAATTCAACTAAACACGTAAATAATTTAATAATATCAAAACATGATCATATTCATTATCCAGAACACAACATACGTTAATAAATATTTTTTCGAGGTGTCTTGGGAAACATTTTTGTATCAATTTGCACAGCCATAAAACATGATACCAAACAATAATAATTATTAAAAGTTGGTATTCTCGGTGAGCTAATGATTGCTTCACTTTTGTCTCCAATGAGAAACTGTTGAAAACATCAATGAATGTACATTTCCACATGCGGGCACAAACACCTTGGTCTCAAGCTCCGTATACGTATTCAAGTTCCCTTGTAAACAGTGACAGAATACGATGCGCATGACTGACTCGTTGACTCTTTGACTGACAGTACTGACAGTATAATGTTACTACGCAGGATGGTTATGGCCAAGTTTAAATTAACAGAACTCTACTTTTACTAATGTGGCAGACATAATATTATGTAGGTTACCTTCGTAATGAATAAAGGATAATAAATAGAGGTACAAAACTAAAAGTTCTACTTTCAGGATTTTGATGCTAAATCGGTGAACGCATATTTCGCATATAAAATGCTAATTTACTCAATTAACCATTTTCAATTGTAGGACGGCTGTTTTACTGCACATTTTTCTAAACCCACATTTAAAAAAATTGTTTTTTTTTTTACAAATTTACAGAATAAATGCTAAATAGTAGGGCTGGGCTATGACATATCATTCAATTATCGATATCACACGAAAAATTTCGATGTAATATCGATATATCGAAATGTAATTGTTTGTAAAAAAAAAAAAAAAAAAATTTTAGAGTGTTATTTTTCATAATTTTGGCCAAATAGGGTTGATAAGGTGTCACCATAGACCTATTTACGATCTCACAATCGCGTTTTATGACCCGGCACCTCCAGCAAATGCACCAGCCAGGGTAATTTAATTTAGACTACCTACCCGGCACCTCCACCAAAAATTTTGAAATTTAGCATTTTTTGTGTAAATTCCGATATTTCGATATGAAATCAAATCGATATCGAAATTTTTTCCAATTATCGATATCATATCAAAATATCGATTTTTTTGCCCAGCCCTGCTAAATAGTAATTAGTAAACTAAATAGTTGGATGAGCGTAGCGAGCGAAGCGAAGATTCCATTTCACTACACTGCAGAAAAAAATCCGGAATGTTTTTTTTTTTTTCTTTCTTTCTTTCTTTCTGTATTTTTTGTCTGTCTGTTAACACGATTCCGGCGAAACCGATACTCCGATAGCGATGAAATTTTATGGAGGCCTTCGAAATCTCTGAACTAGGAACTGGCACGTTTTTGAGCGCAATCGAAAAATTATTTCTCATGAAAATCGCAATTTTACGATTTTTTTTTTTATTTTTTAAAAAAAATTTTCGACTTATAACTCCTACATGCTTTATCCGATTGTAATGATTTTTTCACAGAACCTTAATTTTAAGAATTAATATATTCGTGTAAAATTTATGCGTTATCGAATAATTATTTCTTATGAAAATTTCAATATTACGATTTTTTCCTTTTTTAAAATTACGATAAATTAAAAAAAAATAAGTGAATTTTTTATTTAATTTTATTTAATTAAAAAAAATTTAAACAAAGTTCTGATTTTTTCACAGAACAACAGAAAATCCGCAAAACACATGGCAGCTCAATTCACCAATTACGCTCATCCAACAACGCGGCGGGACTTAAGCGTTTTCCTAGTAAATACTATTGATATTCCAAATTCAAATGCTATTTTTATGTAGGGCCTTCCTCTAGATAACCTATATAGAGTGTGGTGTTGTCAGACATTTGCAAATGTAATTGTTTGGTACAGTAACAGGGTATATTATGACTTTGAAGTCCACAGGCAGGATTGCCGTCACCCTCCAAAGAGCTTAGACCAGTATTGTGTTTGCAAGTACAATCAATAATTACAATCTCAACAGGGCTGTCTGTGATAATTTTGAATACAAAAATCCAACATGTTTTTTTGTTCTTTGTACAAAATAAACACTGCAATGACTGAGGTTGATCTTGCACAGCAGTCCTACCACTAGGTGGTGGAAGTACAATAAAATGCGCAATTCACTTTTGTCGCCAACCTGAGCAATAACTATCACGTAAATTACCGGTATGCAATATGAGTCTTACTAAGTTATGCACTGTTCTCTTGAAAATGGTAATACTGTAATATAAGAACTGAATAGATCAAAATGCAAGTTGATCTCTCTCAGGCAAACTATGCTTTATTTTGATAAAACTATGTACAAAATGACTATGTAAATGTTATTTTTAAATGTGTATATGGAGGTCAAAGTAAGAAGTGAACGTTTCCCCCTGTCAAAACAACATTGGCAAAGTCAATGTAGATAATACAGTGCACAACACTGATAGTGATTGATAGGACACTATGAAGTATGAAGAAATGCCAAGAGGTATAGACAGTTTACCTATCTTTCTGGTTGTCAAGACACATGATGAGTGATGAGTGTCATATCTATACGTCAATGTGGGCTTAAGAGAAGAAGAGTTATTTTAGTTAGTGTACAGATAAAACAAATCACAAGTTGACGACAAGAGCAAAGTACACGGTGGATTAAGAACGCAACTTGAAATAAAATAATTTTGACTTTCATTAATCGCACCGTCTTTCCCTCGTTGATGAGTGCGCTCAACGAGTCAGACCGGCGGTCATCAAGACTAGATATAGCATACTAACTAATATCGCAGAAAGAGAGAATAAACAACACACCAAGCACTTTCATTCAGTGCGGTACATCCACATACACATACACGTAATTTAGGTATATATGACAAGTGAAAACACTAAACAGTAAAGTAAGCTTACCAGAATCAATATATTAGTAAAATGTTTCGGCAGGCATAGTAATTAAATTAATTGGCAGGAAGCTACCTGCATAATATTAACAGTTATATAAAATTGACTAAGCAATTTAAGTAATATGGTAGGGCTACATAGTTTATACACATAAAATATTGAACAATATTGCAGCTTATTTTTTAGGCCTATTATAAATGAATAGAAAACTTAATGCACAGTTCAGTAGGTAAGTGCAAGAAAACTGAGATTCATTATCATACATAAATATATTCGATATTGGTTATAACAATAGACCTGATATTAAAGCAGAAGTATATTATTAAGGGTACTATCTAGTAAAATAAAGCCATTATGAACAGATTGCTCTATGTACTTTTAAAAAAAAATCATGAGATGATCTGAGTTACGTAGTTAGCCATAGGAGTAAATCTATGGCACTAAAAAGTAAAAGTTTGACACTTTGACTACCTATGTAAGCCTAAGTATTCAAAGCTCAATAGCAGGCTATTATATGTAGGGTGCCCAGAAAACCTGTTGCTATGTTCTGCCCAAAGTTGTACGTAAACACATGCTTTTCCTAGGACTTTAGTAGGCTCTCTGCTATTGGTTCGGGACGAACAAACAAACACCGCTTGTAGCATGTAAAACACTATTTCCACGTATCTCTATAAGCTATCAGCAGCTGACAGCAAAAGAACTTTAAAAAATTGTCTACAAAAACAAACAAAATACAGATGACTAGCGTCCACTTCGGCCTACTCGACAGTTCAAAATCATGTATGACGAATGACGATGAATATGATATGATTGCCCAAATGTTGTTTGTAAGTTGTTCACAATTGTAATGTGTGTATTACGAGTTTACGACAATCTATTCTGCAACACGTATCAACACCTTAATTGGTTGAAAAACCTCGTACATATCTGTATTTGCTGTAGAATTGCTATGCAACATTTCAAAAGCTTGTTAAAATTAGTGCTGGGCTATGAGATATCATTCAATTATTGATATCACACGAAAAATGTCGATATGATATCGATACATCGAAATGAAATTGTTTGTAAAAAAAAAATCAAAATCAAATTTTTTCAAAAATCAAAAAAACTGTTAGAAGAGTGGGTCTATTTGTCATAATTTTTGGCTAAATAAAGTTGATAAGATATCACCATAAACCTAACGATTTTTATGATCTCACAATCGCGTTTCATGACCCGGCACCTCCACCATATGCACCAGCCAGGTTATTTAATTTAGACTACCTACCCGGCACCTCCACCGAAATTACGAAATTTAGCATTTTTTGTGTAAATTTCGATATTTCCACATGAAATCAAATATTGATAACGAAATTTTTTCCACTTATCGATATCGTATCGAAATATCAATTTTTTTGCCCAGCCCTAGTTAAAATGGCTCTAATTATCGAAAAGAGTATATTCAAGGAGTAACAATTTAATTTAAGACATTAAACCTGAATACAAAATAGAAAATACCCATACAGTGCAAGATGACACTATACAAGACATACTTCATACCGATCCTCAAATATGCGGCAGAAACCTGGACATGGGTGATAGAGAAGAAAGCCAAATACAGGCGGCAGAGATGAGATTCCCGAGGAGCACAGTGGGCAAGACAAGAAGAGATAGAATTAGAAATACGAACATCAGAGAGATGCTTGGGGTGGAGAAGTTAGGTGACAGGATGGGAAGGACATGGCTGAGATGGTTTGGGCATATGAAACGAATGACGGAAGAGAGGATGCCCAGGAGAATGTATGAGAAAAGGATTGAAGGAAGAAGACGTGGGAGACCAGGAAGAGATGGAAGGAGACCATAGCAAGAGACCTACATACTAGAGGAGAGAGCTGGGAAGATGTAGCAGAGATATGATTGTGGGAGGATA
This sequence comes from Sweltsa coloradensis, assembly GCA_024449915.1. Taxonomy (NCBI): domain Eukaryota; kingdom Metazoa; phylum Arthropoda; class Insecta; order Plecoptera; family Chloroperlidae; genus Sweltsa; species Sweltsa coloradensis. The sequence goes on from JAMZAV010000719.1 coordinate 123,110, forward strand.
GAAAGAAGTGGAAGAATTTGGTTGAGAAACCTAAGCTGACCCTGTCAGAAGTAGGAAACGGCAATGGATAATGAATGATGACAAAAACCTTGAATCTGTTCTTTTCGATAATTAGAGCGATTTTAACAAGTTTTGAGATGTTGCATAGCAATTCTTCAGCAAATACAAATACAAGGTTTTGCAATTAGAGTTAGGGTACCGATATATAAAAGTAAAACACACAACAACATAAACTCAAGTTCAAAATCGGCACGGCGGATTCTGCCTTACACTAGCCAGAGTCGCAACAGTCAAGTGTCAGCTAGTGACTGCAAACAAACAGAACTGACAAGCAATGGTGTGTACGCAAACAAACCTAGCCATACCTTCCTACCTTTATCCCCTGGGCACCCCCGACTATGTTTGTGCATGCAGTGTCATTGGTACAGTACTCGTTCATATAAATTATAGTAACGTACAAAACAGCCAACTGCACGGACTCGCAGACAGCCATACACAGTTTTGATCTTCATACTACTACTAGGCCTACAATATTAAACAATATCTACGTATAGTGTTACGTATTAAAATCTCAATAAGATCACGGTAGCCCGCACTGGTTAAACAACCATCTCGGGTACACTTACATTCTAGTGGCTATGCTAGGACTTGTGGTAACGCTAGTAGGCCACGGCCTGGAATGGCTGTTGGCCTTGTAGTAACTTCTTTAGCCAGTTTACACATTGATATGGCTATAATAGGTCTAGTTTAAGTTTACCATAACTCACAATGTACGATAGCAAACACTCGTTGCACTAACGTAGGCCTATTAAGTCAGTCATATACATACAGGAGGAGCATATGAGGCTTGAATTACAGTTTACAGACACCACGTGAACGTGCGTTTCCTGGCTCTTAGGGGTTCATTATATTCAGTGGTGACGTAAGTATTGATTGCTTTGAACATAACTGGTTAAGGTTTAATTTTAAAGTTAAAAGGAATACATTTGTAAACCTAAAACTCTATATCTAAACCTTAGCGTTATCTAGGTTAGGTATGTATTTACCAATCGTTTCGATAATTCCAAACCTAAAACACTTCCTGTTATGTATTGATCTCCGTAGTACGTACGAAATTAGTTTTATATTAATTTCCGCTGCCCAGCTTTCGATTGCAATCGGTTACGATTTGCATGTTTAGTAGCTAACCAATCCCATCATCGGCGTTGCCAGCTACAGTATAGACAAAGACTGGCTGCGGCAAGCAACTGTAGGGCTACAAGATATTTGGAATGATTGTACAAGAAGCAGAAACAGATCTTTAGTCGTTCAGGTTACGTACCTACAAGGTCCGGTCAATTCCTTGACGTAGTTATCCGACACAACACGGAAGAGTCGAGACGTACTATTGCCTGGAGCGGCTTCACAACCACTGCGTTCAGAAACACTTGCTGGCCTGCTTGCGCAGGGCCATCACGCGAAGCTTGTTCATCTTGTGATCACCCTTGGGGGCTGTCGCGACGGTGGTAGTGGACTTAGAACAGTCCAGTAGTGGTGTCGCCATCAGGGACCAGATCTTACGCAACTCCAGCGGGCTAAGGCGGTGGGAGGTTACTACGGAGGACGAACGGTAAACGCAAGGATCCAGCTTTCTGAAATAGATAAATAGTGGATTGGTTAAGATTTGAAAAAAGTGATGCGAATCAAAGGTATTATTTTTTGCTCTGTGAATGCTTCACATATTAACGTATGAAAGGAAACACAGAACATGTGTCATAAAAGCATGCGTATTAAAAGTAAAAAGAGTCTCTAGCCTTGTGTCCGTGGTTTATTCACAAAGAGGTCACGCACATTTTTATTTTCGCTTCACTTGTTGGTTATATATCAACTTTTCGAAAACCGTGCTTAAGTATTTTGCGTGATACCGATGAGATTCAATACTGTCTAGCTGGGGCTACATATTGGTGTTTTTAAACACAAGGCCTACTCGAGCTATGGCAGACTGCGCATCACAGCCTATTACACTTAGCAAACATGTTGCCAAGGAGCAAGTACACGTAGTTAATTCTGAAAATCGTCTTTTACATACCTGTGGCCGAAAGTGAAAGCCGCATTGTCCCTGGGCCGGATCCCGGCTATCTTCGAGCAAATGCCGGTAATGTAGACGTCTTCCAGATGAAACAAAGGGAGTGTTCAGCGCGGCTTGGTACAACTTCTTGGCAACGTCAAACGACATGACGTAACCGGTGCCAGACAAGTAGTTTGGGTAGACCCTCAGTCCATACATGTATATCGGTGAAAACCTACAAGCAATACACCAAATTACTTCTATGAATGTAATACAAATTATCTACGCCAGAATTTAGTTACAGATAAGCAGACGTTTATGCTGTGTTATGTAAATAACTAAAGTGTTCAAATTACAAATTTCTGGTTTTTTTCACAACCGGTAATGAGACTAATGAATGAGTAGGCCTAATTAGACTTCATAACTCAACATAGACCCTACCTAGAAGTACAAACAGCAGGAAATTTAGATAGGGGCATGAAGTTATGACAGTAATGGCATGAAAACGTAAAAACATGAAGTGAAAAGCAGAAATGAAAGACGGAAGAGAGGATAAGGAAGAGATGGAAGGAGGCAAATGGAGAGAGAGAAGAGTGCAGGAAACACCCTTGCAGATAAACTATGCGTATCTCACCACTTGCTCCCCGAGTCCAGTATGGGCCTCGCCCCGCATATGAGCGAGCCGACCAGCAGCCCCTGGCCTCCCTTGCTCCTCAGCATACCGACTAGCGGACTGAGGTTGACAAACATGTCGTCGTCAGTCTTCATTATGTACCGCACACCCTGGCAACGAGTCGTCACCCACTTGAGGAGCATCACGGACTTCAAGGTCAGGTTGTTGTACGTGTCCAGGAATCCCTCCTGGATGATGTCCCCGTATTGCGAACTCTCGTCGGCAACAGATTCCTGACAACATCCAACACCATGAATCCATTCAAATATGTTGTAAACATGGTGGCACTTGTACTTCAAACTTATATTAACAAATAACAATTAATTAGAATATAAAAAATATTACAACCTTTACATCAGAAATGTTCTTCTAAATCTACTTCCTCCAAACATCTTCAGAAACTTTTCACTTTGGATTCCTCAAGAGCTGCAGGTGGCAATTTATTCCATTCCACTATTGTTCTATTGAGAAATGCCCACCTCCCAAAATCCCTCCTTTTCCCATTAGGCCTAGGCCTACATTCCAACTTCCAGTTATGGTATTTCCAATTCCAATTTTTCCACTAACCTCATTCCATCTTTGCATTTCTTTCGTAGTTCGAAACAAGTTACACAGTAAGTGTCTTTTTCTTTGTATCTTCAGAGAATCCCACCCTTACCATCTTATCATTTCACTAATACTGTCATAAGTTCTTATCCTCTTTCTCTAAGAATCAGTTACCCTTCTCCACCTTTTGGAACACAGCTTTTATTCAGTGAGTGAATATTTTGAGACTTGTATTGTATATGACTAGCTTAAGCTAACTATAGTACCAGTAGGCCTACATATATTGTGTGAACCCAAATATCTCAATTTTAATTTTAATCTAGGCCTAATAACTGATATATTGTATCTACATTGAAACTGTTTTAACTTTTAATTGACCAATTGCACTCTTTTATCGAATTGAACTTTTGTAAATTTGCATCTGCATTGTCCATATAATACATTGTAAACTGTTTTATTTGTACCAATTGTACTATTTTATCGAATGAAACTTTTGAAAATATTGTAAATACCATGTAAATAATACTCAACAATTGTACAGATCTTCCTCATTGACAACTTCAAATACTCGCATGTCTATATGACGTGCATATGAGTGAACACTGTAGAAGGCTTTAAACCCCTAATCTAGTCACACACCTGCATGGTTGCATTGTCAGTCACACACCTGCATGGTTGCATCAATTGTCAGTCACCACCTGCATGGTTGCATCAATTATCAGTCACACACCTGCATGGTTGCATTGTCAGTCACACACCTGCATGGTTGCATTGTCAGTCACACACCTGCATGGTTGCATTGTCCGGGTCCCCGAGCAGGAACGCCAGTCGGAAGACGCTGAGGTTACTCTGCGCCAGCGGAGTCGACGCCCACGTCTCCCTGATCGCTAGTCGCGCTTCCAGGTTCCCCACCGACGAGCAGACTATCACCAGCAGGAAGAGGGGGGAAGGACAGATATCTGGTGCGGGAATGAGAGAGGTTATGTTGTTAGGAAGAACGTATTGTTTCAGGTCGCGGTTCGAGTTCGGCGACCAACCTACTATGTTGGCTGAAAGAAAACGTTCAAGATTAGTAACAATTTTATGGGCCTTGTAGATTTGATTAAGGGTAAGCCCACTGAACTTGGGCAAATAATATCAATAACTTTATTTATTGCCTGTTAAATCATGCTCAGTCAAGGTGAATAAGGAAATGATTCTATAAACTATGCCCAATGCAGGGTTAGTCTATGATTAAACCTGAGCGACCCACCTGCTTGTATGTTTGCTTGCAATCCTCTGGCCTGGTGGTATGTTACCGGAACGTACGCAATGAATAAGAATACCATACAAAGTGTGCAAACTCCAAAGCATCGGTAAAACTTTCTTTGGTTGACGTCTTCACCGCTTCTCGCAGGTGCGTTGGGTTTCGAATCTTGTGTTTCATATTGATGTAATTTAGTGGGGCGTATTTCGTAAGGTATCAATTGCACGCGCTCCATTCAATCAAGATGATGCCATTCGGCCTCCCTGCAATGTAGTCAAGCTGGGTTATGAGTACATTATTTGGTAACATGGCATTGTATAGTGATTATATTATGTAATTGTATTTTGTAGTGCCGACCCAACGCAGAGTTGGACGTGGCAACAGATAATGATGATGATTTTGTAGTTGTATTTGGTAATTGCAATTTCATGTAGCCTATTAATTATGAAATAGCAAGTTAGGTTGATTGTTCAAAGTGCCAGGTGTAGCAAGCTCACTTCCCTGTAGTTGTTTAACTGTTATGGAATGTCATCAGTCAGCAGTTTTGTGTAAAGTGTGGCTGGCTGGCTGAGAGGTGGGGTAATTTGGCAGGAAGTGTCTTGACTAGAGACCAGGACAGGTGGTTTATTTGGATTAAGGACGCGTCAACCGTTAGGTCATAATGCATCACTTTAGCCTAGGGGATATGGGGAGGAGGGTCCCATGCTGCTTAGAACCAGCCACGGGTCGTCTTTGTCATCGTTCGTCGGGGAGGTATTCAAGGGAAAGGGGGCGGTGTCCTCGACGACGATTGCCAGAGCTCGCCTCTAGTTTCGGGGAGTAATATACTCTGCTCTAACTAGCTAACTCGAGTCTACCAGATGTCGGAATTGTTTCTTTATGGGCGGAATCAGATAATTCAAAACCACACGGAAGTCGAGTCCAGTTGAGTGTCCCCCCGCGTCATCCCTTACGTCCGTCCCTTTCGTCTCGATTAGCCAAGTTAAATATGAGACGTTAAGCAATATCCAATCAAAATCACCCCCCAGGTGGAGTTTGGTCTGATTCAACCTAATCTAAATTCACATTTATAATTCTGTAACTCTGTATAACAATCACCTAAATTATCAATGGTAGGCCTACTTCACAATAAACCACCAGATTCACAAAAGTAACCCGACTACAGTCACCTCACCGTAGAAGAGAACCCCCCCCCCCCTACCATCTGTTTCCCCCCAAACCATCCCTTGCGGCTACTGTGAGGCAGGTTCCGGCTCCTCACGACAAAGAAACTACAACCACCCTTCAGTGTCGGCTGCCGTAGTCCAGGTTGCAGCCAAAAACCACATCCTTCGCGGAGACTAATCCGCCCTCGAACTCACCCAACATCTACGAGCTACGAGGGGTGGAGCGGTATTACACAAAAAAATCAAATTAATGACGTCGTGTAGGCCTACCTGTTAACCGCCCGAGTTTCTGCGCGGCCAACACATTGTAGGGGAAATCAAGATTTATTTGATTTAGGTATCAACTTTTTGATATAAATCAGATTTTTCTTTTTCGATTGAAATCAGATTGTTATTGATTTAAAATCAACAATATCAGTGTTTCAAAACTTGTCAAGTTCGTGAGCGGATCAAACAGCCTACTTTCACAAGCATTTCAGAAAATACAATTCAAAAATTATTTTAAGGAAAACTTTGCCTAAATCAGTTAGAACTCATGTGTTTGTTGCTCAAGATGAAGAAATAGTGCATTTGATTTAAATCAATGATTTTTATTAAATAAATTATATCATTTCAATAAAAAACGCCCTGATTTGAACAATTCAAATTTCCCTCTTTTCCCAGACAAAAGTACAGTTTGACAGTGCACCACCAGAGAGCATCACCTTTCACGGTTTCACCAGACACACTAGCAACACCATTTGACATGTAAGCTTTGGATATTTTTCAAGCAATCTGGTAAGCATGAAAATCAAAGTCAGATACCAAATATATTTTTTAATAATTGTAAGCATGCAGGATGATACAATCATGATACAAAGGTGATATTGGTTGATATTACAACCCTACTGGGTAGCTTAAAATGTATAAGTTTGAAGCCAATATCAACAGGTTGGTGGGAGATAATAGCAAAGGCCTAAAATGGTAACAGGGGGCAGTTTTGAACAGTTATAGTGGGGCACGTATTTTGAACACCACCAAAATGCCACTGCTGGTGGCCCTATGCAAGTTTTTGGCTGGGCAGTATATATGAGAATCTACCAAATTTACTATGCCTAGTAGAATGATAATTCTGGGATGCTGTTAATGCCATTCTAGTGATAATTGTCGTTTTATTTGACTAGGCAGTGGCCTAGGCCCCTTTTACGCTTATGACTAAACTATACTAGGCCTACACATGTCTGCAGCAATTCTGAACAAAAGCTTAATTGGCACAGACACCAAAGAAGAAGCCAACTCTGATGGTCTTGAAGATATAGAATTGGATTTGATTATGAGTGAATTGAAAGTCAATGTTTTTGTTCTTGTTTGCTACATTGGGAAACGGTCTACTGTTCAAAACGTTGGCGGTATTGAAGAGATTGCCCCGGATATGGATGAGTGAGTTTCAAGTGTGTTACTTGAGGAGGATGGGAGATTGTCAGTGTATTTTTCCTGAGAGGGAAGATTTCTGTCAGTTGGTGGAGAGGACTTTATCCTAAAATTTCCTCAACCGAGAATCAGTGGTGGCACGGAAAGAGCCATTGACGTGATGACATTTCCTGTTGACATTCCACAGTTTATTGTAAAATAACTGTCAAAATATTACAAATAACTAGTGGCAAAAGTTGAAACAATGTTGATTAGGTAGGCCTACAGTTCATGTGGACCATAAATAAGAGATTACTATAAGCTTTGTTCAAATGTGCCCCTTCGGGGTGGCGGGGGGTTTTGTACAATTTTGGTGTGTTAGAGATTAATTAATATTTTTATGTTCCTGTAACTGCACAAAACTTTTTATACCATATTAATGTTGGCAAATGGTTGCTGTTATCAGGTGAAAAAGATTGTAACTCTATTTTTCAAATACTAGGCTATAGGCCTAACTGGTAGGTAATTGGATGAGCTAAGCGAAGACTTCAATTTCACCGACCCCAAAAAATTTAGCCTAGCTCGGGTGTTTTTTTTTTTTTTTGTTTTTTTTTTTGTTTTTCTGTCTGTTTGTTAACTCTCTACCAGGCAAACGGCATATCCGATCTTGATGAAATTTTGACAGGACCTTCGAAATCTCTGAACTTAGAGGTGTATTGGTTTTGGGCACAATCAAAGAAATATTTCTCATGAATATCGTACTTTTACGATTTTTTTCGAGTTTTAGTGCGATATTTTCGTGACATTTGGGTCAATTCTGACCAAATGGGTGGGGCTACAACGTTCATATTATACATGGACATTACGGTTATGGTGATGTAGTACCTTTTGAAAGAAAAAGTTGAAAAAACTAGCCACAATCCATAAAAATAAAGCTTTTAATATAAATTTTTTGATTTTTTGTGTGATATTTTCGTGCCGTTTGGGCCAACTCTGACCAAACGGGTGGGGCTACAACGTTCATATTATACATGGACATTAAGGTTATGGTGATGTAGTATCTTTTGAAAAAAAAAGTTGAAAAAGTTAGCCAGAATCCATAGAAATAAAGCTTTTCATATAAGTTTTTACGGTAAATAATACCAATTGACAGGTAACAATAGAAACTTGACAACAATCACCTACAATGCGTAGGCAGCAAAACAAAGCACTTGCTAAAGTAAAGATATCCCACACAAACTAAAAATTTTAAAAAGCTCATCCATCAACGCGGCGGGACTTTAGCGTTTTCCTAGTCTATAAAAATGTAAATAGTGTTCAAAGGTGCCCCCCTCTACCACAACCTTGACTTTGACTATATTGTTTGTTGCTTGTGTACAACACAAGAGATAAAATATAACCAATTTCCTGTGCTGCGCTTACGCTATGCTTACGTTAACTGGGTGTTCAAGCAGCCAGGTACACTTGTTTAGGTATTTCTTACGTTACGCTTGCGTTGCGCTGTGCTTATGCTATGCCAATTGTGCGCTGCACTTAATAAGATATAAAGCAAATGCGAGAAACAGGGAACAGCGTGCTTGTTATCTGAATGGCGCACCACTCCTATCTTCATCCTAAAAATAGCATAGACTTCCTCTGATGTGATTGGGAAAAACCACTTCATCGGCACATGCATTACATCTCGGCTATTACGATAATTCATGAGCGCGTTTCTTAGCATTTAGTTCTAAGACACCCTATTCGATTTTTGTGTGTTTCTACCCGGGTAACCCCCGGGTAATGTGGAAGGGTACCGGTAGGGGTAGGGGGTAAGGGGGGGGTAGGGGTGGCACTTTGACCGGTCAAATTAAGATTGGTCAATTGACCAAAAGTCAGTCAAATATAATAAAGGTATATTTTGCTCGTAGGCTATAGGCTAGGCCTATTGTGGCAGGATACATACGAGACATTATCTGCAATCAAGTTACACTAATCGATATGATCAACGTACAATGGTGATTATAATTATTGATGAAAAGAGTAAATGGGTGTAGATGAGTGAATTTACTAGCACTTTGTCTGCTCACTGAGTCACTGTCAAAAAGTATTAAGTGCAACAACAGTGAATTATCCTACTTCTAATTTGTAAGGGAAGGGAATGTAACAAAAATTGACTTTCCTTTTAGGAATGAGAGATGCCAAATAGGCTAAATAAGTACAAAATTATAACGTTGACCAATTATTTGACCGGTCAAATATTACTTGGTCAGGCTTGCCATCTCTATTCCCCGGTAGTAAAAAAAGTCAGATTTTGTCATCCCTACTCTTAAGGCTGTGTCCAAATCTATCTCCTTCTCATTGGGCTAACTCTCATTCACAGATCAATGTAGCCTACTGCCACCGGTAATTGTTCAGATCACAATCTCGTGTCGTGACTACTACGCTACGATTTCTTCACAGATCAATGTAGCCTACTGCCACCGGTAATTGTTCAGATCACAATCTCGTGTCGTGACTACTACGCTACGATTTCTTCACAGATCAATGTAGCCTACTGCCACCGGTAATTGTTCAGATCACAATCTCGTGTCGTGACTACTACGCTACGATTTCTTCACAGATCAATGTAGCCTACTGCACCGGTAATTGTTCAGATCACAATCTCGTGTGTGACTACTACGCTACGATTTCTTCACAGATCAATGTAGCCTACTGCCACCGGTAATTGCTCAGATCACAATCTCGTCTCGTGACTACTACGCTACGATTTCTTCACAGATCAATGTAGCCTACTGCCACCGGTAATTGTTCAGATCACAATCTCGTGTCGTGACTACTACGCTACGATTTCTAAGTTGGTTTTAAAGAAAACATGCTGAGGTTTCAGTGGGTTTTGTGATAATCGATCTGAACAACCGGTACCGAAAAATGCCTTTAGAAGACATAATAATAATTGTATGTAAACAAAACTATGGTTCCCAATCGCATGCCGCACTCACACAACACACTCCATTCCCGGCCTAATCAATAGCCTACCTTGTTTGTAAGCTTTCCCCTACATAATACCTTAAGCCCCCTTGCCACTGTTTGAGCATGCTCTTCTCTCACCCCACCTTTTCCCGTGACACTCCCAGCTCACTGTCCCGACACGCAGTTAACCTGCCGTATGCCGTCCAGCCCCATTTCACTCCCTCGTCACTCATGTAGCCAGCCCTAAATGATCTGACTAACCAAGCCAGATATTTTGTTCCTCTTTCTCTGCGTTCGACGTCCTGTCAATGATCTAGAGTTTCATCTCAGCCCATTCCACTGTAGGCCCCTACTTGGCTGCCAGAAGAAAGTCCAACGTAGGGCGGCAAGAAGGGTTACGGGAAAGGTTAGGCTGTGTGGCGGTGGGAAGAGGATGATAAGGGGAATGTAGAGAGAGTAGATGACAGTGTCACTCGCAATGTTAGGAGAGTTGGGGTGGACCTCATTAGAGGGAAGAAGAAGGGAGGTTAGGTTGTGCAATATGTACAGGGCGGCTAGGGAAAGTAGGGGGTGGGGGGACATCCGCAATAGGCTACAAGAGGGGCTTTACGGGGAAGGGGGATCATTCATGGAAGTTCCAGTGTCAAGTAGTAAGAACGGATCTGGGTCGGTATGGTTTCATGGAAAGGACTGTTAGGGAATGGAATGACTTGCCGGGGGATATTGTAGGTAGTGGGTCTTTAAGGGAATTTAGATCGTTTTTAGGGGGGGACAGTAATTAGGTCTGGGGGGAGTGAGTGGTTGCCACCGGGCGGAAGGGCCCATTTGCAACCGTTAGAAATGTTATGTTATGTTATGTTAAGATGCCTAGGCATAGCCCACCCATTATGTAGTGTATGTGCGGTGTAGTGTCATCCTCTGCTAATGACTAGTCAGTGGCAGGTTTCTTCTTCACTCTTCCATAGTTTGCCCCCCCCCCTATCTCTTTCTCTCTCTCTCTCTCTCTCATGGCCATTGACAATTGGACATTCTTCCCAATATCTTCCCTTTAGGCCCTAGCATCTGTTAAGCTCAGAATTTGTAAATTTTTCGTAATCCTATGTACGGCATAGGTAGGCTATAAGTAGTTAGAACGTGTGAGGAAATGATTGCTTAAACCATACTTAAACAGGCCAAGGCCTGGGCTAGGCCCTTCCGTCATTAGAACCGAGTGCGTTGGCTTTCATTCCCATTGTAAACATAATGTTATTAAAAGCTTAAATATTAATAAGTTATTAGCCCTATGACAAATTGGTTATGTTATGCCTATAAGTAATAGAATTGCAGAACAAACTCACTTACCAAACTAGGCGGTGCCGAATTGTGTGAAGAGGTTAGAACAGCAAACTTTTGTCTCGTATGAGGCAGGGGGATTATCGTACTAAAATGACACCATTGAATAAAGCTGACGCATCAGCCAAAATAATCTAAATGCTATCTAAACACAAGCTTGAATGACAAATAGGCTATAATTATGGCAATTAGAGCTTATCTCATATACTTCCCTTCCATTATATGAACCAGCCATTAAAGTTCATTGTGACCAACGTAGCAAACGGAAACCTTGGAACAAACCACCGCCGTCTGGAAATCCAAAAAACATGTCACCAACACAAAATTACGTTGTGCGAACGCGCGGTGTTTTTTGAATTTCCAACTAGCAATCATCTCGATTATATTTTCGCTGAATAGAAGAGGAGAAATTGAAGTTAGGTTTGTTACTATTTACCATGTGTAACATGTAATGTATTGTAAACAAAATAAAGCTACTTACTTACTTACTTACTTACCAACCGTTGGGTCATATTGTATCGTATGGTCGTCGTCGGGGAGGTCGTCAAGGGAAGGGGGAAAGATTCCAGACGACGACCACCAGAGCTCGCCTCTAGTTTCGGGCGCCTACTTACCAGCTGATGTTTGCGATATGGACTTTGTTGTTGTTTGTCTATTCCTCGTCTTTTACGTAAAGCAGAGCCATGCATGCTATGGGCCAATTCTACCCCGGGCCCAGACGGGGTGATCTGGGACTGGGACTGGGACTGGGACTGGGACTGTATGGTGTCGTAGGTCGACATAGCACTCAACCAATGTCACATTTTCACTTCATTATGATTTTTTCAAGTATTCCCGAGAAATTTTCAAATTTATGATGTAAAAAACTTTCCCGTAATCGTTTTAGCAAAACGGCATTTAAAAAATTGGCAAAATTGAAAACATGTTTAATAAAGAAAAACAATTTTGAACATCACGAAACATAAACATGTATGTGATCTAGGGTTTGGGTCGTCTCTCGTCTGGCATAATATTTTCTTTTATTTTCAATATTTTTTCGACTAGAAACACCATTTTCCGTGACATGTAGTCTACGTTTAAAAACCATGTATTGGACTGAATTTTTATTCATAAATTACGGTTGTGTTGCTACGGTTAGAAGATTGCAGCATTGACTACTGACCTAGAAAAGAAGGCAAAAACTTTCAAAATGTATCCCTCTTTAGGCTACTCACCACAATGCACGTTTATTTTAAAACGTATATCTCAACATGGATGTTATACGCTTCGACCCCCGCCACCTACTCTGGGTACGGTTGTATCAAGTAAGTGATGAATTTTAAGTCGAGGCCTCTTGTTACTCCCTTCCCTTGTGTGTCTAGTTGCGTGCGTCTGATCAATGGAATGACTAATAAGCCTATTGACCACGTCAGGTACCAATACATAAATACAGCTGACGGTATTAACCTTCATTCAAACAATGGATTTGTTTAGTTTTCTCGTCCAAACAAAGCACCCATATGTGTTGTTGTTTTGCAATCGTGCTGGTAACTCAGTAGTAAGTACCGTACGACTTTGGCAGAGGAAATGAGAACACGAATAAGTCAATAACAACAACAACGATTCTTTACGGTTACAAATGGGCTCTTCCGCCCGGTGGCAACCACTCACTCCCCCCAGACCTATTACTGCCCTCCCCCAAACACGATCTAAATTCCCTCAAAGACCCACTTTCTGCAACATTCCCCAGGCAAGTTGTCATTCCAACAGTCCTTTCCAAGAAACCATACCCACCCAGATCCGTTCTGACTACTTTCCGCTGGAACTTCCATGAATGATCCCTTCTACCCCTGTGTAGCCCCTCCTGCAGCCTATTGCGGATTTTGCAATCTTGTTTGCAACATCGTCGATTGCGTCGGGGCCTACAGGGTTGGCTTAGTCGCATTGATTTACTGTCCCCCACTGAAAATCAGTTATATAACTGTGTGGGTATACTCTAAATAAAATTTATTTATTTATTTTAATTTAGTTTGGACTGACTAAGCCAACAGGTGAATATCGTGTCCCGTCTAATTCAAACTCTAAAGGCCTAGGTCCCTTCCCTACCACTTTGTTTGATTGTATGGATTTTCTTTTCTTGATTTTCCAATGTATACCTGTTGCTTTAGTTTTGTGATAATCAAGGTGATAATCATTCATCGTAGCCAGGGTCCACTAGATACCTAACAGCTGCTGTAAGCTTGGCATAAGTATCTAGTGGACCCTGATCGTAGCTAATGGCTTTGTGGTCAAGTTTTACGAAATCGAATCAGATAAGTAACAAAATATTTTTTTACTACTAAACAATGAACATAAACATTTTAGTATATTCCTTGTAATTGAGCTGATAAGCGTTAATTGCTTTGTGTGACGTGTTTTCTGAAGATAAGCATCAAGATTTAAAAAATAAAACGATTTGAATCTCTCGCGGGTAACTACCGTGGAAATTCAAAGAAGGCGGTGACTTTGAAGGTCGCCAACGAAAAATTGTTAATGGCGGTGGTCTCGAATAAGTTTTGATTCGTTCGTCATTAATAATTCATTGTATTTCATTGCTTCATTAAAAGTTGTTCGAATAGTGCTTACTCAATATAAAAATAGTAATTTGTAATGAAATACTGGCCTTGATAGGAATCGTTTGCTTATAGTGATGTCATTTTAACATGCAAAGAGGGCATTACCCTACTGGCCAGCCGACAAGCTGTTCGATTTCGGACACGATCACTCCATTAAATTTATCGTAACAGGCCAAATCAATTGAAATAGAACCATGGGCGCTATACTTTCAAGGTTCAAGGTAAGGAATATTATTGTATGGTTAGCTGTACAAATTTCAAAACTAAAATTTAGGGTCTAAGGCCTTGGCCAGCTCACCTGAGGCCTAGGCCTAGGCCTAGGCCCTACCCGACCCTGCCAGACCATTGAATAACAAGGGATTGGATAGGCATAGGGCCTAGACCCTAGTTAGCCCTAGGCCTAGTAACTTAGCAGGCCCTAGGGCTAGGTCCTAGCTAGGGATGTCAACGGGTACCCGTTGCCCGCGGGTACGGGTCCAATTTTCCATTACCCAGAATTACCCGTTCTTTCCTTTGTCCATCGCGATCTTTTTCACGGAACAGACAATACATAGCGTCATTACACCCCTCCCCCTAGGCCTACCGCTCATGGCTGGCTGCTGTGATTGTAGCGACGAGTGATTGAGTGAGATTGTTGAAGGATCTAATACGGAATTTGGCGCGGGTTGGGGGGGGGGGCTTAGAGATAGCGGCGAACAAGGCTTGACCTTGAAGCAAACTTTACGATTTGGTTGCTCGAGACAAAACAGATGCCAATGCACCAAATTTCGTAATCGGGAGCGCAGAAACACTAAAAAATGAGTGTTATCTGCCCGGTTGTAATGACGTTTGACTGTAGACCTACGAGTTTGCGATGACTCAAAGCTGCCGATGTGAAGACGGGAAGGGTGTTGAAATTGGACACTACTCGCGTGTATGAATGAAACAATGACCGTAGACCTAAATTGATTCATAAGAAACTACAGTTCGGCTGGTCGCACACAGGATAAAAACAGCATAAAATAAAAATAGTTTACTGATCAAGGATAATTAGTCAACGTGTACACGTACCATCCCTAATTTCGTGTGAAGTGGAAGATCACTTTGAATGAACTGATACGGAAATAGTGCGCGGGGAGCGGGAGATCATGCATTGGGATAAAGACAAAGATTGACCTTGATCAGCCTACGATCCGATTTCAGTTGCGTACATATGTGCATGAAAGGAATGAAATAATCAATCAGTGTTCCTTTCCGCTTGATGTAGTTGCTCCGAACCAATTAAGTCATCGTACACTAAAACATACGTGGCCTTTTACCAATAGGCCCTACTACTTTTCAACTGCCAATGCTTTTCTGAATCATTTGACACCCATGACGATAAATCGAACATTTACTACCCGCGGGTATCTCGGGTATCGATCGCGGTACCCGGGTACGAAAATTTCCGGGTATTGACATCCCTAGTCCTAGCTGGACCTGGAACTAGATTTATGACCTAGGCTAGGCCTAGGCCTAGCCCAACCCTTGAAAATCCCACTCGCACGCTCGCATTTTGCGAGTGACAATTTGGCTCTTGCGAGTAACTTTTATGGACGTGCTTCAAAATATCGTTTTTGCGAGAATTTGAATCGAGCGCCGATTCATGCCGCCGACTTGTGGCAGTGTGCTGAGTATGCCCCCCCCCCCCTCCTGCCTAACCACCTTGTGCGATCTTCCAGAGATTATACCGCGTAAATAATTACCACAACATCACTTATGTTTTCAATCTGCTAGAAGTCAAAACTTAAAAGCTATCACCCATGGTGATAAATCTTTCCTTATCTTGTTTACTCTCGTTCGGGCTCCAGTCCCCCCCTTCCCGCGCCCCGAGCCAACGCATCGTGAGTCGTGACCTTGACTTGACTGTGACAAGTTATAAAGCAGATGCAACCGAACAGTGAGTGTTATCTTAACGGCCCGCTGCTGTTCCTCTTTCGTGATTATGAAATACTACTTCATCGGCACGTCATTGTTTATAGAACAGCATTACGTCTGAGATATTACGATAATTGATGAGCGCGTTTCTTCACATTTCATTAGACACCCCACACGATTTTTTTGTTTTACTACCCGGGTAACCCGCGGGTAATGTGGACGGGTACCCGGGTCGTAAAAAAGTCGGGTTTTGTCATCCCTAGTAAACAGCCAGACACATTATTGTAAGACGCGATCGCGAACATAAGTCATTGGGCATTTTGTTGATGCGGCGCATATGATTTGTACCATCAGTGTTCTTATCTTATCTTATCTGCAAATCTGCAAGTGGTTTACGAGTTTTCACGGTATAAATACTGAAGTTTTTCAGTACTGAATTAAGCCCGCTATGTTATCCTAAAACGCACCAAACGCTCTTTAATAAAACCTGACCTCAAAATTTTTCGCCTACAGCGCTATTGTTGGGGGGCTCCGCCCCCCAAACCCCCCTTGCCTTCCCACCGAAAGTACCTTCCCGCTAGGAGCGAGTACTAAAAGACGGGTGCGAGTTGATTTGTTACACAATTTTCAAGGGTTGGCCTAGCCTAGAGCGTATCCTAGGATATCACAAGGCCTTGGTAGGGCCTAGCTAGACTTTATTACTGGTTACGGCAATGGAAATCTCTTCTCGGGCTAAGTCTTCAGTTTGACCTATTGTTGAGTGTTAACTAACTTTGGCCCCTTATCTTATGTCCGCAATCTAGCCTTTAGGCCTAGGTCCTGCATCACACAATTGAGAAACTAACAAGGCTAGGGCAACAGCTGACCAACTCGGGCGACACATAGGGGCCTATGTAGGGCTAGCCTGAACTTATTTGGTTGGGGGGGTCCACATTAAAAGTCACTTTTTTTTTGTCAAAAACACCCAAAAACGTCATTTTAGTTTACAAAAATATTCTTTACGATATAGGTACACTATGATAATAATATCAACTCACTCGGTTTTCATACGTTTTTACTGTAAATATAGGTTAATCCATGAAGCTCCGCGAAACGTCAATATTTATAGGCCTTCTCTGCTTGGACTCGACCGACATGTAGTTGATTCTGCGTAAATATTGCTTTGTCAAATTAAAGCCCCGCCTACATACCACGACTAGTCATGGAGTTGTTACTGCGCGTAGTTATTTATTATTTGTTCCCCTTCACAACGAGGGAAACAGGCAATTATTTCAAAATGAATCACGACGATTTACGCGATTTCAATTCAAGAGATCTTTATCGTGTATGTGCGATAAAGACGATGGTGATTTTGTTGTGGATTTACAGAGGATTGGATTGCTACACTCAAAGAGAACCTGCGAATGTGGGTTTCTTATGAGGCTGGAAAAACCGGGAGCTGGAAGGTTATACGGAAATCAAATTTCAAATGCAATCCGGTGCGTGTCGTAAAGACGCTTGCTTGGCGTAAATTTTGACTAAATTGTGCATGCATTTCCTCTATTATTATACATTTTTAAATTTGTTAACCAATAAAATATAAACAAAATCTTTTTCGGCGGCCGAAATTCCTTTATCTTTAAAATGGCAACGTTAAAACGGGTTTGGGGATATTTTTTTTGTTTGGTTTGCTAGTAAAATACAAAAATAGAAATAAGAAATCATTAAACAAACCAGATTGTAAAACAAAAAATCATTTGGGTTTGAAATACAAAAAAAAAAACACAAAACCTTTAACGTTAATATTTTAAACAAAGATCCTTATCGGTTGAAAGAACTTTATCTTGAAAAGTAGGTTAGTGGGGGGGGGTTGGGGGGGGAAACATCGATTGCTTTGTTGTGTGTTTCGCGCCTACACCCGACCTCTCCCCCCCTAACATACTTTTCTCAACAAAAATATTTTTAATATAAAGTACTTTACGATGAAAAGTAGGTAGGGGGGCGGGGGTTGGGGGTGGACGCGAAGCGCCGTCGGGGGAAACATCGATTGCTTTTTTAAAACAAATAAAAGTTAAAGAAAACAACATTCTTAACAAAAGTACTTTGCAATAAATAGTAGATTAGTGGGGGTTGGGGGTGGACGCAAAGCGCCGTGGTGGGGTCGGGGGTGGACGCGTAACGCCGTGGGGGAAACATTGATTGCTTTTTTAAAACAAATAAAAGTTAAAGACAACAACATTCATAACAAAATTACTTTGCAATAAATAGTAGGTTAGTGGGGGTTGGGGGTGGACGCAAAGCGCCGTGGGGAGGAACAACAACAAAAAATGGTATTTTAATAACCGCCGTCTGGATGTATGCACAGGTACAAATTTTACATTCGTCCAGACGGCGGTGATTTTAGTAAACAAATAAGCGCAGTTTCAACTCTCGTTAGCAGAGGGCGGAGCTTCATTTTGACAAATCTAAATAATAACCTGACTTGACGCATTTTTAAAGATGGTAGTCCGCGCCTAGACGTCATATTAGCACACCTCGTCAATGAAATACCTCAGTTAATTTAGGTGAAAATACAACAAAACCGAGTGAGTTGATATTATTATCATAGTGTATATTGCAAAGAACATTTTTGTAAACTAAAAATGACATTTTTGGGTGTTTTTGACACAAAAAAACGACTTTTAATTTGGACCCCCCCCAACCAAATAAGTTCCGCCTAGCCTAGGTCTACTACCGCTACTATTTGTATTGTACACTTATTTGTAATCTTGTATTCTCCTGCTATTGACCAATAGTCGGTGGCAGGTTTTATTCTTCCTTCCATTCTTTCGGTTCCCTCTTATTTTCTTGATTTCTGCTGTTTCTCTGTTTCCCTCTCCTTCCCTTTCTTCCAGACGAGGGAGGATATTATCTTCTCATTTCCAGTGGCGTACGAACTATTTTTTTAGTGGGGGGGTCACACTCAACTTGACCACAAGGTTGGGTGGGCAAACCGGGGGCCGGGGCGAAGCCCCAGCCGGCTGGGGGATTTTTTGCCGTAGGCGAGATTTTTTTCAAAAGGTGCCCTTGATAGGTGGCCTAAAACACGTTTTCAGGCGAATTTTAATTATGAATAAGGGTTACATTTTGAAGCTAATATTGCATTGAAGATTGATTACCTGACTAAAATCGGTCGACAGTCTGCTTTGGGAGTGAAAACATTGCACACAAAATATAATAAATATTATTCTAAAATTAGATGGCTAGTCTAGTCTCGCAAATCACGTCTCTTACTGAATCTTTCTAAAAAAAAATGTTTACATAAACCTTCCTTTTTGTTTGCAAGCCCGACTGTAATAAAAATCCTAAGAATCACCCAACAAGCTATAAGTTAGAAAATGACACCCATACCTGGCTTGACCCCCCCACTGGGGGGGTCAAGCCAACAAGTGGGGGGGGAGTTTCCCCCCCATCCCCCCCCGTTCCTACGCCCCTGCTCATTTCCCATTAACTTGTCTGGTCTTCCCTATCCTTGTTGCTTTGTTGTCATGCCCATCAATGTCCTCATCAGAGGAAGACCTCTACTTTTCTCTTTTATAGTCAGGATAAACCTTTGGCAGTCAGCTTGATTTGTTTTTTAATCTACCGCTCCCGACAGGCTATCCACTCCACCACCGTTCTTGCCAAGAATGAGTTCCTACTTCCCACATATTCTGTTGCCCATGTTCACCTCTCATATTTCCACATATTGGTCACCTCTGGACCCTGGTTACATAGTTGGCCCTCCTTAGATGACTATTCATCTCCCCCCATTGCTCAGGTGCTCTAGTCACCCTATATACACTTTACAGTCAAGTCTGTCCATCCTTCTCCTATCTTCAAGCTTCTCCCATCCTAATTCCTTTACCATGTGGCCCAAAACACTTTTATAAGACCTTACTACCTTGATTTTTTTGAGAGAATTGATGCTCCTGCGGCCCTGCCCATTAATCATTTCCTCCTCACACATATATATATATAGGCCTAGATGAGACGTTAAGCAATATCCAATCAATCAATCATCAATCCTCACATAGATTCCCCTTTCTAAGGATCCTTCTTGTAGGGCCTAGCTATTTTCTGTACCACCTCAATTTCATTAACTTCCCCTTTCCTAAGGATCCCATATTGCCCCTGCGTACTCCACAACTGCTCTCACTAGTGATTTGAATGCAAGCCCTTTTAAAATTTAAATCCCTCCTCGCCCCCTTAAATCGCATTACGAAATTCAGACACCTAAAACCCTTTTTGGAGACTGCCTTGACGTGGTCCTCCCAGTTGAGCTTGCTCTGCAAACACACTTCCAGAAAAACTATTTTCTCCACCTGCTCCAAGTCCTCCATGATTGAGTAACCTTCCCCTAGTCCTTGGACCCCCCTCGGTAGTTCTTGGCCTGAACACTATTTGTTTAGCCAGCTCGAACACGAGTAGGTGAACGCTCTGCCCTGAAACACACGTATACTGCTGGTTAGAGCAGATGAAGGGTTCGAGAGCTAGTGTAATGGCTTCGTTCTCCTCGACGTCTGCTCGGCAGTCTGGGTTAGTGGAGGAACCTATGACTATCAAGGTTACACCGTCCTTTCGGATGGGACATAAGCCGTTGGTCCCCTTGGTACTTTTCGAAAGAAGTAGGCTACGTGCCGTACCGGGTTTCCCCTCCTCCCTTCTATTCACCCTTCATCCTCATCTATCACCACCCATCGTCTCGAATAGCCTTAGTGCATTAATATGAGCCTAGTGTTCTAGTCAAGTTTAGCCTACCGTTTGCAGAAAGACTGGTGTGGAAATCAACAAAACGCAAAAGTGCCATTGAGTCTTGAATCTTGATCCCTTGTCTGGATTTTCTTGGCTATTTCAGGCTAATTTTCCTACTTCATCATATTATCCAGGCTAATTTTGTGTTTTTGTTTCTTGTTGCAGAGAAAGAAAGAAACAACATTTCAGATTCTGGAAAGTCTGGAAAATGTAAGTTGATAATGGGGAATGGCTGTTTGCATTCTTTGGGCTTAACCTACTGGGGTCAATTTACTATAGACCTATACATTTAACCATGGGCTTAGCAGGGCTATAAGCCGAGTTACAGGACACCAACCTTGGGATTGCCGTCGATCTAAAGAACATATTTTTTAGTCTTGATTTAGCCCTATGGCAAAAGCTAGCTCTAGAGGTCTCTAGCTTGCAGTGTTCAGTAATTAATTAGCCTAGGCTATAGGGCTACTCATTTAATAACAATATGTTGATGGATTAGGGTGCTGTTGCTAATCGTGTTATCCTAATAAATGTTTTGAACTTTCAGAGGATCAAAAAGATCGAAGACTTCCGACGCGACACAGAGCAGCGCCAGAAGACGATTGTCGGTCACCTGATAATCTACTCCGTGGGCATTTACGTCCTGGCCGCGATATTCTTCTATTTCTACTACTTCCCTCAACACGTGAAAGGGAAAATATTATGTATCACTCCACTCCTCGTCTTCCCTATTATGTAAGTACCAACCCTAACACTAGGTACTGGGCATAGATATTAAACACCTATTGTAGGCTAGTTACGCAGTCTCCAATACCTCCACAGAGGCGCGAGCGTAGCAAATTGAAGAGTCCATCTGCCATCAACAAAATGACGATTTGGCGTTTTAATTTATGCTTTTTTAATGCATTTAAGTATTTATTGGATTGTTTGATATCGTTTTAGCTTGTGTAGCATGATAATGAACAAACAGAAACAATAAGAAGTTATTGATTGCATAAGGGAATTTAGTAATCATTTGATGTTAAAGGCTAGTATGCTCACCTGTCAACCTGGCGGCAATCTTGAGAACTATTTGGGCTACACAAATTGCTCCCATTTAATTAACATGCAAACTGCCATATTAAAGATGGCTTCAAATTGTCATGGAAGTGGACCAATGACTGCTGATCTAGCCTACAATAGGTGTTTAATATCTATGGTACGGTACTAGTGTGCTGGACGCAGGTGTGAATAGCGAGTTCGATTGTGCACAATTTATTTTTATTTGATTTATTAATGTTTCTATTCATTAACTAGGAAAACGCTAAAGTCCCGCCGCGTTGATGGATGAGCTTTTAAAAATGTTTAGTTTGCATGGGATATCTTTACTTTTGCAAGTTCTTTGTTTTGCTGCCTACGCATTGTAGCTGATTGTTGTCAAGTTTCTTTTGTTACCTGTCAATTGGTATTATTTTCCGTAAAAAACTTATATTAAAAGCTTTATTTCTATAGATTTTGGCTAACTATTTAAACTTTTTCTTTTAAACGGTACTACATCACCATAACCTTAATGTCCATGTATAATATGAACGTTGTAGCCCCACCAGTTTGGTCAGAATTGGCCCAAATGGCACGAAAATATCGCACAAAAAATCAAAAAACTTATATTAAAAGCTTTATTTCTATGGATTCTGGCTAACTTTTTCAACTTTTTCTTTCAAAAGGTACTACATCACCATAACCTTAATGTCCATGTATAATATGAACGTTGTAGCCCCACCCGTTTGGTCAGAATTAACCCAAATGTCACGAAAATATCGCACTAAAAATCGAAAAAAATCGTAAAAGTACGATATTCATGAGAAATATTTCTTCGATTGTACCCAAAAACAATACACCTCTAAGTTCAGAGATTTCGAAGGTCCTGTCAAATTTTCATCAAGATCGGATATGCCGTTTGCCTGGTAGAGAGTTAACAAACAGACAAAAAAACAAAAAAAAAAAAAAACAAACAAAAAAAAACACCCGAGCTAAATTTTTTGGGGGTCAGTGAAATTGAAGTCTTCGCTTCGCTCATCCAATCAACATTTGACATGTTAGGCCTACATTATATGAATGCAATAATGACAGAAAGAGTATGTGCCCCCACGGTAGGTTTAAAGTGGATTGGTGAGTACTAGCAATCTAACTGGTACAAACTCTTAGCTGTTGTTGCTGCTTTTCTAACATGCGGCTCCTGAGTGGGTCTAGCCTGGCTCTATTGTTTTGTTAAGAATAGTCACTAAAATCCAAAGTCAACTTGAGAAGTCAACCTGCAGCTGTCAACATGATTTGACGTAAAGAAACGCAAAATATCCGATGAAATTTGTTTGTATTAACAGTGATTGGACTGACAAATTTGGTGTTATTGATTGTATAATGTAGTGGTTTTCCACTTTGTACCTATAATATATGTGAAGTTTACTTCCAATAAAAACATAACATTGAGTGACATGTTTTGAAGAGTCGTCTCATAGAACAGTTTTCCTATGAAATATACTGTGTTGAACTGCGGAAGAAGCCACCAACTGTGCAGGTTTTACCTGTTTGTGCGTAAACGTGTTTTAAAGTTAAAACTGTAAAAGAAAGGTCAAATAAGAAGGTGGATACTGAAAGGACATAATGTTTGTGCGTACACGTGTTTTAAAGTTAAAACTGTAAAAGAAAGGTCAAATAAGAAGGTGGATACTGAAAGGACATAATGTAGGATCAAGATTGCTGGAGAAACTACAGAGATTGAAAGTACAAAAGTGTGTGTGGCGGCCAATTTTGATATTTTTGAATTTACATCTTTGGATTTTATATGAAGTTTATTAAGTTTACCTAAGCCTCCTTGGCAGTCAATTTTGATATTTTTAGTTTAATTTATTTACTTGTATTTGATATGAAGTTTATAAATTCACTTATATTTACATCTGGTTATGCGTACTGTTTTTATCTGTAGGCCTATTCTTGGTCAAGCAGAACAAAAGGCCTTATGGTCTTAAGCTTCGCCAAGTCGAGTTTATTATTATTATTATTATTATTATTATTATTATTATTATTATTATTATTATTATTATTCACTTATTATTATTCACATACACAGACCACATTTTAAAATTATTGTATCAAAAAATCAACCACAAAATTAACATTGCTTGAACAGCTCACTATGTACCCTACCTTGACATTTAAATTTAAAACATTATGTAGTTTGTAGGCCTTACCTTATATAAAAACAAAACTTAAGTTAGGTACCGGTACCCTAGGCCTATATAATATGATGTAATTATTTTTCAATTATCCTACTATGGCTCCAACTAGCAACCACTTTCAAATTTTCTGTAAAATGGGCTCCTAAAACAAAAATGGTTTCCGACCCCTGGCCCGAAGCAATATTTCCCCCCCCCCCCCCTCAAAATAGCCATTAGACCATTACCCCTACCTACAATAGATCTTGGCCTACCTAGGTTCACTTTATTATGGTAGTAGGCCCTACCTTTCAATCAATAAATGTGAATGTAGAGACTGTAGCATATAGCATCTCTGTGCATAGGTGTACTTTTTTAGATTAAGTCAAGTTGTTGGACACCTACCGGTATCATTTTCTATTTTACTGCACCTATACCTGCATCCTACTCTAGTCTCTACACCCTTTGGTGATTCCACGTTTCCTTAGCTCTTGACGAGGCTGACTTTTCGTCCTGCCGAGCGACTTGCTCTCGTCTCATCCTTCAGCCTCTTCACCTGCCGCCGGAGTGAGCACGTGTGCATCCATTCCATTGGTGTTGGCCTTTAGTACCGTACTTGGAAAGTGGTGTTATTAACAAACCTAACCTCTGTTGCAGTGTCATACTCATCAAACGATTAGTGACTTGGTACTTTCATCGGAAGATAACGCGTAACCAAGAACTTATCAGCGAGATGAAAGACGAGAAGAGACAATTGTTAGAGAACGTCAAGGACAATGAAACGTACAAAGTGGCCAAAGAGATCTTGGAGAAATTCGCCCCCGATCAGCTTAGAAGACCGATGGTGAGTCTGGTGTAATAGTCAGTCTTTGGTTATTACCTAATGAGTGGTACAGGTACAGCATTAGGCCACTGTAGATCTAGTTTGAAGGCTATCCATGAATTAAGTAATATATTTATGCAAGTATAGTCTGCCATTGTTTGAGTAACGGCCGCAGGCCCGCAACCTTATTTTGACCACTAACATTTTAAAACGTAGGTAGGCCTATGCTAGTTGAGATATGTTCCTTGACAATTTTTGGTAGCTCTTATCTTTTAACATATCTTGTTAAGTAATTACATTTTTACTTAAATATTGAGTTACAAAAAGTATTCCACCTATTCCATTTCGGAGGTAGTTTTAGAGTGTTAATGATATAATTGTTCCAAGTCGGTGACTGTGGTCCATCACATAGAGCATCAACGATGGTGCTGCTAAGGATGGCCACGTTAGCCGTAACTGAATATCACCATCCAGGCGTTTTCCTCTGTATGATGATAGATGTACGACACATCTTTATGACGGTATTCACCAATAGACGATTTCGTAAACCATCAGCGCACTCTGTGTGGCGCATTGCATGCTGGGAATTGTGTTGCTCTGAACTTTATAAAAACCTCTGAACAGAAGGCTGTGTTTTCTTCAATGTAAACAATGATTGCCGGCTGTTGAAAATTAAAGATTTAGCTGGCTGTGCTTGCAACACACTACCCAGGATTCCTTGCAGAGTTCGGGCATGCGCAGAGACTTTACGTAATGTCTATTCAAATATAGATAGGTCAAGTTTAAATATAATGATTAGAGATGTGCAAAAATGGTTTTTTAAAGTTTGAAAATTTGCGCCTTAAAAATAAAAATCCGCGATTTGTCGCGATTTACCAAAAAACACAAATTTAAAAAAAAAAAATTGATTGATTGATTGATTTTAATGATTTAAAAGAAAAATAAGCTCATGAGAGTGAAGTTCAGAATCAGTTTTAATTTTTAACTCAATTTCAGCCTTCAGTTTCAAAGTTTCCGACAGTTTTTACCAGAATTAATTTGTCTACCCGGCACCTCCACCAAATTTACGAAATTATGCATTTTTTATGTGTCTTTTGATATGGATTTGAAGTATTTTGAGCTTACTCTCGTTCAAAACGATTATTAAGATCTCACAATCGCGTTGTATGACCCGGCGCCTCCACCATATCTACCAGCAAGTATTAATTTAATTTCGACTTCGACCCGGCACCTCCACCAAAACTTTGAATTTTTTTTATTTTTTAAAATTTCGCGACCTAATTCGCATTTAAGGACATAATTGCTAATTTCGCCACTAGTTCGCGGTATCAACTAAAATTTCGCGAAATTTCGCGAATTGGAAATTGGTACCATTCAATCACAATTCATGAGATTCATGTGAAACTGAATTTGAAGGGATTATTGCAACTTTAAAAAAATTTGCGAATTTTGTTGTCACCATTTTTGCACATCTCTAATAATGATGTTTACTACACTTTAAGTCTACCATATGAATGTGACTGGTTTGAGCAGACTGTAACCTTGTTCAAGCGTTGACGGACGGGTCGTGTTTCAGCCTTCCCCTCGCCGTCGGCCAGCAGGGAACTGCTTGCAACCGGTACCTCGCCCGGCACCATATGAATGTGACTGGTTTGAGCAGACTGTAACTTGTTCGAGTGTTGACGGAACGGGTCGTGTTTCAGCCTATCCCCTCGCCGTCGGCCAGCAGGGAACTGCTTGCAACCGGTACCTCGCCCGGCACCCCAGGCTCGGCAGATCTCAGAAGGCGGCCGATCGGAGGAGGACCTCCCACTAACAACGTCATCCAAAGACCTGCCATCATGGGTCCTCCAGGATCTCCCGCCATGTCGATCTCGTCTCCCCCGCCGCAAGGACAGTTCCCCATGCAGAGTGAGTGGTGCCTCCCTGTCGTTACTGTCCATGACCACAAGATCCATGCTCCCAACAAACAAGAAAATAACCCCCATCCCGCAATGAGGAACACTTGATGCAATGGGAGTTAGCGCATCAAATCGTAACAAGCTTGCGCAAAAAAAACAACCTTAACCTAAGATAGGCCTTCCTCCTTAGATCCCTCCCACCTGTTGCACCGCCACCCCTACTCACCCCCAACAGCGCCTTGTAATATAATATATTGTAAATAACTTTAAATTTAGTACTTCTCCAACGGTCGGTGACCAAGGCCACGTTGGCCAAAACATTCAACGTTTTGTATACCTGTATTTGTTTAACTAGCAAGTTTCACGCAGCTGCCCACCTCGTGTAAGCTTAGTTGTTGGTCTTCTTTATTCTTTACCCAATCACACACACCAAAGTCGTACCCGGCACCTCCACCAAACAGTCACAAGATCCATGCTTCCCAACAAGTAAGAAACTAAAATGAGTGGTATTTTTTCAATTGCTTTTCCTTTCATATAGCACACAACATCAGCTGCCATTTGTTAGGGATGTGCACGTTTACCACTGCTTCTCTAAAAAGTAAAAACAGTAAAGACACATTAAAGTAAACTAATTGTGTGCGACGGATGTTCAAAAGTTTGCGGACGAGGTCTATCTATCCCTTGTTTTTACTGTGATTGCTGTTGCACACTAGGCAATGTTCCTAGGTTGGACACTAGTAAACATAATATGCAAATATTTTTTTAAACTAACCAACAATATACACATGTACACGCACTGAGAGAACACGCATTTGACCATCCCTCCCATCTGCCCTGTACTCCGTCAGTTCATTCTGTGTACCGGTAAAATTGATTAAAACATTCAAAATCTATGGAGATGTTTAGCCGCCAGGTCATGCCCCGTCTCCAATCAAAACATTGCTGTTGTTTCCTTCCTTGTAGCGTGAGTTGTTTGTTTGTTCCCTGCAGGAGGGCCGCCCATGCCCCGTCCGGTTCTACCCAGGGACCGTGGCACGCTGGACAAGCTAGTGGAGTACCTCGTGGGCGACGGGCCGTCCAACCGATACGCGCTCATCTGTCGCCAGTGTCAGTCGCACAACGGCATGGCTCTCAAGGAGGAGTTTGAGTATCTCGGTGAGTAGAACAACCATTAATCACTATCAACAATGTTACCTAGTTAGTTCAACAACTAGCAGGATGATAGTGGAGTGGTAAGATTTGGAAGCATGTTTTTAACAATTGTGTTACTCTTATTCTCTGAAAAAGGTCTGCATTTGAAAAATGTATTTCGGTTATTTCCTATTTAAAGCAAACTTTAGTTACCGGTACTTGGGAATAAGTTAATTGTAGGGGTGTGCGAGTAGCACATTTTGAATTCGAGTCGAGTATTCCTTTAAATACTCGAGTATCGAGTCGAGAATTCATTTCAAAATTTAATTTTCTTTATTTAGTAGGCCCACTTGGAACACAACGATTTTTCTATTGTAGAAAATTAAACTAGGAAAACGCTTAAGTCCCGCCGCGTTGTTGGATGAGCGTAATTGGTGCATTGAGCTGCCATGTGTAACGCGGATTTTCTGTTGTTCTGTGAAAAAATTATTGCTTAGTCGAAGATTTTTTTAAATTAAATTAAATAAAATAAAAAATTTACTTAATTTTTTTAATAAATCGTAATTTAAAAAAAAAAATCGTAAAATTGCAATTTTCATAAGAAATAATTATTCGATTGCGCTCAAATTTAACACGAGTATATAAATTGATGAAATTAAGGTTCTGTGAAAAAATCATTACAATAGGATAAAGCATGTAGGTGTTATAAGTCAAAGAATTGTTTTAAAAAAGAAAAAACCCGTAAAATTTCGATTTTCATGAGAAAATAATTTTTCGATTATGCTCAAATTTCACACGAATATCTTAATTCATAAAATTAAGGTTCTGTGAAAAAATCATTACAATCGGATAAAGCGTGTAGGTGTTATAAGTCGAAGAAATTTTTAAAAAATCGAAAAAAATCGTAAAATTGCGTTTTCATAAGAATAAAATTCCCGATTGCGCTCAAAAACGTGGCAGTTCTAAGTTCAAAGATTTCGAAGGCCTCCATAAAATTTCATCTCAATCGGAGTATCGGTTTAGCCGGAATCGTGTTAACAAACACACAAAAATACAAAAAAAAAAAAGAAAAAAAAAACATTCCGGATTTTTTTCTCCAGTGTAGTGAAATGGAATCTTCGCTTCGCTCGCTACGCTCATCCAAAAATACATTACAGTGAAACTTTGAATTTACGTACCTTGAATCACCGAATTCCTTGATTGTGTAAAGTTTTTTGTTGGTCCCAAAAATTTTCCCATAAGGACAATGTTAAATTTTCCTTGAACTAACGTACCTTGTACCTACGTATTACGTGACTTTACGTATCGAATTCCAAGTCCCGAGTCAAACATCTGGCCTCAAATTTACGTATCTCTGCAGACGATTGCTGCGGGGAGTGAGGAATGTTGTTATTCTTGGCCCGAGCGCCGCCCGCCTTGACAGCTCAACAAGTGCCGCCGACCATATGAGTAATGCAGTCCCTTTCCCCACCCCTCATTAGCAGCAAAGCAGCGTGAGAGTGCAAGGTGGAGTGGCTCTCCGTTCGCTGCGCCGCCCCCCCCTGACCCTCACCCATTAGCGTAGAATTTACAGCTGGTGACTTGACGCAACCAGGGACCAGACTTGACCCGACCCACCCACTACCCTCTTTTCCCGCCGAGATTATATTACAGAAGCTTCTTTGGAACAAATCTCACTAGTAGTGAATGAGAAGTGATCCCGGTAACACGCGAGTAATATCGGTAAAATGGCTCCGAAATTAAAGCGGAAATCGTTTACTCTGAGTGAAAAAATAGATATTTTAAAAAAAGTGGACGAAAAATCTTGCACGCAAGTGGTTTTAGCTGAAAAGCTCGGGATTTCGCCGTCAACATTATCGACGATAATAAAATCTCGTAATGAAATTGATAAATGTGCTGCGGCGTGTGGGCATTTTGCCAAAAAACGTAAAACAATGAAGACAACGCCCCTATTAGAGATCGAGGAGCCACTTCTTGCTTGGTTGAAGCAAGCGCGAGCCAGCAACGCGGCAATAAGTGGGCCAATGATTCGTGAAAAAGCTCTGTACATCGCCGATCGTCGAGGTGTGGAAAATTTTAAAGCCTCAAATGGATGGCTGGATAACTTTAGAACGCGGTATGACATTGTGTACAAACAACTCTCGGGCGAGAGCTCAAGTGTCAGTGAGGCCACGGTAACTGAGTGGATAGGCGAGAAGCTCGGCCCTCTCATCGAAGGTTATGCGCCTAAAGATATTTTTAATATCGATGAAACCGGGCTATTCTATAACATGCAGCCCAGTAAAACAATGACTTTTCGCGGGCAAAGTTGCCATGGTGGAAAAAAATACAAGGAACGCATGACAGTTTTGTTAGCATGTAATTCAGACGGATCGGAAAAACTCCCCCCCCTTGTTATTGGCAAGTCAGCCAAACCGCGCGATATGAAAAACGTAAAGAAGCTGCCAACCAAGTACTTGGCGAATAAAACAGCGTGGGTTACAGCAAAGGTAAGTTTTTAAAAAAATGTATGATTATTGATAAATAAAAAATAAAAAAAATTCGAGTCGATTAACTGTAATGCAATTAATGTGTGTTTTTGTTCAACAGATTTATGAAGATTATCTACGCGTGCTTGATGCAAAAATGGGAAGTGCGAATCGCAAAATAATATTATTTCATGATCAGGCTGGAGCCCATCCCAAGGACTTGAATACAAAGCTTCGAAACATAACCATGGTGTTTTTCCCCGCGAATTGTACGAGCCGTCTCCAACCATTAGACCTTGGGATAATTCGCGTGGTCAAGCACCAATATCGCAAGCAGTTAATGAGGAAGGCGCTAGCTATGCTAGAGAAGGGTCTCGAGGATGCTACAAAGTATAGAGTGAAAGTTCTCGAGGCCATGCACTTTCTCGTTGAAGCCTGGCGACTTGTCACCAAAGAAACAATACAGAATTGTTTTTTGAAAGCAGGCTTCAATAATACTGCCGAACCCGAAGATATCGCAATTGAAGATATCATAGACGATGTCAATGATGACTCTGATACGGCTGTACGCCTACCCGTTGACCCTGAGACCGAGAACGACTGGCGTGAATTCCAAGATCGGATGGGGATGGGGGAAGAACAGCGTATCACATTCGCTGAGTACGTCGACTGTGACGCAACTGTGCCCACGTGTCAAGTACAAGACATTGACGAAATATTGGAAGAGACACAAGAAGCGCCCGAGGTCGTCGAATCCGAGGACGATGAACCCGAAACGGAACCGGGGGATTTTCATAAAGCCCTTGGAGGAATACAAGAGTTGAGGAAATACCTAACACGATTCAACGTCGATGAGCAGTCATTGTGGGATATTCAACGCCTCGAAAATGAAGTGTACCGCTGTAAAGCTCTTGAAAAACAAAACAAACCACATTGAAACACTTTTTCAAGAAAGTGTAAACATCTCAACGCTGATTTTGTCACTTGCAGTTTTCTTTCTAATTCCTAGTAGGCGCCCTATCTCGCGTGTTTCAATGCTGTCGTGTGCCGTGTGATTTTATTATCTTTTTTGATTTGAAACAAATAACGTGTTTGTGAATAACTGCATTTTTATTTTTGTGTGCACTATTTTTTTGCGAGTTTTAAAAGATTATTTTATCATACTATATACTGTAGGAATAATGTTTTGTCTTTGTGAGTGAGCGCCTACTACACATTGATCTTTTTTTAAATCCTATGTGATTGTCGATCGATTATTGTAAAATTATTTTAAACCTGTTTTGCTTTATTTTTAAAAAAGTGCTAACATTTTTTGTCTTCAGTAAGTTCGTATGCCGTATGAATAATATAATGATAATAATATGGTAATTTTATTGTAGGCTATAGTATTGGTATGTGAATCAACGACTGTCCGGAGTGGTCGTCCGGTTGACAAGATAAGGCCGCTCCCGCGTGAATACATCGTAAGCAGTACTAGCTGCTGTGATTGTGCGACGATGGAGTTATAAATAGCACAGCTGTTGGTCTGGCGGTCGGCAACACTTAATGTCCCCCCCCCTCCCGCCCCTCCTCGGCCGTCTGCATCGCTACAAGACCCAAGTTTTTTGCGCTCCACTCACCCGTCGAGATTACGTAGTAGATATGACCTTCAGTCATTCTGACGACTTATTCATGCGTGTAAGCTGAGCGTGTCGGTGTACACATTGAATTGAGGCAAGTTATCAGAAAGTTAGTTGCAGTTTATTTTCACGTGTGTATATATTATAGCAAACGAGCTTACTTGATATTTTTATTATGTACCATGTTTTATTTCTCTACAATTAAATAACAAATGTAACAGCCTTGACTTTCTGATTTTCATTACGCATGAATAAAATATTGCAGTCACTCCACTCCACTCTCCTTGTGCTCCTAGCGCACTCTATCGTCGACACCACGCAACGTAAGCGCGGAGTTGACAACACCACCTATGAGCAAACTAACACACTTCCTGCAGCATTCCATCATAATAATCCTGCATAGGCGCTACCTAGGAGTAGTTTGAAGTACTCCGGTTGACGCTTTCACTTTGTTGGTATTGTAGGCGGCGATTTTAAACTATTTTTGAATTTACGAATTCCTTGACTTAACGAATTTTTTTTGCCTCTAGTTATATTCGTAAATTCAAAGTTTCACTGTATTGTACTGGTATTAGGCTATTGAGGCCTTCCTCCCCTTTGTGCTGGTCAATTTCAATAAAATTATAATTATACTGTAGGCCTAGGCCTATGTTATCTATAGTTCCTGGTCCCATTATAATATTGCTGCTATGTTTTAATTTAAAAAAATCCTCCAAATTCGCGCTCGCATTATAATATTCGCCGTCTAGGCATCTCCAATGCTCTTTCAGTACATTTGAATATTCCGCATGCTTGAATGAACGAGTTCCAGCAGTTGATAAAGAAGTGGATAAAGAAGAACCTTCTTTATCGACTCTAGTTCTAACGATGGCCGACGGAGCGCGCCACGTGTTTTCTCTCGGCGAGTTTGACCTTCACTTCAAGCTTCTTCAAAGCAAAGATGGAAGATTGAAGGAAGAAACATGTCAAAACTACGCTAACTACGATTTTAAAATACGTAAAAAGTGCATTAATGGAATATTCACCGGCATTCTTTCTTCTCGATAGTTGATCTGAAATATTAGTGACATAGACGCAACCACTAGTATCTATAGACGCAACGAAACCAATAAAGGATGTTTCGTTTACGACGCCGTGTAGGCCTAGACTAGGGAGCTATCCGAATAGTGACAAAACCGTTCATTCCCTGGTCTTATTCTCGTGTTACGAATCGTTACACGTCATGACATCCGTCACGTAGCTAGTATGCATCCGAATAGTCGAGCGCACGATCGAGACTCGCCGAAATCTGGAATGAGAACAAGAATCGGAAAAGGACACCTGATCTCGTTTTAGTAATAGAACATGGCGCTGGTTTACGATACGTCCGATAAATTGCATAAATAAATAAAAGATAAAATGCATGAAGCAATCTAGTAACAAGAGAACAAGACCAGGAATCAGACCAAGAATAAGAACAAGACCAAGTAATGAGACCAAGAACGGCGAAGAACACTATTCGGTTAGGTCCTTAGGCCTAATCCCGGTTCCCGCATCCAAGTCTCCTTTGTTGTTTATCGTAATTGGATGAGCGAAGCGAAGACTTCAATTTGACTTTGTGTTTTTTTGTTTGATTTTTACTTACGTTACCCCAAGAAAAATAGCTCGGGTGTTTTGTTTTTGTTAGTTTTTTTGTCTGTTTGTTCGCTCTCTACCGGACAAACGGCATATGCGATCTTGATGAAAATTGGAGGGGACCTTCGAAATCTCTGAACTTAGAGCTGTATTGTTTTTGGGTACAATCGAAGAAATATTTCTCATAAATATCGTACTTTTACAATTTTTTTCGATTTTTAGTGCGATATTTTCGTGATATTTGGCAAACGGCTACTCCGATATTGATGAAACTTTATAGGAACGTTTAAAATCACTGAAGTCATATATGTTATGATTTTAGAGACATTTGAAAAAATATTTCTTATAGAAATCGTACTTTTACGATTTTTTCTCCGGTTTTTAATACGATATTTTCGTGATATTTGGGCCGATTTTGACCAAACGGGTGGGGCTACAACGTTCATATTTTACATTGACATAAAGATTATGGTGATGTAGTGCCTCTTGAAAGAAAAAGTTGAAAAAAATGGTAAAAATTCATAGAAATAATGGTTTTAATATAAGCCTTTTACAGGTGTATAATGAACAAGTAATATTAAGTAACTACAGAAAAAGAAAGAAGATTCCACATAAAAACGTAATTTCATTGGACAGAAATATTCCAAAAAAAAGCTCATCCATCAACGCGACTGGAAAAAGCGTTCGCGAAGCGGCCTAGTAATTTTGAAAGCACGCAGTCTCTAGGACCAAGGCTTACTTTTTGCCGTCACAGTACACACGTAGTAGGCCTCGGTTGTTATAAGCCTAGATCTAGGCCCAGGCCTGGCCTAGCCCTACTGTGATGATGGTTCTTCTCAGTTTTAATAGGATTTCATGTGTTCAAAACTCGACTCAAAAACTTTGAGCCTAAAACCAAACTCGACTCGATGTGGAGTATAAAAACAAACTCGAAAAAACTTGACATTTCGAGTACTCGCACATCCCTAGTTAATTGTCACGAATGTTATCACATTCAAAACGATTGAAATATTTTGTGGAAATAAATTATTGGCATGAAGGTTTCAGAGCAAGAGTTTTGCATTCATTTTTATACAAATACAAATATTGACCATTTATGTCATGGATGAGAATGACTAGAGATGTAAAATTTCCAGAAAGATAAATTATATATATTATATATCAAACACCCTTTTCCAACATTCGTCGGGTCGGGGGTGACGAGTCACATTTCTCGGCTATCTTCTAGTGCTTGCTAGCCAGGCTCAGCACCCCTCATCTTCTTCCTCGTTTTCTTCCATACCGGCATTTCTAATAATTCCTCCACTTCTTCTGTCCTCCCAAGTCTTTCTTCCTTAACCCTATCCCATGTTAGAGATACAAGATAATCTCGAAAATATTTCCGTGCCTATAATACCTGCAAATTGCTAATACTAGGAAAACGCTTAAGTCCCGCCGCGTTGTTGGATGAGCGTAATTGGTGCATTGAGCTGCCATGTGTTATGCGGATTTTCTGTTGTTCTGTGAAAAAATTATTACTACGTAAGTTGAAGATTTAAAAAAAAATTAAATTAAATAAAATAAAAAATAAACTTAAATTTTAATTTTTTTAAATTAATTGTACTAATTTAAAAAAAATCAAAAATCAAAAAATTGCGATTTTTATAAGAAATAATTATTCGATTGCGCTCAAATTTCACAGGAATAAATAAATTCATAAAATTAAGGATCTGTGAAAAAATTATTACAAGGAATAGGATAAAGATAAAGCATGTAGGTAGGTGTTATTATAAGTCAAAATATTGTTTTAAAAAAGAAAAAACCCACAAAATTTATATTTTCATGAAAAATAATTTTTCGATTGCGCTCAAATTTCACACGGATATCTTAATTCATAAAATTAAGGTTCTGTGAAAAAATCATTAAAATCGGATAAAGCATGTAGGTGTTATAAGTAAAATAAATTTTCAAAAAATCGAAAAAAATCGTAAAATTGCGATTTTCATGAGAAATAATTTTTTGATTGCGCTCAAAAACGTGGCAGTTCTAAGTTCAGAGATTTCGAAGGCCTCCATAAAATTTCATCGCAAATGGAGTATCGGTTTAGCCGGAATCGTGCTGACAAACACACAAAAATACAGAAAGAAAAAAATAAAACATTCTGGATTTTTTTCTCCAGTGTAGTGAAATGGAATCTTCGCTTCGCTCGCTACGCTCATCTAATAATGTGTTGAGGTGTAGGGATACGGTTACCTGAGTCTGTATATAGGATGATAACATTGAATACTACATTGAGAGGTGATACAGGCTTATCCATTAGACCTAAGTGTATACATAGGAAGAAGTGATGAGAAGTCAGCTCCTAGTCCCGTTTCCAGTATTATTACTAGGTCTAGTAGGTGTAGACCCACTGACCCCGGTAGCGTATTGTGTGAGCTTAAACTTTTTCTTAGCATCTGAAGGACATTTACAACACCCCTACAAGTGCTTTTGCATCCTTGTAACATTTATGATATATAGTTTTGCACAGAACTTGCACCCATAGGAATCATTCTTAGTGTTAACTTTTGTTTGTTTTATAAAGTCACTTATTAGTTTATTTTGATGTTTCCCCATACTGCAAACTTACAAATGAGGCCTAGGCCTACACTAAAACAATTAATGTAATGTGGACTTGTCACATGTAGATCAACCCAATCAGCCACAAGAGGCATTTTTACTAATTGGCACCACAGCCCTATATGGAAGGTATAATGGGATGCAATAATTAATCTCTAAGAACTACAGTAGGCCTACAATACTAGTCCCCCTTCAAAAGCCATTAATAATTAATAATTATTAGGGTTGTCGTTCGATACGCGTTTCAGTATCGATAATCGGACCAGTTAAATCGATCGATAATCGAATCAAAATTAGGCCTAAACTTGCTTGTATACCGACGCGGACCGTGGACCTTTTGCGAGAGCATCCTTTTGTTCCTTCTATTTGCTCAGAACAGGGTTTTTCCACGCTATAATAGTCTTTCACGAGCTCCCCCCCCCCACGCGTCTGGCCGGTGCGACGAGAGCGAGCTAAGTGGAGTAGACAGACCGCGCTACGCTACCCGGCTTGAGTGTTGTCTTTGTGAAGGTCGTTCTTCTTGGAAATCGTGGTTCTGTGAAGTTTCATTTCAGCTTTTGTTGAGATTGTCTTTCATTCATGCTCCGATATTTATTTCGTGACGAGATGAATATTGTTAGACATTAGTTTGGAAGACGACGTAATATTGGTGTCAGAGAACTGATAAGATAATATTATCGTAGCACTACGGAAAGAAGAAAAGCGATTACGAGTTGGCGTGGAATGGGGAGGAATGTATCTCGATAAAAACTTGTTGACCTTGCTTGGCCATGACGCGCCGAGGTTGTGCAATCAGCGCCTGATCGGCGCCGGAATGCAGCCGCCTGCCGCCCGAGCCGAGCCGGCCCGTAACACATAGCGTCATGCTGGTGGCCTATACTGCACAGTGCAGGCGCTTCGTACTTCACGCCTTACGAGTGTTGTAGATCTCGCAGTGGTCGCATTTTTCACGGAATAAAGCGATCAATGTCTTGACTGGTACTATTTTATGAAGTTCTGCAAAGCGGGGGGGTAAATTACAAAATTGCGGTCGGGCGAGCTATTCTGCAAGACTGAATCGATTATCTATCGTTTCGGGAAATAATCGTATCGATCGATATATCGATTATCAAATGGCAACCCTAATAATTATGCAAATTCCAAGTAACCAAAATAATGCCCCCCCCCCCCCCCCCAGCAGAGTTCCTGCGGCTCACTGCTGTTACTGTGGGGAGGGGAAAGTGTCTTCAATATCTCATGCTGGCAAGTTGCGTATGTTGCGTGTGTACCTCCATAAAATTTCATCGCAATCGGAGTATCGGTTTAGCCGGAATCGTGTTAACAAACAGACAAAAATACAAAAAAAAAAAGAAAAAAGAAAAAAAAACATTCCGGACTTTTTTCTCCAGTGTAGTGAAATGGAATGAGAGTTGAGCTGTCGCTAGTTGCTGACACGGGCGGCATTCAAACCAGTGACTAACGTATCCCACAACACTGAACAGTGACCTGTGGTGGGCGTTTAAACGTCTAGTTATCCCACTTCTGATGGTCCAAGCCCCAACATGGAAGCGGATTCGACTAACGAATGTTCTGTCCCCCGTAGCCTTCCGCTGCTGCTACTGCTACCACTGGAACCCGGCTCGCAAGCAGCGGCCGACGGCTCCTCGGCTCATCACTTCGGCCGACGAGGCCGAGATGGTTCACACTTCCGGCTCTGAGCTCGAGAGCAACACGGACACTACTGACGGTAAGCTTTACGTGTACCTACTGACGGTAAGCTTTACGTCGTACCTACTTAAAGCAGCGGAACGTCATACGTACTTACAAGCAGCAGTCTGTTTATTAATGTGGGGAGAGAGGTAGGGAAGAGTTCAAAATTGTAAGAACAGAGTTTGAGAAGTAGTTGATTGTCTGTTTTGATGAATGAATCAAATAATGTCTACAAATAGGCCTAATGATTGGTGAATGATTAATTACATTTCTCAGTTGTGATTGTTTTGCCCAAAATACAAATTAACTCTTGAAAATTTACAAAGATCAATTACCGTCTTTAGCCAATTTACTATTTTACTCAATTGCAAGTCGACCGCTGATTAAAAGTGCATCCAACAATAATGTGTAGCATTTAAATACTCATAAGTTTGCCTTCGATTCCAAGCCGGGGTGCCATTTGAACTGCAAAAATGTGTCAAAAAAGGTTGGTTTGCAATCAGGTAAATACGGTATGTTCAACAAAAATTAATTTTCCCCCCCCTTCTCTTACCTGATATGAAACCATTCATAATTGGCTGAGGTAATACCAGGTAGGCCTACCTATAGCTCAACTTGTGTTATGTATGAACTTGGGTACTCGTTAGCGCCTATGCTATCTGTATTGTACAAGACATTCAAATTGTAGTGTCGTGTCTGCCGACACTGCTTTACGTCCGACACTTTGAAACAAGCTTTGTACATCCCTTTGTTCAGGCCTCCAAAAATGCAGTTGCCAGGTCGCCTAAAAATCTGAATCTGGCGGCCCATTAATAATGTAGCACAATATTGGCTTTTACTACTGTTTAAAGAATTTAGACAGTTTAAACGTTCGCGCGTCATGTTTTGAGCGGTGAACCATGTGTCTACTGTCCCACCCTCTCCCACCAGACGCCGATCATCGTACACAAAAGCAGGCAGTACGGTCAACAGACAACGACGCAACTTTGCGAAATACCTCGTTCCGTGACGTACGTTGGGTCGTAAGACACGCCTTCACGGGCTCCGCGGAAACCGACCGCGGAAATATCGCCGCGTATCACGGGTTAAGCAAAAAAATGATCATCAAAATAACTGTGCATACAATTAGATTGGAGAAGGGTTGACAGGTTGGGAAAGCAAAGAGAACATAAATCCCAGCCTGAAGGGCTGGGGGCAACAAAACTTTTCACCTGCTGATGACAACTGCAGCTAATTTAAAGTTGTTACCTTAATCCACGACGCGTTTCGTCCTTCTGGGACTCATCAGGCAGATGGTGGCCACTAAAAATCAGCTAACTACATGCAAACAAACTCACAACACATAACCAAACCTGTGGTAGGGCCACGCAAGAAGCAAATTCTGCATGCATGTTGTCATCATCAGCAAGGTTATTTCAAACACCATTCATACTGAGCCACACCGTCAGCACAACCAGTAAGGGGGCTTCCCTCCCCACTCTAGTGCTCGGGAGACAAAACATCCATGACTCACCCTGGATTCGAACCAGGACCCTTGGCAACAAGAGAAAAGCTGCCCCTTCTGTTGCTTAGCCAGGGTGCCTCTTCATTCATACTTAAAAAATATATATATATATTAAAAATAATAAAAATAAATAAAATAAAATAAAATACAGAAAAAAGGGGTTAGAGATAGGAAAGGTGGAAAGTCACACAACAGCACAACCAGTGAGGGGGCTTCCCTCCTAGACTCTGGTGCTTTAGCGACAAAACAACCATGTCTTAACCTGGATTTGAACCAAGACCCGTGGCAACGAGAGAGGCTGCCCTACTAATTGTGACTGGGATCAGAAAACGAAAGGAAAAAACACTACAAGTTGCAAGCTCTTGGCTATGGCACAGGCACATGTGCTATACTAGCTCTTTGCTGCAGGTGAAGAGGTTGAAGGAAAAGAAGAGAAGGGTCTAACAGGTTCATCACCTGCTAGGGCCCCCCAGCAGGACAAAGAGTTAACCTTGTAAGGAACAAGGAATGTGCATACAATTAGATAGGAGATGCCAAACGGCTAGTTAAAGTTAATGGGTGTTTTTCTTGAAAATCGATTCTTAGGTCACAATGATCGATTACAATTTTTGTCATCGATTTCATCGATGATTTTTTGTTCCACTTGTCTGTTCAGTCTTCAAGTTCTCTTGTGTGTTTTTCTTATGTTTGGTGTTATACATATTGCATAATGGCAGGAAAACAAGACACTTTCTTCGTTCATTAAACAAATGTGTTGTTCCGTCTTCGGCTACGAGTTTGAGCCCAGGCCGAGATCTAGGCCTAGTAAAATGAGGTTACGGGACTCTTGGCTGTGTAACGTTGTATTGAATTTGGTGATTCCATGAACAATTAACATTAAAGTAAACTTTTGGAGGCCTGGGTATGTTTAAGCAACTGTGGGTGGGTAGGCCTACTTATTATGGTATATTTATTGTAAAAGTTTGTTTTCGTCCGACACCACAATTTTCATCAAACAAGCTTCGAATCCTATATTTCTGGTATGTTTTAAAAGCAACTGTGGGTACTAGGGTTGTGCAAACCCACTATTTTTACTTCAAACTTAAACTTTCATAGTTTTAACTTCAAACTTCACAAATATTTTGAACCGAACCAAACTCAAACCAAACTTAAATAAATATATTTGTTAACCAGCCAGTCTCACGCAGCTGCCCATCTCGTTTAAGGTAAGCTGTTGGTCTCCTTTCTTCTTTCCCCAATCACACACACAGTAAAGGGATAATAAACAGTTATAAATTATAATAGTAGATAAAAATATAGTGATAAGTTTGGACCGGCTCCTCCACCAAGAAAGTATGTAACTTCTGAAACGGGCCCCTCTACCATAATTTTTTGTTTTGAAATTTGTACCTGTAAACTGAGAACAATTTTTATACTAACTTATCAAATAATCGGTGCCAGCACACCACTACAATTTAGTAAATACAAAATAAATTAAATTTATAGAACTTAATATATTGGTGTGAGATAGGATCCAACAGCTTCCCTTTGAAAAGTGATGTATATTTTTGTTTGTAGGGCCTATATATTTAAGTTACTATTCTTCAATAAACTCAACAGCCACCATCACTTTTTGAAGGGAAGCTGTTGGATCCTATCTCACACCAATATACTCCAGCCGATTGCCAATTGGCATTCTTTCTACATAACCTTTATAGAGCTTAAAACTTTTTCTTTGTGTGAACTTTTTTTAAAGTTTGAGTTTGAGTTTTGAACGTTCAAATGAGTCGGCCTAAACTCTACGTTCCATTTTAGATTCAGGTGGCGAGGAACTATTACCTAAGGAATCTCATCCGTCGCTAGAACCGAACCTGGTGAACGGCGCCCGCATCGAAGAGATCAATCAGTCTCCTACCGGCGAGTCGACGACAACCGAAACTCACGATGCCATTGCAGAAGACCAAGCTTCGCGGGAAGCGGACGTCGCGAGTGCCGGGGATACCAAGTCAGACGATCCTCTCGCAACAAAATCTTCTTCCGACCTCAGTCACTCGGACTTGTGAAGCGCTAGTCCTCCTTGACATCACAAAATGTCCTCCAATCAATCAATCATGCTACCTTAGTTTGATCTTCTTGTCAATTGTGATGTGATTATCGAGTCAATTTTGGTGTTAACACTGTACATGTATGTTTTATTCGTTAGTTAGTATGCCCACCAAACCAATCAGAAATACCTCAAATTTAATGGCACTTATGCTTTAATAGTGTACGTACAGTAAACTCTCATTGATATGATTTGCTGGGTGCTGCAAATGGCTTCCGTGTTATGGTGCTCTGCTAAAGTAGATAAGGGCATAAGGAAACCAGATATGCTATCCCTTTACCGAAATAATATACTAAAATAATAAAGGAGTTTTCCGGTTT
This sequence comes from Sweltsa coloradensis, assembly GCA_024449915.1. NCBI lineage: Eukaryota > Metazoa > Arthropoda > Insecta > Plecoptera > Chloroperlidae > Sweltsa > Sweltsa coloradensis. Next base: position 164,635 of record JAMZAV010000719.1, read on the forward strand.
ACGCTAGACATTAGAAGAGGTGTCAAATGTGGTAAAGTTAAGATATCATGTTCTTCTTTATAGGGGTGTGCAAACCTCAACATTTTCCTTAACCAAACCTCAAACTAACTCCCAAAAGTCTAATAAAGTTTTTGTACCTCAAACTACAAACCAAATCTAGGCTTATTATTTTTATTTTGACAACGTAAACAATGTAGGCACACTGATCTGGTAGGCATCTGTACCAAAATGCAAGTCATGGGCCTTTAGATATTTTCAAAATCTCGGGACTGGTTTGCGCACTCGTAGCTGTTTCCTGCACACTACTATCTCTTGTATCGGAGCGGAGGGCTAATCAGACTGAAGCAAAGATGATTTTCATTGATCCTTGGCTGTTCTAATTTTTCCATACTTATAAGATAGGTAGTTACGCATTTCCAAAATCATGTTTTGGCAAGCATATTTCACCACATTCTTTTCAAAGTTGATTGTACATGTAACATACATAATCTTAAAACTTCCTTTGTGCCTTCATCAAGATTTTTTTAAAGATATGCAGAAATAACAATTTCAAAGATAATAAAGTATAGGTAGGAGGCCTACTGTTTAAGAAGTTGTTTCACTAATTGCTAGGAAGCCAAAAATGCGGGCATATGCAAAGAAGAAGTTTTGGGAAGTTTATGCATACATTTTGAGCCCAAACTCGATAATTAATGAGGTACATACATACATACAGTACGTACGTACCAGTACCATATAATGTACTTACTAGCACTGTATATTGTATAAATTAATAGTTTTGATATGCTACTGTTTGAGATAATTTATTAATTACTATAAAAATGTAACATGTTCGTATAAATACTTGTTTTGTTTGTCGCTTTAGGTGCATAAGCTTAAACTGCTTGCGGTACAAAGACGATTACTTCCTGCCATATATAATGAAGCCAAGAAAGGAACAAATGTCATTGATCCCTATTTCATGCCACAACAAAATAAGTAATCAATCGAAAAACGCACACGGTAAAATAGATAAAAGAAACCAGAACTTTGCAAACTACTACGTACGTAATACAATTTAATGGTTATCTAAATAAGTCGTCTTCTCTAAATAACGATTGATCAATTTTTTATAGGCTTCAACTAAAACTTTTTATAGCAGCTTGCCCATTGCGATAGAAACAAAGGCTACATATTAAATTAAATTTCATTCATCTGAAACTTTTTGGACATTTCAGCACATATATACGTTACGTATAATTAATTATCAAACCTTGAAACATTTTTCGTTGAACAAAGACATATTTTGAACAACCAATTCTTATTTGTGAGGGTTTACTGTGGACCTATCGTATGCTAGGAATGTTTTATGGTTTTACCAATGCTTTAATAAACTTGGTCCAATGTTCTTTTGCCCTATGAAAGTACATACTATGTACTACCGGTCGGTGTAGTACTAATCAATAGCAATAATTACCTATTAAATATTCAATCTTTTATATTCATTTTAGTTTGCGGATTGCGGTGTGTATATTAGGTTATGTGTATAGATGAATGCTGTAGTATTTATAATTTGTTAGTAAAGTGGTAATGTGTGATGTTGATGTTGTGTATGATGCTATGAATACAGCTGTAAACAAACCTGTGCCTTATTAAAATACAAAATAACATAATGTAATAATGTTAATAATAATAATTTATTACTTTTAGTTATTCTAAACACAATTACAATATAATATGCTATTGTACAAATTAAGCTTGTATTAGGTCATTAAGGTAGGCTTAGGTCTAACACCAATAATAATGATTTCTATTGAACTAATTTGTCATGTATTTTTCATACTTCCTTTTCCACTCCGTAGCTAAGGTGAGTAATGGTGAATAATACATATTATTATTGAGTTGAGTGAGACTAGAGAGATCCAGTGACTGCTTGGCTACCTCGTTATACCGGCAACAACATGCTAGCCGGCTGGCTAGTAGCGTCGCCCCAGGATCATACCTAAAGGCGATGGTAATGTTTTCACTTGAGTGGTTTATGTTTGATGGTACGAGTCATTGCCGCAGGGTCTGTAACTACAGGTATATCCCGATGGTATTAAGAAAATAGTATGTATTGATTTTGATACGAGTATAATGTACACTACATGTAGAGAGAGATATGATTCCAACACCTTGGCTGGAGTGGAGTGGGTGAGTCACCATAGAGGAATGAAATCTCATTGAGTTGGGCAATCCCGCATAGTTGATCTGACCTGGATTGCAGAATCTAGCTAGGTTATCAGTCATTCCACCGGACACTGTAAGGGTTGTTCACAATGAGGTAACTGCATCTTTGCCAAGTGAGGAAACTCGCATCTGGCACCATCCCGTGTTAAAACACTTGACGGGCGGCGTGGCCTAAGTATTTTGACATCTCTGCAGGTATGTAGTTAAATTGAATAGGCCCTACCCATTGTTGTTTTCTACTTCATTTAGCCATTGACCATTATCATTGTTGGGATACCAGCAAAAAAATACATTACAATAATAAAATAGTTTTAAAAGTTCCACCTCGGGCACCTATTATTAGGCCTATAGTTTTTTTAAAAGCAGGAAATGCCACTGCAAGAAAAGGAGCATTTACTGTCTCGTGTTGCATCCGACTGCGTGCGGCGCGGTAGCCGCGATTCGTACATGTCATTTACTGACGCTTCATGCGCAGCCCCTGAAAGGGATGCACGGGTAATTTGTGGTTGCACGGAATTGTGGGTAAACTCGCAAGCGACAAGCAAAAAATTTGAACCAAGTTCTAGTTTGGCGCACCTCGAGACCTTACCAAATCGCAACCGCTACTGCCGTGGCAACCCAGTTCTCTGATTAGCTGTGCTCTAGTTGCGTAGCACCAAAAGCGAGTCAGTTAACGCACCCGAGATCATGTCACCGATGATTACCACTAGATTGTTTACAGAAAACCATTAAATGATCACGTGGATTGAATACCGTCGACCTACCCATCCACCTACCTAGCCTATATTCGTAAATTATTTGAAGTGATTTAAAAGGCGCGCCTAAATTTCAAGCATATTTTCCACAGCCTGTTAGGATTGTTAGGTTTCGTAAATTCGTAGTTCTTTAAAGTTTTTATTGCGGTGGCGGTGGGTTTTCCATGCTGGTTTTTGGTTTTGTTTATCCAGCGTGGAAGAAATATTTTTGTAGAAATGAGGCGCCTTTCTGATGAACAAACTAAATTAGTGTTTGAAAAATTAGCAAAATGGTATGTGTTTCCTATTAACGTACTTCATATTAGTATTTATTGGTCAATGAGTTTACACAAATGGACTGAAAATTGAATCTTAATATTTGTAGGTTAAGGCCGAAAAGTCGGCCGTGGATATTTGCACCCACTGAGGTGAGCCGAGGAGGTTTTATGCTATTTTCACCCATGTTCTGCGCATGCGCGGGTGTGTCCAACATTAAATATTCTATTTGCACCGACGTGAAATGAATAACCTGAAGGTGATTTCAAGAATGTTTTATGCTATTTTCACCCAAGTTCTGCGCATGCGCGGGTGCTTCCAAGAAGAAGTAAATAATAATAATATGCTAGATACACCGACGTGAAACGACTCTTTCCTGATAAAAAGGGTGCTTTCAAGAATGTTTTTTTGCTATTTTCACCGACGTGCGCGGGGTGTGTCCTAGGTTAAATTTAATGGCAGGTTTGTTCTTTTGTCCACCTCAAATTGTGGTAATTACACCTAGGTGTAAAATACAGAATCAGAAATGAACCCGCGCATGCGCAGAACTGGGGTGAAAAAAAGCAAAAAATATTCATGAAAGCACCTTCGAGTTGTTTATTTCACATCGGTGAAAATAGCATAATTTTCGGCTGGAAGCACCCGCGCATGCGCAGAACTTGGGTGAAAATAGCATAAAACATTCTCGGCTCACCTCAGTGGGTGCAAATAGACACTCCGCAAAAGGCCACCTAGGTAGGCTAGGCTAGGGCTTGGCCCTATCTTGGTGTATTTATCCTAGTTTTGGTTTGTTTCAGCATTGGTGGGAACGTCAAATTACTTATCGACAGGCCAGATGGAATATATTGTTTCAGAGAACAGAAGGGGCGAGTTTATTACGTTTCTGAGAAAATACTTAATCTCTCGGCGAACGTTCCCACCGGAGCATCTATTTAGTGTCGGAACGTGCTTTGGAAAGATCACCAAGTCTGGAAAGTTTAGGCTCCATATAACTGCACTAAATTATCTTACTCCTTATGCTCAGGTAAGTTACAATGCCTAGGCTTAACCTAGCTAGGCTTCATGATTGCACCCTTCATTTTCAATAAGAACCGTTGGCCAGGATACAGGGGGAAAAACTCACACTTCCCTTATGTATGCATAGAGGCCTACCTTCATAGGGTCTAGCCTAGACTTGCCCATTATTTCCCAATTTACATGTGCCTTCATTTCAATACCCTGTAGGCTTATGTTACTTTTCGTGTTTCAGTACAAGATATGGCTAAAACCTTCTGCAGAACAACAATTTCTATACGGACACAACATTCTCAAATCTGGCCTGGGTCGAATAACTGAAAACACTCCAAAGTACCAGACAGTGGTGGTACTGTCAATGAGCGACATACCTCTAGTGAGTAGGGCTATATACCTCTATGCTGAGCAATTACGGTAGTTTTGATAATTGTTTGGCTACCATACCGTATGATGGGACTGACTTCCCATCGTATCGATACCTAATTAGATAAGCCTACTCGTGATAACGTTCGATTTCAATTTAATTATGTGGGTGTAGAGTGGAGGACCACCTTAGCTTTTGCTGAATTATAATGCTCTTTTATCCACCAGCTGATGGGATTCTGCTCGGTTACTACCGTAAGAATAAACAGACTGAAGAGATAAATGTAATTTTAGGGAAGTGATGGTAATAAAAATCTGGAACAGGTAGACACATTTAAATTGCTAGGTGTACAAGTAGATGATGACCTGTCATGGAATGTACACGTAGAGCAACTTTCAAAACAACTCAGTTCTGATTTATACATAATGAAAAAGTTTAAACACTATGGTAATATTGATCTGGTAAAATCAGTGTATTATGCACTTTTTAATTCACACATGAGCTATGCTGCATTGGTATGGGGCAACTCAAGTAGGGCTAATACGGATATAATATTAAGACGACAGAAAAGAGCCATCCGAATAATAGTCGGCATAAATTACCTGGAACCATGTAAAGAACATTTAAAGCATCATTCACAATCAGTTCCAAGTCGCAAGGTCCAAGGCGTAAGGCGCAAGTCGTAAGAAATGCTAGGCGTTTAGGGTATAGTAGTATCTATGACAACAACCATACCATTTTTCATTGCTCCTGTGTATTGCGCATGCGCGTACAGTCAGCTGTGGAGTTTCCTTGTTCGTGATTGGCTCGTCGTAAGAAACCGTCGTAAGAATTGGATTTTGGGCAATTCGTTACGACATAAACCATACGCCTTGCGACTTGGGACGTGTTGTGAATGTTCTGATTGAAATACATACTCGGCAATACAAATTGAAATTGTTACGCCTTAGGCCTTGCGCCTTACGACTTAGAACTGATTGTGAATGATGCTTTAGAGACCTTAAAATACTTACGTTTCCAAGCTTATATATATATCAAGTTATCATGTACATTAAAATTAGCAAAAGTATAAAGACAAATGTGACAATTCATAGTCATAATACCAGGAGTAGGGATAATGTACATACAGCTAGGCATAATCTAGCTAGATATGAAAAAGCACCTGTATATGCTGGAACAATTTTAATGAATCTGCTACCAAGCAACATAAAAGAAATTGCAGACATAGATAAATTTAAAAGCTCACTTAAAAATTACCTAATTGGGAAAGCATATTATCAAGTTGATGATTATGTACAGGAACACAAGTTCAAACATGTATATTTTAACCAGTAAGCCAAGCTTGTATTTTAAATTTTAAATTTTAAATTGATTTCGCACTCCATGTATAGCTATGAATTTATGTATTATGTGTGTTGTATGTTTTTGTGTGTGTGTATTTATTATTTGTGTATGTATGTATTAGGAATAGTTCTGCAATAATTTTTAGGCCTAGTTGCCTATATTATGTTCATGACATGTTTCATACATCTGTGATGTTAAAACAAAACTCGAGTTGAATAAATAATAATAATCATCATAACTCAGTTCCAACTATGTCGGGTTGAGTAGTGGTTTTCCACCATTATCAAGGGCATGAAACTGTAGATACTAAGCTTGCCAGACTTAGTGTTTCTTCCACATCATCCAACTCCTTCTTCTCCACCAATTTACTCCACTCTCTTCTGTCCTCCCACAGCTTTACTCTTGCCACATGCTCCCACACTTCATTCCGTTTTCCAACGTCTTCTTGAATTAATCTTTCCCATTTTTCTCTTGGCCTTCCTACTCTTCTTTTCCCCTCCTCTGCCGCTTCAAATTCTCGTCTTGGAATCCTCTCCCTGCCCATCCTTTTCATATGTCCAAACCATCTTAGACGTTCTCTTCCTAGCTTAAACTTCAATCTCTCCAATCCCAGTTCTTTCCTTATTTCATTACTTCTTATCTTGTCCATCTTTGTAACTCCCTTTATACTTCTTAAAAACTTCATTTCTGCTGCTTCCAGCTGACTCTCTTCTTTTGTTCCTACTGCCCATGTTACTGCCCCATATGTTAATATAGGTACAAAATATGCCTTATACAGCAAAATTTTACATTTTTGTGGGAACAACTCATTCCATAGTAACTTTCTCACCAATTGATAAAACCCTTCTGCTTTTTGCACTCTAGATGACACTTCCCTACACACTTTTGCATCTTTTGTCAATATACTTCCCAAATATTTAAATTCTTCTTTTTCTTCTAAGACTTCTCCACGTAGTACAATATTTTCTATGTCTCTAGGCCTGCCCTTTGTCTTCTTTTGCATACGCAAACATTCACTCTTTTCTGATTGATTTTCAAACCAAACTCTGTAGTAACTTCGTTCCATCTGTCCACCTTCTCCTGCACTTCTCTGGCACTCTCACCCCAAATCAACACATCGTCCGCAAACACTAATGTTCTTGTGTCCCTTCCATCTGTATTTGGTTCCACTCTTCTTATAATTTCATCCATTACAACAGTAAAGAGTGTTGGAGATAACACACTACCTTGTCGCAAGCCCTCATTCACTTGAAACCATTCTGACCTACCATATCTGTCTGTACACAACTTTCACTCCTTTGATACGTACTTTGTATCCTATCTATTAAACCTCTTTGCCACTCCTTTTATCTCTAGACACTCCCATACTTTCTCTCTAGGCAGACGATCGTATGCCTTCTCCAGATCCAAAAACACAATGTGCATTTCTTTCCCATTTTGGAAAATTTTTCCATAAATAAATAAATAAATAAATAATGCCGGAGTTCAGATTTATATTTTATAGTGCCATCGATATCACACAGGCCTACAAAGAATTATGGTAGAATAGAATTAAACAAGCTGGCTGTCGTCCGCCACCAAAGTCACAGCCGTATAATTAGGGATGTCCCGGAAATTTTTCTCACCTGGGTACCCATGATCAATAGGCTACCCGTGGGTAGTAAATGTTTGATTTATCGTCATGGGTGTCAAATAATTCAGAACATCATTGGCAGTTATTATTATTATTATTATTATTATTATTATTATTATTATTATTATTATTTATTTAACGTCTATCCTATTCAGTTAAAAAACTGATTTACAAAGGAGGACAACAACAGTTGCAAAGTAGGCTATTCACATATGTTTTATTGTACAATTACTCACGATTCATGGGATCAGAGCAACTACATCAAGCGGAAAGTAACACTGATTGATAACTACATTCCTTTCATGCCCTTATGTACGCAACCAAAATCGTATCGTAGGCTGCTCAAGGTCAAACCTTGCCTTTATCCCGAGGCATGTACTCCCGCTCCCCGTGCATTACTTACTTCTGATTCAGTTCATTCAAAGTGATCTTCCACTTCTTGTTATCTCATCTTTCACTTTACACCAAATATCATCCAAGTTGTCACGCAATAAATATCGAACACTAAATAGTGCTGTAAATGCACAAAACAAGTAGTAGATTACCAAAACATATGCTGGAATCAAACTTCACAAGGTCAAAATTTCCTAGAAATACGACCTTCACAAAGACAGTAAACACTCGTCGCTACAATCACAGCAGCCAGCCACGAGGGGAACGGGGAGGGTTATAATGACGCGATGTAGGCTATTGTCTGTTCAGTGAAAAAGATCGCGATGGACAAAGGAAAAAACGGGTAATTCCGGGTAACGGGTAAGGAAAAATTGGACCCGTACCCGCGGGCTAGGGCGGGTAACGGGTAGGCCTACCCTTTGACATCACTACTTTTAATACAGACATCTATTAATTGTAGAACCTGTAAAGACTTGCAACAGGGCATGCATCTGCATTAGTGGTACGTGTATAGGGCCTATAGCATTTTCAAGTGTCATTTTATGGCGTTTTGGCTAACTTCAAAACCTTGTTTATGAACTTTATTCATATTTTTATTTTGAAATTTGGTCATCAAGGTTGAATAATCATCTGAATAAAAATGCATGTAACCAAATTATAGATACTATGGAAAATAAAATAAAACAGGACTGGAAAACCTTAGTTTTAAGTGAAAAAATAGCACTTTGTAGCATCTATCACAAAACGCTATTTTCACGGTCACTAATCTGCATGGACATGTGGTTCTGCACATTGGTTCTACAGGTTACCGGTTTGCTACGTTCTCTAAGCTGTTAACGTTTGCTTCCAGGGGTTTGGAGTAGCAGCCAAGTCGACAGCGGAGTGCAAACATTCCGACCCGCTGACAGTTGTGTGTTACCATCAAGCTGACATCGGGGAATACATTCGGTCAGAAGACACGCTCATATAAACCAATGTGTACCGTGTTATGCTAACAATTTACATTAAGTGATGGTGATGATAACTATTAAATAAGGTCTTCTTTTACATCCAATTGTTTTTTACAACCAACCGCTCCCAATGCATATGACTCAGTAAAATAATCATCATCATCATCATAATTATCCATCGCCGTTTCCTGCTTCTAGCAGGGTCTGCTTGGGTTTAGCTACTTCTTTCTATCCTCTCACAACCGTATCTCTTCCACATCATCTCAGTTTTCTCCTCTTGCCTCCAAGTCTCCTGTTACGATGTCCTTCCATCTCTTCCTTAGTCTACCCCGACTTCTTCTTCCTTCTTCAATCCTTCTTTCATACATTTTCTTGAGCATCCTATTTTCCCCCATTCATTTCATATGTGATGTCCATACCAGCTCAACCGTGTCCTTCCTATCCTGTCACTTAACTTCTCTACACCTAGCATTTCTCTAATGTCCGTGTTTCTTATTCTATCCGTTCTCGTCTTGCCCACTGTGCTCCTCGGGAATCTCATCTCTGCTGCCTGCATCTGACTCTCCTCTCGATCTCCCACTGTCCAGGTTTCTGCTGCATACCTAAGGATCGGTATGAAATAGGTTTTATATATTGTCATCTTACACTGAATAGGTATTTCCCTATCCCACACCAGGCCTTTCACACACTGGTAGAACTTACTGGCCTGTTGTATTCTGATCTTAATCTCCTTTTTAATCTTTCCACTTGCCATTACTTCATTTCTAGGGTTGTCAACTCTGACCACGGGAAAAACCGGCTTTCCATGTAAATTCGTGGGAAAGGGATCAAGCACAGGGGGTTTTGCTATAGCGCCACAGGCGAAAATTTTGAAATTCAGCTTTTTAGATTGCATTTGGTGCGTTTTAGAATAAAGTGGTGGGCTGGATGATATACCAAAACAATGTAGTTTTTGTGCAGTCAAAACTGGAAAACCACCAAAAATAATAAAGTCACTGAGATAATAGGCCTAGATTATAATATTTCATCCGCTGATATGCCGAGTATTCATAATTCGAGTAGGCAATGGGCATATTTTTATTCATAAGTAATTTAGGCCTAGGCCTAAGGATAATAAATTCCAAATAAACCACAAATAATAATTTTTATGTCTTAATTTCAATTTGTCATATCACGATTCTCAAAGCAGTAAATTAATATTACGTAAACAGCATTAACAGATTTAAAGGAATTATGATCAAGTTACAAGTTTACTTCTTAATCGTATATGGAGTATTTAGCAGTTGATCTTGCTGCTTAAAGGAGAGCCTTGCTGGACTTTATTTTTTCGCGGAGAGTCATTTCATCGTGGATTCGTGCACAAACTTCCCGTATGAACGGCATTGACAGTGGACTGCAGTGCAGTGTGGCAGTCTTTGGCCAGCCTACTGCCTGTTCGCTGTCTGTGAGGGGGTTGGCGGGTTAGGTCAAGGGGAAGTGGAGAAGAGGAAGAGCAATGTTTAGTAATTAAGTGGGATTTGGGAAAACGATGATTATAGGATGGTTTTTAAATATTTATTTTAGTTTTTTGTGTGTATTTAGTAATATTTTTAGTATAATGGGTTATTTACGTAAAAAAACCGGCAACATTATTGCCGGTCGAAGGGACTGACCGGCAACCGGCCAAGTGGGGCAAAAACCGGCCGGTTGGCAACCCTATTCATTTCCTAGATAGCTCAAACCGGCTAAAACTATCCACCACTTTCAGGGTTTCTCCGTAATTTAATATGTGCGTAATTTAATGCATAATTTGTGTAGTATATACTGACCAAAAATTTAATAAACATTAGGCCCACATTACCGATGTCAAAATATGAAAGCTATACAAATTCTAAAAATATGCAAGGATTGGTCTAAGCTAGGTGTATTCCTGCATGCCATTTTTATGTGCAGACTTATCAATCTTATCTACACATCTATTTTTAATGGTTTTCAAATAAAATTAGTGCTCAAAATTGGACAGTTGGGCTTTGCACTGCCACTTTCTCACGCTCGTAACGTCAGCGTAGGGCCTAGATGTAAATGCTAAGATCCACATGGCCGTGCCCAGGCCTAGGCCTAGAGTAAGCTAAGCTTTCCTCCACACTGCATTTATCCACAAATTTTATCTCTTCGGTCCCTTCATCCATCAACAATCCTCTGGTATTTCATATGATAAAACAATATGCTTATGTTCTTAATTTCATGTAATTTATAATATTTGATGAAAGTGACATTTAGTTGACATTAGTTCGGCCATGACACCCCCCGCTATCTATGTATGAGCTAGTCATTCAGTCACAGCCAACTATGTTGATGTGGGGCCGGTACTACGGTGACGCCGCCTGCGGAAAGCTTCGCGTGCAAAGCCCAATTTAGACTAGTCTTACTCAGCCCCTTGACTTCTCCTGTCTGTAGGGTTTTGGTTATGGTAGCTCTGTTAAGAATTGAGTAGCACGATTTCTGATCGATACATAATGAAAAACCTTGAAAGTTTTTTACTCATCATTCAGAAGTCTCAAATAATTACTTTTCCAATGTTTTTAATATTTTCCATTAGGCCTACTATTTTCATAGTTTTCTTTGGCACCAATTTTATGTTGTTTGGTTTTACTAATTTCCTTCCCTTCATCAATAACAAACTAGTATAGGTGGAACCAGTAAGGTGGCGGTCGCCGAGGGATCGCAGCACTGTCGCCCACGCTCTATGGCCACAGGATCGGCAAAAAGTAAATATAATAACGGTCTTTAAAAGTAAATATAATAACGGTCTCTAAAACTGGTTTCGAAGAAAAACACGACTGTTTTAAAGCCAAGTCTTGCCCAATATATTCTAAAAATAAAGTACCTATTTGTGAAGTGTACAAATAAAATCATGACATTTTGATGCTCCTAAACATTGACATCACATCTGGCAAAGTTGGCATTGTAACAGCTGGAACTTTGGGAACATTATTACCAACAAGGCAAAAAAAACACTTTAGTTATCGTGATTTCTTAAAATTAAAATACTGACTCTGTGGGACTAACTACTTTATTCACATCTTATAAAATGTTGATACATGTGATAGCATAACACAATAACATGACCAAATACGGTAGAGGCCCTACCTAATGTCGGTTGTGTGTGGTGGCATACATTCTCTGGTTGGAGCTTGACGACCGCCAGCTTATCTGGTTCCACCTATAATAAGGAATATTTTATACAATCCAGAAATAAATAATCCAGCTTGACTGGGCATTGAACCTGGGTTTCCCACTCTCTGGGGTGACGAAGCTACCACTGCGCGCTGCGCCGGTAACTTAATAACTTCTGGATTGTTGGTCTGAACCTGAGTAGATAGAACAAATAAATGTTATTAAACAATTTAGTATTTAATACCTACGCAAATGTGTCTCAACTAACCAAAATGAGAAATAGCAATAAGGAATTGTATCCTATGTTAAACATTTTTTTAAAAACTGAATAGGATAGACGTTAAATAAATAAAAAAATAAAATAAAAGCAGCCTAGAATATAATGGTATAGCCTTGAATATGGCTACATGGACAACGATCCATTTCATCTTCTAGATACGTAGCGCGTTTAGACATGTTTTTTTTTAGGGCCTCACCGCTTGGGTAATCATTGGTGTCTTGAAATTCGCTAAACAATCTACCAATAGGCGTGAATTCAGGAGGTCTTGGAACCATGACAAACCAGAGGTCGATAAAAATCGTCCCGAATTATTGTCTGGATAATCAACCCAAGAACAAACAAAGTACAATTTTGAACACTACAATGTTGTCGATAAGTAAGGTATTATTCGTTTGACAAATTGGATTTTATAATATATATTCTTTGTATATTTTACATTATCGGTAATTTCTTCAGAATAAAATATTTTAAATTTTTATGGATTTTAAATTATCTTTGGTTAAAGCACTTTCTGCTTTATCCGATCGTAATATTTTTACACCTAATTTAGATTATTATCTTAAATCTGGCGCTCATCGAAAAATTATTGTAGAAAATCAATTTACGATTTTTAAATGATATAAACATCTAATTATTCATTAATTACATTATTTTCGAACTAAGTGACTGATTTTTACAGTAGACAGAAAATCTTTAACACTGAACACATGCCCAATTAGTCCGCGCGATTACTTATTCTAGGTAATAATCGATAGTTCTCACATGGGACGAGCCTAACATTATGCAAATACATCTATCTATCTAGTGTTCGATACACGTGGCGATTTCTAGACAGAGGAAAATTCTTGTCAAAAATGTTGAACACATGTGTTTCAATGGGGCGCGACACACGAGGAAAGAAATCTTCCACGTGTATCGAACGCTTGAGCGCTACAATCCGACTTGTAATCCGTATCACTCTTGGGTGATAATAACTAAGAATTTGTAGAGTTTTAATGGAAAGTGTCTTATTTATGTGGCAAACTGATGGCAGCTGTAGGGGTTGCCTGGAACTAGGAACTGATAGCCTGAAAGTGTTCTTGAGCGGCTGTTAATCTCGAGTCCTATATGAGATACTTAACACTCAAGTTTTTAATGAAGTGAATAAAACTAATTACCTTTTTACAAGATGGCGCCGCAAGATCAAATTATATGAAGTTTTTGGATGAGCGTAGCGAAGATTTCATTCTACTACACTAGAGAAAAAATCCGGAATGTTTTTTTTTCTTTTTTCTTTTTTTTGTATTTTTGTGTGTCTGTGAACACGATTCCGGCTAAACCGATACTCCAATTGAAAGGGAAATTTTATGGAGGACCTTTCGAAATCTCTAAACTTAGAACTGCACCGTAGAAAAAATCAATAAAAAAATTATTTCTCTTGAAAATTTCGCAATTTTAAACAAAAATTTTTTTTTCGTTTTTCTTTTTTTTTTGTTTGTTTAATTTTTGTGTGTCTGTTAACACGATTCCGGCTAAACCAATACCCCCAAGTGCGATGAAATTTTCTGGAGACCTTTGAAATCTTTGAACTTAGAACTGCCATAATTTAGCGATATCGAAAAATTTTTTCTCATGAAAATCGCAATTTTACGATTTTTTTTCGTTTTTCTTGTTATTTCCGTTTGTATTTTTGTGTTTGTTTAACACGATTCCGGCTAAACCGATACTTAAATTTTTGCGATTATATTTCTGGAGACCTTCGAAATCTTTGAACTTAGACCTGCCACTTTTTTTGGTACAATCGAAAAAATTTATTTTCATGAATATCGTACTTTTACGATTTTTTTCGATTTTAGTGCGATATTTTCGTGACATTTGAGCCGTTTCCCTGACCAAACGGGTGGGCAACAACGTTCATATTTCACATGGACATTAAAGTATGGTGATGTATTGCTTTTTGAAAGAAAAAGTGAAAAAATAGCCAGAATCCATAGAAATAAAAGGGTTTTAATATGAGTTTTTTCGAGGTTATAATAACAATTAACAAGTAACAATAGAAACTTGACAACAAACGCGTACAATGCATTCACAAAGCACTTGCAAAGGAAAAGTGGTCCCACGCAAAATAAAAACTTACAAAAACGCTCAATCCATCAACGCGGGGGGGGACTTGAGCGTTTTCCTAGTTATGAAAATCTTTATTATATAGAAACGAGCCGAGCGATCTCTAAAAGGTGTAGGTATGCGGCACTCTTGTTGGAAGCTTTTCCCGGAGATGGATATTCTTACCTAAGCGGACCTTTACATCTTCGAATCAGTGATGAGCACCCGCAAGAGACAACACAACTTTAGAAGAAATGAGAATTGTCATAATTATGCTACCAGACATCGGAGAGAATTACACCGGGATACAGTGAGGCTAGCCGTGGGACTGAATAGTCCTAGTAACGATTTCTATAATTCAGTTTGACCTTTTAAATTTTAACCTTGACTAATTGTATAATATCCCATGTACTTAAGTACTTTGTTGGGGATCGATGTACAATAATATTAATAAAGAATAAAGAATCATATTCTTGAGGTGGAGGAATGAATTCTACAGGGTTCAACTGACGATAAAGATTCATTTGTTCAATACAGGAATATGATTGATACATGAATAGGCCTAGAAGATTTTCAAAATCACCAAAATATCGCATGCGCAAATCATTACGGGAGATAGGGAGTTTACACGCTAAATGCCACATGCTTGGGTGTGTGATTGCGTTTCCAACACTGTCAGTACAGTCAATCACAAACCAAAGCATATGGCATTTAGTGTGAAAATCTTTTTGGGGTAATAAATACTATAAAAATTTTAAAATTCAATTTTTAAAATTTTTTTTTTAAAATTTTTAAATTTAAAAAAAAGATTTAAAAATCAATATGCTGTTTTTTTTTTGGGTTTTTAAAAAAATTTTTTAAAAAAAATTTTTGTAAGGGGCCCCTTTTTTTTAATTTGTTCCTTCGGGGTCCGGTTGTTTGGAAGCCCCAAATTTTTTTTCTGCCCCCCCCCGCTTTGGTTTGGGGGGCCTTTTTTTCCCAAAGGAAAAAAAAAAACAATTGGGAAAAGGGTTGTTTTTTTGGGGGGGGCCCCCCTAAACCCGTGATTGCAATTTTCCTTTAAAAAAAAAATTTTTTTTTTTCCCATTTTGGTCCCAAGGGGTTTGTGGTACTTTTTTTACTTCCACTATTTAAAATATTAAAAAAAATTTTGGGGGTTTGTTTCTTTTATTTTTTTTTTTTTTTTTAAAAAAACCCCCCTCCCCAAATTTTCCATAAAAATTTTTTGTTTGCACCCCCGGGTGGGTTGGTATCACGGGTTTTAAAAACTGACCCCAGAAAAGGGGCCCTTTTTAGGCCATCAAATCGACTATTTTTCACATATTTTCCATCATTTTCAGAGGATTGAAACGATGCCGATTTATTTTTACGTCGATCGTACTTGTTTACATTTGCAAACATGAACTAAATAGTAAATTATTCGTTCGTGTAGTGCATTTAATACCTTCCAGAGCGATTACTGTCTGTGCTGCGCGTAATTTCCAAAAGTTTTCTTGTGCCCTAGCCCTAGGCCCTAGTTGTTGGCCTAACTGAAGTCAACATGTCTGCGGGAACGAATTTAGTTGTACCTGTTGTGTTATGGGGTAAAACAGCCCCAACACACTGCATATCGTGTGTATATCTATCAAAAGATCAGAAGACACTGGTTACGGGATGTTATGATGGTCAAATATGCTTGTGGCAAGTGGACCCAGACACACTCAAGGTAAGCACATCTTTGGGTCTAAACCTTCTTTAGCTTCATTGCTAAAAAAAAGCACATAGGAGGGGTAGGCCCTATAGGGCCTAGGCCCCGGCCTAATTATTTTTTTACCCCCCGCCTTGGCCCAAGGTCCAAACACTTTCTTTCTGCCCCCAGGCTACCAGAGGCTTAAGGCCTATAGGCAAAATTTCGGTTTTATTACCTAGGCTATAGGCCTATTTTTTACAAACCTTAAGCTAGGAATTAAGCTAATAATATTCCTTGTATGTAAGCTAACAGGCGCGGACTGGGTCGAAAAGGCCGGTCTGCTGGCATGGGAACAAGGGTAGGCCTAGGCCTAGTATGACGGAATGGCTAATTTTGCCCCAATTTTTTTTGTTGTTGTTCAAAACCATGCAAAATCACTAGTAAATTAAAAAATAACACGCGGAAACCCACTTTTACCGACAATTTCCAAAACAAAACATGAAAAAATGTAGCGAGGAGTGACGCGGCCTAGGCCGAGGCCTACCTGCTGAGATGTTGTGCTTACTGCAAATAACCTTACAAGAACATAATAAAAAAATCCAAAATAGAATCATCACGTTTTTGCTGTTATAGTTACAAACAAAAACTTCAAAACCTTTAACGTCGCTATTTTAAACGAAAGTCCTTTTGTGGTGAAAGTAATTTATATTTCAAATAGCGACGTTAAAGACTCTGTAGGTTGAGTATTTTAGTGAAAAAGGTTGGTAGCCTATAGGCCTAGTAAGTAAAATCAAGACGTAAATAGCAAACATGGCGACCAAATGACAGTGAAATGAGCGAGTGTTTGTGTTTTATCTGTGTTCATTATTCTATATAATTGGTTTATTTTCAGAGTGATTAGTAAAAATAAATCGTTAATAATGAGTTCTTCATTTATTTCTCATTTGAAGTTGTTTTTTATTGTTTTCTTTTGGGAAAAAACAGTGTTGAAAAGTTGGACTGCACCTACAGAGACTAGGGGCCTAGTAGGCCTACCAAAACGACCAATTCAAGCAAACTAAAAATGATTAAATAAGTCCAGAAACCACTTTCCGCGGCCAAAAACCAAGTAAATTCATAATAATATTCAGTTAGAAAAAGGAAAATCATAAATTTAATACAAAATAACATTTCCGTCAAATTACCCTTATACCGCTGGCATGTAGTAGGGCCCGTATGAGGTCATGTAGTAGTAAAGCAGGGGGTCTGGGGCGAAGCCCCCGCCCCCGGAGGCAATTTCGCTGAAGGCTTAATTTTTTGGGTGGTTCGTTATATTTATGACCTAAAACGCTATTTTAGTACGCGATAACAGGCGCCAACTAGTAACACTACCCGAGCTCGCAATTCAAATCTTGCGAAAATTATATTTGAGGAAGCCTTACAACCAATTATGTAACTCGCAAGTAGCAAATTGACACTCGCAAAATGCGAGCTTGGGAGATGAGTGTATACTGGACATTTTGATTGAATCATGCATAACTTTCCAATAATAATGTGTACGCGTAAGCTGTAACCTGTAATTAGACGATTTACGGTACTACTTCTACATCCCCTGCCGGCGCCGGCTGCCCCCCCCCCTCACCCCCACCCAACGCCATCCCCTTGCTAGTTGGAACTGGCAAACCAAAATCAAAATTCTTGCAATCACATCGAAATTTCTTCTCGTAGCGCGGCGGCGAGAAAGTCAATATGATAGTCACTAGTTCCTACTGAAAACTGAAAAGTGAGAACACTGAACAACCATTCTCTCCTAAGGCACCCCATGAGTCATCGTTAATATTATCTAATGTATTTTGTTCGGCAACTCTTTTTCGCACAGTAAACAAAAACAAATATACAATCATATATATTTTGTCTGAAACTGAAAGTGTAGTGTGTACAAATGTTCCACAGGGGCCCGGAATGTCAAAAGCCCGGGGTGCGATCGCACCCCAGCACCCCCTGCCAGTCCGCGCCTGTAAGCTAATGTAGTTGTAGTATGCCGCCTCGTAACTTTTTGCAATGTTTTGTAGGGGGTTGGTGGGTGGGTTGAGTGCGAAGTGCATTGCCGAGGCGGCATAGTCCTACAATGTTTTTTCCGTAGTTGCACACACATGTAAAGTTCACTGTTTGCAAATATCTCCAGTCTAGAGGGCCCAACCCTCCCATGCGTTTTCAGTCTTGGGTAAGTTCTTATGAAGAGTTTGGCGGTGGGGGTGAAAGGAAGATGGGTAGGCCCCTACTCTTCGGTGGGGATCAGTCAACTTTTTAACACTGTATTTTTCTATTAAAAACTATTCTATGTCTGATGTCATAATTTTACACGTTTATGAATAAAACACTGCACCTGCAACACCTTTAACGTCGCTATTTTAAATACTAGGAAGCTTCGCAAACGCTTTTTCAGGCGCGTTGTTGGATGAGCGTAATTGTTTAAGGGGTTATTTCACTGTAAATGTATGAAAAACCAGCAATTTTGCATTATTATTGTTTTAATTGTTTTTTTAAGTTTACTTTTTATTATTGACTAGGCCTACATTAATTTATTTTATGCTGATATACCGTAATGCTAAAAGCATTAAATGATTTTTTTTTCTTGAGCGCTGCATGCTATTTTGCATGGGAAAATGGCTTACCGGTGCTGATATTAGGCCTAATCTAGGGCGATATAGAGTGTTATTCATAACAATTTTAGTCAATTTTAAAGAAGCCTAGATTAACAGGTTATAAAGGCCCACTAAATTTACCAAAAAAATCAACATAAGTAAACTTTAATTGCTATTATCACAAAATTTTTATTCTAGCACATTTGCTAACATTCTTTTCCTACTTCTTCTACAGTTTTTAAGATAAAAGGATAATTTCCTTTTTAATGTGCTCACAAGTCTTATTCTGACAAATTCACTAGACACTTTTGTGATGAGATTTAGACTATAGTTTTTTAATGGGAAATAGATTTGTTACAAAAAACATACATTTTCCAACAATGCAAAGGAAAAAAATAATATTTACCGGTATCAAACAAAACAAAAATTAAAAAATCCGTCTGGTAAATGTTTAGGCCTAGATGTATTGTTTTTTAATCTAAAATACCTTTCATTTCAAAAAAATAATGAAAATTGTAACAGCCTTAGCATTATCGCAGCATCATAGCAAAATCGTAAAATTGCAATTGTTAAGAGAAATAATTGTTTGATTGCGCTCAAATTTCACACGAATATATTAATTCAAAAAATAAAGGTTCTGTGAAAAAATCATTACAATCGGAGAAAGTATGTAGGTGTTATAATAAGTCGAAGAATTTAAAAAAAAACACAAAAAAATCGTAAAATTGCGATTTTCACGAGAAATAATTTTTCGATTGATTTTTCGAACCGTGTGACGCAGTTCTAAGTTCAGAGATTTCGAATGCCTCCATAAAATTTCATCGCAATTGGAGTATTGGTTTAGCCGGAATCGTGTTAACAGACAGACATACGGTAGTTTGTTACTTACAAATTATGCCGGTACCCAAATGTCTCCCACATGAAATAGTATTTATCCCGAAAAACGGAAAATCCCGTCTTTTCCACATGGAGGTGGCCGCCATTTTGAAAATGGTACTTCCGGTTCTTTTGCGTTTCCGCAACACATTCCATCGTTTTCCTTGACTCCGAAAACCTTAAAATGAACCCTCCTTAAGTGTTTACCCAAAACAAATAGGACTTTTCCTGCGCTTTTCAACACCATGTAGGACGCCATCTTGAATTCCGGGCAAACGGGCCAAAATCCGAGGTGGTACCGGACAAATTCGGATTTATTGGGGTTTTTTACCTATAAATCAGCTCGGTACCCAAATGTCTCACATTTTGCCGCTAACATTGATTTCTAAGCATAAATTTGGATTTCTCGACTGGTCTACAGGGTTTACAACAGTGTTTTTACTGCCATTTTGGGGTCATTGGAGAGAAAGGAGAATGGGTACCCCCATCAGTGGCGTAGAGAGCTCTAGGAATTCAAACGCCTGGGTGCAAGGCTGCTCGATAGGCTACCTTTCCCCCTTGCCCCCCTCTTGAGTGGACCCTCTTCAATATCTCAGGGCCCGGGTGCAGCTACACCCTTTGCACCCCCTATTCCTACGCCCTTGCCCCCAGACCTAGGTTGTGCAATATGTTTTGGTGTGTTAGAGGAAATACTGAAATAGGGTGGTCGGACATCCGCAATAGGCTGCTGGAGGCACGTAAAGCGCATGGTGTGATGCGCGAAGCAACATTGGTTTAATGGTTGAGACTTATCGTACTTATTTTCACGAGGTTAAAAGCTACCAATCTAGATCTATGCCTATCAAATAAGCAGATATCAATCAAATCTGAGTGTATGAGCAGACCTCTACCAATTTATGGCAAGATTGGGAAATCCCAAAACCATCCATGGCTATTTTGACTTTAATATTTCAGGCAGTAAAATATTAAAAGGAGGCCAATTGGCCCTACCTGTACATGCAATCGAATTCATACCGTAGCCTTATATAGGCCTATTAAAAGTTCCTTTTAGGGTGCTAGGCTACCTGTATAAGGCCTACATCTGAAGCCTAACTTCATGACGGTACCGTACTTGTTTGTTTTCAGATGACGCCACGCTGCTTATTGGTTGGACATACTGCACCAGTTTTATGTCTCTCAACAGCAAGCATCATCTTGGACAACAACTTCATTGTCAGCTCTTCAGAAAGCGGGTTTGTTTATTTGAAAGTAACCAAGTTATTTAATTAGACGAGTGAGCGCAGCGAACGTAGTCTACAACGCTACTCGATCGGTCCTTGGTCGTGATTAATTCTATATGTTAAATGTTAAATGTTAAATGTTAAATGTATGTCTGTCCAGTCCCATACGGCCGAACGGCCAAATAGACTGAGCTGAAATTTTAAACAGACATCCGTGACCAGGTAACTGAGAACTGCTAACAAAATGAGCACAATCCGTTGCGATTTAAACCTGCAAGAAATAAAAAACTAATGTATAGGAATTATTTTAACGACAATGGTTTTCATTTTGAAATCATATTTTTTGTTTGTTATTTACCTGGCTGTGAAATGCCGTGTCCAAGGTTAATCGAATGTTGGACGTCAAGGTACCCCCAAATTCTGCTCGTAGATTGAGTAAACCTTGCAATATTTTCACGTATTTTGTACTGGCTATGTTTTCCATAGTATTGTCACAGATGATGGACTACACTGCGTTATATGCATTTCAAAACATGTTAAATAATTTAAAAAATACAATCCAGAAATTACAAAATCTTTCCCGACCATTGAACCCACGTCTCCCACATTTCGGCTATAAGGGCGCTTTAGCCAACTCGACTAGGGAAACGGCAAAATCGTTGTTAGACGAGTGAGGGAGTCATGTGTTGAGTACGCGGGAACATTTGCATTTAAGTTTGATTATAATATTCGTATAAATAATAGGGTATTTAAGTTTAGGTCATAGTTTAGGCCATAATGCTCCACTGTAGCCTATGATAGGCTAGGGAGGCCTAAGGTAGGGGGAAGAAAAGGAATGTTACCGGGTTCTCAACACATGGCTCACTCACTCGTCTAACAACGACTTTGGCGTTTCCCTAGTATGAAAGAACATGTGCCTCCGTACTCATCTACACCACACCTTCCGCATTTCCCTCTTGGTCTACCAATTCTTGTAATTTTTTTTTTCACATCAACTTTTTTATAAGATCCTCTCAATCAATTCCCATCTCCATTTGGCCAAACCTCCTTGAACATTCCCTTCAGAGTTCCTTTCTGAACCTCAGTCTCTCCAAGAAATCTATTATTCTTCCTAGTACCATGACGCTTACCCCATTGCCATTAGGCCTAGTAGCCTACCTAGTTATTTTCTACATCTATCTAGCACAAATAAATTATAATTTTTGGGGATGTAGGCCTAATTGTTAGCCTTTAACCCCAGTGTGCTACAAATGCGTATGAAAAATGTAGTCAATTTCCAAAATTTTGGGATTTGGTTATTGAGCGAGCGTCTCCACTTGACTCTTATGGCTCGAATGTCTGTTTTTTTTTTTTTTTTTTTTTTTTTTCCTGTTACTGCTTCGATACAGGTCGCACCGTTTCTCTGATCGACCTGAAATTTTTTACACATGTACATACCACCTAGGCGGGTTGCTGTATAGTTTTTGAACAAAATCCGATCGTTGGTTATAAAAAATAAAAAATAAAATAACAAAATTAAAAAATTAAAATGTTCCGATCGTTATGAAAATTTTGCAGAACATTCTCTCCTATTTTCCAAATTTTCAGCTAAATCGGTCAAAACCTTACTTATTGGTAATCATAATTTGAAAAATGTTGTTAAAAAAATGAAGGAGGCAGTGAAGATACAAAGATACACTTTAGAAGGCATGACGTGAATTAGTACAATGCAAAAATGTTGGAATAGTATATAGTGTACTTAATCTCAAAATCCAGTTAGGCCTACACTGTGTGGTGGGCCTTATGGGAATGTGGTACTCGGGTCATGTTGCACGTACCGGTGCTCGCTCAACAACGCGTCCAACTGAGCGTTTTCCTAGTTATTATGAAGACTGGAGGTGCCGGGTCATTAGATGCGAGAGAGACATCAACATTGTTACCCGATATAATTTTTGGTTACCTACCTCATCAATCCTTCTTTTCTGTCACATTATTACTTTAATAGAATGCTCACTTTTTTGTAATAGGCTTGCAAAATTTCATTGTTAATTTTTTAGCATAGGCCTTCTGATACAGCCCTATTAATATAAAAAATTGAATGGTATGTCATGACTCATGGGTCATGGCCCAGCCCTTATTAAAACACATATTGTGTAGGTTATCTAGTGTAGGTGCTAGTTGCTCTAGCAAGCTGTAGGTCTATCCAGTGTAGGTGCTAGTTGCTCCAGCAAGCTGTACCCCCACTTCTCGTTGTAGGGAGATGTGCACCTGGGACATGGTGGACGGAAAGTGCCGGGAGGTGGTGAAGCTGCCCTACGTACACACCAACATTCAGGCGTACCAGATGGCCGGGAACGAGGACGTCAGGCTCTTCTGCAATGGCTACTATGCTGAGGTAAGCCCTCATAGTTCTTCTACCAGTACTTAGAACTTGACTACCATACATAGGCCTACCTTTTTTGACACATTTTTGCAGTTAAAAATGGCACTTTGGCTTGAAATCAATGGCAAACTTATGGGTATTTACATGCTATACTCTTTTGTTAAATGAACTTTAAATCAGTGGTCGGCTTGCAGTCAATATCGGCTTGCACTCCAGTAAATACGTAATTTGTGTTGTACATCCACTTTAATCAAAGTGAAGTAAATGAGGTTTAAGATTTCATTCATTGTCAAACTGGTTGAGGCCTATGCTCGAAGTAAGAGACTTTTGCTGGAACCTTGTTATTTATAATGATTTAGATAAGTTATACTGTTAGGCCCTGTAGGCATATGCCAATCCATATCCACCGATCCCACCTATTTTGCTGTCGAAGTGGTAAACTGTGGTATGGTGTTATGTGCCAGTCAGTGAAGTAAGAAGTAATGCACCGCTTTGGTTATTCTTTTGTGTGAGAAAAGATGTAGAACAGCGAGGAGGAGACTGGAATGTGGTGGAAGGAGAGGAGTGGTGGCAGGACAGAAGAAGATCGAGAGGCCCGTCTTCAATGCTGACCCAACGCAGAGTTGGACGTGGCAACAGATAAAAACGATGATGAATCTGCTTTGCTGTGATTGGTTTATGCTCCGACTGTTACACTTTCAGGTGCTCGTAATGGACCCGTTCAGCCTTGAGATCGTGTTCACGCTTCTCTC
The DNA here is from genome assembly GCA_024449915.1 of Sweltsa coloradensis. Classification (NCBI taxonomy): domain Eukaryota; kingdom Metazoa; phylum Arthropoda; class Insecta; order Plecoptera; family Chloroperlidae; genus Sweltsa; species Sweltsa coloradensis. The sequence continues at coordinate 188,572 of JAMZAV010000719.1, forward strand.
TCGAGTCAACCCCGACTGGGTCAGCGCACTTCACGTTCTCAGACCGGCCAAGAGGAAGGGTGAGAAACAAATATGAACAATAAAATAACTATTATTTATGGTTAAGTTTACCAGTTCTTGAATGTGACTAGTATGTTATAAAATAGACCTGCCAATCAATCATACTAATACATATTATATTTGGATGATGTTAAATTGCAAAGTTTAAAATAGTTTTCCTTTCTTTGGTGCAAAAACTTGACAATGTAGGCTTCTATTGCCTGTTGCGAGGATGTAGACGTATATATACTTACAATTTTGGTCTAACTAGGTGTTAACTGTTAATTTTCCCACGTGGACAATGTGCTTTCACAATTCACAGATTAGATTATCTATTTTATGTAGTACTATTAGTTAGTGCCTTCTAAAAGATCTATGTAAAGTAGCCTACATGATTTCTTATTACAAATTTGTAATTTTGTATGTGAGCCTTACACAATTTGAATTTTAATACTGTGTCAATGTATGAGTTGTATATCTTACTGACAGGAAAATGTACAACTTCAAATAAATAATAATATTGTGTAAACATATTTAATATCCCAGTTTAAATGTTCATCCTCCCCTAAAACACATATCGCTCTGCCTCCAGATGACGTGGTGTTGGGCCTAACGACGACGGGGGTCGTGAAAGTCTGGACCATCCAGGCCGACATCGCGACGGACGCCTGCTACGAGAACGAGAGCAAACAGATACGATGCGTCAACGCCCTGAGCATGACGTGTTGCGCTTACAATCAGCGAACCGTCGCCATCACCTGCTCCAAGTTCTGCCAGGTGGGTTTCGTTGACAGCGGGGAAACGTGTTGGCGTAATTAGGGTGGGATCATTTACCAACAAAACATGAAGACATCTTAGGCTGTTGGGGAAATGAACAATCCTTATTTACAACCTTCTGTCTTTCTCACACATCTAGTTATCTTGTTCATTGCTTTAACTTACTCAAAGCAAGTGGAATCTTAAATAATATAATAGTGAAGCAGTTAAGGGTGTGCGGGCGATGATTTTTCATACTTGGCCCGAACAAATTTTGTAATATCAATTTTGGGAAAGGGAACGAGATCGGGCAATTTTTGAATGACAAAAATTATTTTTAAGGTTCCAGAAACAGACTAGGTATTTCATTGGATAGGGACACCCTTCACACCCCTGGCTTATGCTGTCTTGTGTTTCCGACTGTAGATCTACGACGCGGGAGACTTCTCGGTCCTCTGCAGCATCATAGCCCCGCGAGGCGAGCGCTGGGTGGGCGGAGACTTCCTCGCCGCAGATCGAGTCATCTTGTGGTCGGACGAGGGCAAGGGTTACCTCTACAAGCTGCCAAACAAGTAAGGATCCACACACACATTAACAAGAATATATGGAATTGCTATTCAATAGTTTGGCCATCTATAGCAGTACTGTTTAAAAAAAAACTAGGTTGCAAGTGTATTTTTTAATATCTAGGTACTTAATTCAAGAAGTATGGTGCAGACAGAAACATGGGCACTTGTCATAGTTTTTATAACTATTGTTGGCTTTAGGCTAGGCCAGTTTTGAAAAAATGTGTCTCCTTCTCAATAGTGGTGTACCGGGGTGTTAAAAGCTGACACCAAAGTTATTCCTACTCAGAAGTATATCCTGCATACGACAAACATTGTTGGCAATTTAAATTTTGGATATTTGCTCCCCAAAACCCTCCAAAACCTCCTAAAAGTAACATTTTCCCCAATAATTTTTAATAATTCATAAAGAGTGAGATAATTCTCCTAGAATAAACTTTAAAAAAATCAATTGGTAGAAAAAAGTATTTTCAAGAATTTGGCTAATTCAGATTTTCAGATTGTATCGAAATTACACAAGAAATGGGCCCTCGAAACAGTTCGAACGCAAAGTTTTCAAGTTTTTGCTGAGCACTAAAGAAATGTTTCACTTCATTGCAAGAAAACGGTAAAAGATTGAGATGAGACTTTTTCCACAAAACATCATAAACTACTCGTGGCTAGGGTGCAATCAATGTATTCAACATAGGTAGTTTAGATATTGTGTAATAACTGAAACAAGATCGCAAAGTGTAATAATCCTGGGGACGGCGGAGCCTAGCGCGCGGCCACGGAACCAATCACAGCGATCGTACGGATCACGTGATCAGTGCGAGGCGCATGCATGCGACCGCTTGTGCTGTGGTTCGCGCCTCGCACTCGCAGTTGTAGGCTTTGCTGATGTTCAGGGCGAGTTTGACTGTACTAATGACAATAATACTGTTTTAATTATGAGATAATTATTATTACTACGTCGAAAAACAGGGTGGGGTGGGCTGTCTCTTGGCCTATAGAGCTGCAAGAATCGACGGGGTGGTTTTAACATTTTCACAACTAATCTGCATTGTAAACATATTTTTATAGGCCTTTATAATACACTCATATGACACAAAAAAAACACAGTGAACGATTACACGTTAGCCTACGCCAGCGACCTGCTTGTCGGAATTAAAAAGATTAACACAATATGATTGATTGTATCAACATAAATAACAGTTCTTTCAGTGCGGTAATGCTGAAATTATTTATTGTAGCAGATAATGGAAAGTTTTATTTCTTGTGGTTACTGAAAATGATTTTGACCACTACCATGCCGTAGCCTAAGTAATAAAAATAGCAAAACAGCTGCCCATAGAACCGCGCCAGACTATTATATAATAGAGGACAACGACAATTTAGTTTAAAATTGCCTTATATGTTTTATTACACAATTTTACAAAATTATAGATTATTACATTTGGTTTCGATGGCCTGACAATAATACCCATTATATTGTTTGTTCTATATCTATCAAGTAGATTTTACTCAATTATTGTAGATAGTTTTCTTTATAGGCTTACAGACTATCCAGTTGGCAATGCAATGCATATTCTGCAACAATGTAAACCAAGAAGATTTGGAAAATGTTACTATCAAAGGAAAATAAAAGGTTAGACAAGCTTGCTCATGACATTAAAATAATATTCTCCGATATTTAATACTACCAAAAATGTTCTGTCTGAGACAACTCATTGGCATCCGAAATGTTACTCTGATTTTACTAATTGGATGAGCGAAGCGAAGACTTCAATTTCACTGACCCCCCAAAAATTTAGCTCGGGTGTTTTTTTTTTTTTTTTTTTTTTGTATTTTTGTCTGTTTGTTCGCTCTCTACCGGGCAAACGGCATATGCGATCTTGATGAAATTTTGACAGGACCTTCGAAATCTCTGAACTTAGACTTGCTACGTTTTTGGGTACAATAGAAGAAATGTTTCTCATGAATATCATACTTTAACGATTTTTTTTTATTTTTAGTGCGATAGTTTCATGACATTTAGGTCGATTCTGACCAAACGGGTGGGGCTACAACGTTCATATGGACATTAAGGTTATGGTAATGTAGTACCTTTTGAAAGAAAAAGTTTAAAAAGTTAGTCAGAATCCACAGAAATAAAGGTTTTAATATAAGTTTTTTGATTTTTTATGCAATATTTTCGTGCCATTTGGGCCAATTCTGACCAAACGGGTGGGGCTACATCGTTCATATTATACATGGACATTAAGGTTATGGTGATGTAGTACCTTTTGGAAGAAAAAGTTGAAAAAGTTAGCCAGAATCCATAAAAATAAAGCTTTTAATATAAGTTTTTTATGGTAAATCTTCCCAATTGACAAGAAACAAAAGAAACTTGACAGCAATCACCTACAATCCGTAGGTAGCAAAACAAAGCACTTGCAAAAGTAAAGATATTTTTCGCACAAACTAAAAACTTTAAAAAGCTCATCCATCAACGTGGCGGGACTTTAGCGTTTTCCTAGTATGACTAACATAAATCGCCTCGTTTCAAAAAGTAAAAAAAGGAGCCGGTTGTTATCAGCCCCCCCCCTCCCACCGTTAAGCCCTCCACTTCTTCATCCTCAGTCTCTCAGGCAAGCCAGTTAGTACGACAACGAACAATTCTGGGAGTTAGATGTATAGAAATAACGCAGAGAGACACTAATTTTTGACAAATCACTGCATGTTTTTCAGAAAAGATTTATAAATTTAAAATCTTATCAATGTTGAAACAAAATCTATGAGCGAGTATTTTAGAAGATGCAAAACACCACCGCTCGATTGGTGTTCATGCACCTAAAGTGCTAAGTGTATTTTCGTAGAGAAGTGCAGAAAAACAATATCCTTTCTTGCAACAATGGTAGCATTAGCGCTATGGTGTGATTAGTGAGCGAGCTACGATGTGATGGTAAATTTAATCATAGTATCTCACTGGAGTCGCTACCTTGAGCTGTTAATTGAAGCAAAATGCCCCAAAGAAGATGCTACTATGCCAAGGAAATTTCTACCGAAAATAGTGCATGAGACAAAAGATTTGTAAATACGTGCATTCGTTCTTCTAAAGGTAGGAGTTAAGAAGATCGACATTATTTCGTTGTTGAGTTTGATGGATTGGTACCGCCGAAGATTATATATACATTTATTAACCAATCATAACCTTTCAACGAAGAACTGATGTGCATGGTTCACGTTGTTACTCACATACGCGCAGATATATTATCGTTGAATAATCGGTGGCCGGTGCTCGTCATTGGTATAAGTCAGTGAAAAAGAAATTTTGAAGTGTATTCCGGAATCTCTAGATAATAATATATTCATCGAACTCTTGTTGGGCGGCTACTCAGAAAACTCAGAGGAATTGATTGACAACTCAAAAATACTAAGCTTGTGTGTGCTGTTGTGATTAGAGTTATATGGTTTTAATTGTTTAAGAAATAATTTTTAAATAATTATTATTTTATCCAGTGATTTTGCTGAAAATCCAAACAAAATGTAAAGGGAAATTATTTCTTGTTATTGTCTACTGCTAAAATAATTGAAAATTATTTCATCAGATCACAAGCTTAAATTCCCCCTTGTTACCATAACAATATAACTGACTAGAAACGTTTGAAATACAAGCGCACTGATGCCATTGGTTCGCACAATCAGCAGAGCGCATTCGTCGCAAAGTGACACGGCGTGGCACTGTGGGAGTGCGGTTTGATATTATTTGTAATATTGGCATTTTGGCACACTACTTTGAAAAAACTTTATTGCATTCCACAGGTATCGAGCATACATGCATGGGAATGTGAATTATTTTCGTTGAGTAGTTCTCGATACACAGCGTTGCACAGTAGTTGCATACACTTAAACTGGCAATATTTTATTATTGCACCCCTGTTTTACACCTCAATAATTAATTTATTCGGAGGTTTGAAGTAGCTTATTGCATTAATTAATCTTTGCGAAGTATATATTATGTATTTTGTTTTAGTTTTCATGTTAATATATTGTGGATTCTGCAATTTAATTACTTCTGGACGACCAAAACCAACCCTTAAGATTTAAGGGTATAAAAAGTGAAAATAGCGATTGCCAACAATGTTTTTCGGATTCAGAGTGTAAAAATCTATTCAAATCACTTTGTTGGCAGCTTTTAACACGTCGGGCCACAAAGTTCGAATTTTTTTTAAACTGGCCTAGTCTACTTTGTTGCCCTTTGATGAACAATGGGCTACAATTATTTCCAAAAACTATTGATAATCCATTCAGTCTTCCCAGATTGATTATCGATATCATCAACAACCGAATACCTTGACAACTCAAAATTTTAAATTAACCGCCTGTTCTGCAATTAAATATTTCCAGTCAAAATGAACACCAGACAACGTTGTTTATTTACCCCATTAAACAAGACATTATACACAAGCTGTGACATTGCGATGCTATCAAACTGTCGGCTAATTGAGACATGCACACGCCACATTGCGATACGTACTCCACACCAGAGGCTGGCCCAGTAAAGCACGAATAGATTGCACTAGTGCTAATCCTGCATGCACTTTCCGCATCTATGCCCCCTCTACCCACTGTAGTTTTGCGGCAATTCCCTCAAGTATGCTTCCTATAACTAGCAAAGGTGAAGGCATTCAACATCTTAATTTTAAGCAAATGTTTTTAACGCTCATACTTGATAAAAATAATTTTTGTTGCTTTGCGGTGAAGAACCTCCATTATTTATTTTTACCCTTCAAAGTTATGTGAACTTAATATGTTTATACCATTCCATTAATGCATTTACATTCGGCAGCAAAGTTCACGCATCGGTACACCAAATCAATGCTTTTAGCAATAATCACATCTAAGCACAAGCCTAGCCTCCCATTATGTCCCATCCTATTAAAAAAAAATTGATTGTTTTTTCGTTTGAACGACTTTTTTGAATTTTTTCATATAATTTCTCAGTGGTCCATGACGTAAGTTGGCTCCATTACTGTTGTATATGGCAGCTTGCGGTCGAGTTTCTTGCTATCAAACTCAAGCAGATTATTATGGTAATGGACATTAGGGATGTTTTGCCTAATGGAATTCCCAAATAAATTACTAGGTCAACGTTAGAAAATGTCACTGCTCAGAGAGAGAGGAATAAATAATATTGGCGAATGCTTGCGCATTTTGGCTGGACCCCACTTTTTGAACTTGATATTATAAAATATAGGCCTACCTGTGCTCACATCAATACCGTAATAATGAAGACTAGACTTTGACAGACAATTATTCATCATCATTATCCATTGCCGTTTCCTGCTTCTGGCAGGGTCAGCTTGGGTTTAGCAAGCAAATTTTTCCACTTCTTTCTATCCTCCCACAACCATATCTCTTCCACATCTTTCCAGCTCTCTCCTCTTGCCTCCAAGTCTCCTGCACAATTATAACAATAATAATATTACAGTAAGAACTCTCTTATCCGATCTCCGCTTATCCGATGTACCGTGTTAACCGAGCCGCCAAAAAAAAAAAAAAAAAAAAGTTTTATATACGTAAATAAAACATAAAAATAATTACAGACGCCGCGCCGCACTTTTTTAAATGTACGTACTCGCATACATTTGTAGGCATGCCTTACGAGTGAGTGCAAAGAAGATAGATCGGCGACTTTCGAGCAGTGTGCATCAGTGTCACTGAGCATATAGAGTTCAGTGGTCAGTGTGCGTCGGGCGCATCGCCGGTAAGCGTCACTGAGCATATAGAGGCCAGTGTGCGTCGCGCGCCTGCGCGTGCGTATACGATCCAACCATCTCACACACAGCTGTTCAAAGATGGTCGTTGTGGAACTAGATGCAATCATGTTTCAACCGATTCACGAAATTCGTAATCACGACGCATTGAATTGTTATTCCTGGGCTTATCTTATTTCTTTCCCAGACTTATCTTGCGTCGAGAGCTTCAGCGCGGGCATAGTAGTGAGAGGTTTTCCCACATGAGAAAGAGAGCTAGGCCTAGGCCTATGTTTGACTTGTAGGCCTAGGCGTAATGCGTCGAGTGTAGGCCTAGACATACGTTTTTATTACGACATGTAGGCCTAATTGTGTACGTGTGTTTGTGAGCTTGATTTACAAGCTATTAAATCATTTAGTATACCCTGTATGAAGTGTATCGTGTGTATTTTATGTTCCTTCATCCATTACATGTGTCATATATCATTTTACCACATCAGGCTATGCTACGAGAGCAAATAAACAAATGAACTGCGCCATCCGAGTTTTTCGCAAATCCGAGGTGCCCCCGGTCTCATCCAACTCGGATAAGAGAGTTCTTACTGTATATTATCATGTTGTAATTTAAGATTTTTGAGTTTTTGTCTACATCATTGCCAGAAATACCCATTGCACAACTTGCCTTGGGTCACTCTATTGTTTTGTTCTGGAAGGGGGCGATGCGGATGCCTAACAATTCTAAATCGTTTCACTATAGGAACAGTTTGCAAACCTGGCCCTGCCACTATAGTTTAAACTCTAAAGTTTGCAATCGTAATGGTGCTGATGTTGAAACAGCTGTTTATTAATCATACTGTATCAATGTTCATATAATATTAATGGGCCTAGGCTTACTAGTTGAAACAAGAAATCATTCTTTCAGTCAGCATTTGAAGGAGTGTTGATGTTGTTTACATGTGGGATAACATCATAACAGTTTATATTTTTAAGCCTATACCAGTTAACTGTTTTAAGTTACTGTGTTGACCCATGCTCTTTGTTTTCCTAGGAATAAATAAATGAATTAATTTTCTAACTTGTTGTTGATGTGTGATCAGGGTATTCTTCCTGTCTTATCGTGGGGGTTAAGTGTAACTTAGTAAGTGGATCATTAACGCTAACGATAGTCGATAGGATGTACATTTGCCTAATGCCCAATAAATTATTGTTCTGGAATAAAATATTGGTAGGGAATGTTTTTGGTTTTCTGGAGGGTGATTCTGTAAGGTCTGCATTAAATGTGATAATACCGCCATCAACCTAAACATGTATGTATGTCGTGTGGCTCGTTGGCCTAGTGGTTAGCGTATCTGCTTCCAATGCAGAAGGTCCAGGTTCGATTCCCACCAAAGTCAGTAGTTTTTTAACTTCTGATTTGGACTTCAGTCCATCAGTTCTTGTCTTAGGAGTTTGTAAACGGTGACTTTGGAGCCGTCCTAGCAACGAAGCACATAATAAATTCAGAGTTGTTCTGAATCAGCCTTGTTGATTCTGGCGTTGATCCGCGGGTGCTCGCACTGTCCATACCACTGATTGCTATATTTCCTATTAAAAATATCGATCTTTGGTTGGTTATCGCTCACTCGTCGATTGCGTCAGGGCCTACAGGGTTGGCTTGGTCGCTTTGATTTACTGCCCCCCACTGAAAATCAGTTTTATAACTGAGTGGGTAGACTCTAAATACAATTTTTTATCTTTTTATACGGCGACGTTAAATCTAAATGTGACGTAGCTCTTAGAGAATTGCCTTGCAGGTATATGTTTTGATTAGGTAGTTTAGTTTTGAATTGAGTTAAAAACCTTAACCTTAATGTTAGCATAGAAGATTAATCGTCACCTGAATGAATCCTTTAGACGTGTGTGGCATGATCTGTAATTAGCTGTGAGTCTCGTGACAGATCTTTGAAACTGAATACGATGCTTCAACCGCGGCATACGATTAGGGCACAGGTTCGAATCCCGCTTGCATGGGTTATTGACTGTTATTGTCCTTCACTCTCATCTATCACCTCTCAACGTCATGAATCACAATATTGCAATAATAGAGACGTAAAGCAACAACAATCATCAATGAATCAATAAGCATGATACTACGTATACGATTGGTTGCGTATTTATTGATTTATATGATTGTTTATTATTATTTAAATTGTTAATTAAACATTATGAATTGGGTATTGTGAAATTAAAGTGTGATACTGATATCTCTGATGAGATGATCAACATAAATTAATTTCCACTTCATGAAAGATATAATTAGATTGGGGAACTAAACTATATTATAATGCAGGTCAACGGCTATTCTAGAGCACTCTTAGGCCTACCATTTGTTTGAAAGTCAAAGGAAAATGGCTGAAAGTTGGTTGAATGAAAGAAGAACTAGAATAAAAAAGATAAAAAATATTTTTTTGAATGGGGCAATAGCTCTCTTTTGGCCATTATATGCACATTTTGAGTCAATAAGAAATTGAAAGTTCTAGGTGCAATACTTAATTTATAGCTATGATTTTTTTTAATAAACACACCTTTGACTCTAGAGTGCAAGGGAAAATAGTTTTTTGAACTAATGTTCGATGTGCGATTTTTTTATCACATGGTACAATGTACAAACAAGAGTTTTGAACTGGTGGACGAAGAAAATCGTACATCACGTTATTTCAGAAAATTATTTTCCCTTCTACTCGTAGCGGAGACAGAGGTGTGTTTAAACAATAAAAAATCATGGCTCAAAAATAAGTATTGCACCTAGAACTTTTAATTTTTTTACTGACCCAAAATTTGCATAAAATGGCCAAAAGGGATCTACCTATTGTCCCATCCATTAAACAAATTCAAGTTTCTCTCATTCAACCAATTTTCAGCCATTTTCCTTTGACTTTCAAAATATTGGTAAAAGTGCTCTGGAAATTTAGTCAACTTTACTTTTCTGACAGGTTATTTTATTGTTACTATCGTTATTAAGTTCGAATGAACCAGTTGCCTAGTCTGTGATCACTTCCCTCGCTACCGGGTGAGAAAGGTAAGAAACTTATCGATGTTATTGTTATTATCGTCTTATATTTCACACACATTAACTTGGGTGCATCTAGAAAACGGACTGGTGGAGATGACGAGTGCTGTATTACTTGGTTCTTGATAAACCACATTCAGAAGATAACGCATTTTCATTACAGCTTTTTCACCACTTTAATGCAATTTATCTCACTACCAAGTACATATTTAACTGAGAGTAAGGCCTCTTTAAAATTCTGCATCATTTGTCAATGGCTTTACGTACCGGTATAGGCGTTACTCTGAACTTTCTGCCCTATCGTATAAATAAGTTTCAATTGAAGAATGTACTTAAATGATGAATGCAGCATGTATAGTTCCCAGTGTTGGGGAAGTTCCTTATCAAATGTCAAGTTCCCTCTTTAAGCTATCAATGTTAAAAACTTAAAAATTTCATGTTTGCTATTAAATAATTTTTGTTCACAAACTATTCTGCAGAATAAATTAAATTGTTAATTTACTTGGTAGGTAGTTATTAAGAAATTGTTCTTTCAGGAATAGGGAACTGTCCTTGGTTTCAAATATATCTGACACGTATTTAGTAATTTGTAATATTCAATTTAATAAACATTGCAATTAAAATAAAGAATAAAAATTAAAATCTGTGGATTCTATGCATGTTCAAAGTTCCTGGGTTTTGACTTCCCGCACAAGGACTTAAGTACGCGCTCTTTTGGTTGTGATGTCATCGTGAGGTAAGGAGGGGAAGCTGATTGGCAGAACTGTCAGCTCGCCGCCTCGGCAAACCTCACGATGACGTCACGCCCACCTGCAATGGCGCATGGCCGTTTTCCGGCGCGAAGCCCGGTTCAAATTTTTCCTCGCTCACAGTTAGCGCTAATAAAAGCCGGACGCATAAAAAACTTAACTGGTCAGTATTTGAGGTTATTAGTAGGGACATATTCAAATTTGGTAATGAAGGACAGTTCTCTATTATGCCTACTAAATATATACGTGGTATTTTCTTGAGAAGAACCAATCAATATTTCTAGTTGTAAGACCTGAATTGCTGAGTAAATGATCTATGTACTAATGGATTTACATACCTTGAAGAGAGACTTTTGAACTTTATAGGCTTAGCCTAAAAGTTCAAAAGTCTCTGCTTTAATGCTATAATAGCATTAAAAAGAGCATGCCTAATTAAAATTGTTAGAACCTTCCGTTGTAAAAAGTATCACCCCGTTAGATTTCCCCAACACTGCTTGCCCCCGTCTGTAATCTTGTGTCTACCCACCCGAATGAAACTCTTCTCCCACCCTGTAGTCTCTCTTGTTTCTCTGTTTGCCTGAAGCGAGGGACTTAGCTCAGTCTCTGTGGACATTCTCTCCACGGGAAGTGGGGAACGGAAACTAGCCAACAAAACCAGGTAAACATTCTGCGGCGGTGTCGGCAATTGCTTTAACAATACACACGTGGTAGTCGATCTTCGGCGGATGTGGCCTTCAACGTGTGTTCGGGGTTTATCATGGCTTATCTTATTGTGTATTGTCAACAGCAATGTGGAATAATGGTTTCAATGGTAGTTTATTGCATTTTATTAGATTAGCTCACAACTTAAAACACTCACTCTAGTTAGAAAGGTTAAAACTATAGCACCAAACTCACTTTTTGTAATTTTCTTAAACTGTATTGGTTTATTGTTTTGTTGCAGGTTATAGTATACGATATGTAAAAATAAAATAGTGGCCTTATCTTATTTTGTATTTTCAACAGCAATGTGGTATACTGGTTTAGGTGGTACATGAATGTGCTTTTATTAGTGTAGCTGGCAACTAATGAATCTAGGTTATAGATGGAAATATTAAACTTGCACCTAACTCACCTTTGATTCTTTGAAAATCATAACATTTAGGTTTTTGTGTCTTTGCAGTTGGTTGTTTTTTGTTAAGATGGTAGACCCCAGCCAATATTAAATCCAGGTGAAATTACTGTTTTAGTGATATCTCGAGAAAGCCGCAAAATATCTAAAAACTGGTTGCAGACAATATTTTGTGGTTTTGTTAGAACTGTAACGCAAGAAAAAAATATTTGAATTTAATAATCTGTACGATTTGTATTTCGAATATGCATTTAATTAATTAAATATCAAATTAAAAACTTACTTAGAGCCTAGGTACCATAAAATTACAATCTTTTTTCATGCAGGCTATAGTTATGACAAAACCAAGTAGCTGTCTGCAATCACTTTTTTGAAATTTTGCAGCGTTTTTGTGATTACAATAAAAATCGGTACAAATTTACCGTGGCTTTAATATTGACAGGGGTAACAAAGTATCACGAATGTTACAATTGTTTATATATTGCCGGTAACCGCTGTGTACTCCTATAAGCTGTATTGAGTGGGTGCCCATGACTCATGCTGCTGCCAACACGGGCAGAGAAAATATCTTGAGCATCAACTGACTTTCAAAAGAAGTCGACTACCTTGGTGCTCAAACAAGGCAAAACTGTCTTGGAGCTTTAGGAAGATACAAGGTGTGTTGTTAGCACAGAAAACGTTATTGTTGGAGGTGACACATACAGAAAGTAGCCTTGTCAACAAGATGATAGTGTAACGGGGCTAAAAGAAAGAACATTTACTATTTGACACTTTTAATCTAGTTGATTAGTTTGTGCAAATAAGGATTGTGTCCACCCTTGATTTACCGTTGCATATGTCGGCAGCAGTAGGCCTACATACACTGTTACATGTCGGTGGCAGTTAATAATATACACGGATACATGTGTCGGTGGCAGTACATACACACTGTTACATGTCGGTGGTAGTTAATAATATACATGGGTACATGTGTCCGCAGTGGCTTACATGTTGGCGGCAATAAAAATACACATTTTAGACATTAATTTGTATTAATTTATTCTCATATTTAAGTAAATAAATAATGTCACATTTTACAAAACGAGCCTTCAGAACACGTAGAAAAGCAAGTGACCAATGTTGAGCCTCCTACTGTACAATTCCTGGCACTGGCACAGAACTAACTTGTTTTATGCACTGTCCTTGTAGTCTCTATGTACATACAACGCCACCTCTGCAGGGGACGGTAGAGTACATACAGCGCCGCCTCTGCAGGGGACGGTAGAGTACATACAGCGCCGCCTCTGCAGGGGACGGTAGAGGTCAATGGTGGCCGGGTCTGGTTTGCAAACTAATGTAGTCTTTAGTACTGTGTATGCTCACCTGAACATCATTATTCATACTAATTTATTTTTTGGTTATGTTTCTCCCCACGCCTCTAGCAAACTGAAAGGGAAGCCCGTTTCACATAGGTCGGTGGTAATTTTATACACAGTCTTGTTGTTGCTTCGTTGTAACTTTCAACTATCTTTCATGTAACTTCGATGTTAACTTAACATGTTGATAATAGGGTTCTCTCTTCTTTTTTATCTTTCTTCTCACTACCGTCATATACTGCCATATTGTGTTTAGTATTACTTTCATCGGCACTCTTCTGTCTGTCTCTCTCTCTTTCTGTCACGGATATTGTATATTGTTGGCATTGGTTCTCCGAAGAATGCCGCTCGTATGTTTTGTGAAATTATGAAGTATTGTGAGTTATAAACAGTTTTGGAGTAACTAGATCTAATCAAAATCCTAACCGACAATTCTCCATAAATTAAATGGTTTGAATCTCTTTCAAAGCTTGGTATTTATTATACATTTTTAAATACATTTTTCTTGCTAACACCATTAAATTGTTCTGTTTGAAATCACTTGTGTTCATTAAATTACATTATAAAGTTTGTTATTTATCTAGTATTATATATTTGCCTTTTTTCATGTTTGATTGATTTTGATTTTCGAGATCACAAAATATTTGTAATGTGTTTTGTCCTCTAATTCCCCCCCCTTCCCCCCCCCCCTATATCAGTGAGATAAACTGCTCCAAAATCAATCATTAGTACTTAATACAATCCAAAACGTAAATATAATACGTTGTACAAAATGCCATTTAACCCGTAAGGACTCCCCTGTTTGTACCGGATAATTGACTTGTGAACTATTACTATGGTTATGATCGAGTTTGTGTGACCGGCTGCTCTTTCTGGTCTATCCCGCTGCATGGCTTGCTGACGCTAACACACGCTGACAACACGACTTCTCACGGCTTGCTGATGCTAACACACGCTGACAACACGAGGGCACTTCTCACTCCATGCTTGCATTGTTTTCTTGGCCAGATGATCATAGTATTACAGACTCCTGTTGTGATTGAAGCTGTGTGTTTAATTCCGGAAACTGGCAGCCGATATGTTTTCTGGTGGCCGAGTTGGTACCTCTCACACCGAGACTGGTATGAACAACATGACAACATCAACGTGAAGTACCAACTCGGCACGCAAGTAGAGCTATCAATGCATGTCAACAGATCGTGATGGAAGTTTCATGTACTAAATAAAACTTGGGATGCACAATGACAAAATGAAAATGATTGATAATCAAAAAGGTGACTGCAATATCGATCGGTAATATCAAATGATAATGATTGATGAGTGGCTTCTCTTTGATTGCCTATCAGTATATCGATGCTATCTTATTTATTTAGCATCTATCTTATTCTGTCATCAAGACTGATATACAAAGGACGACAATCAATGAAACTGGGATTATTACGTTCTTTCTCTTACTACCGGTACTCATTAATAATTGATCAATATCATATTTTATTTTGGTTTTGTTATTTATTTATTTGATTTACTTTTCATTTGTATTACACCAAGTTTAGTACAAGAAAGGGGTGTTGAATATTTTCCTAATCGTAACTGTAAACTAGTCTATTAGGCTCAAGAAGCATTCTATGCTAGAGAGAGTAGACAGATTAAATGTGTGCTGTCGTTGAATTTGTGTGGGTAGATTTTGATGCATGTACCATTTGATTTCGTTAGTAAAAGTTCTTGGATTTTTCTAGTTCAGTTTATGTCACTTATTAGCTTAGATGTAATTCATAATTAATAATAGATTATCTCAGACTCATAATAGATTTAATTTTATTGAGACACATTTATCATTCTGCATTTCCAAATAAATTAATATTTGGGTATAACCATTTTCAAATTTAAATTTCAACACCAAGTTTCTGTTTTAAACATTAGTTTTGGAAAATTAATACAAGCATATAAAGTTACCTTCAGTAAATAAAGCAATGTATTCACTTAAGAAAACTAAAAATTGTTAATTAAATACTTTGACTAGACCTAAGTAAGTGGTACAGCAACCTCAATTAAGAAATATTTTTTCTTGTGAAACACAAATCAAGATGTACCAACACCACTGTGACTCATGCCGTTCCTTGCGTGCGCTTCCGAGTCGCTGTTTTAGGGATGTTTCGTAGATACAGCTGCCATATTGGCCCAGTTCTCTTCGGCAGCCGTGAGGAACACTTGAGCTTACGACCGCGGGATCTAATTACCCCCCCCCCCCGTTCTCCTTACCACTCGCTTTCAAGCCAACTTTGACTCGTACGTTTTGGCCAGTGCTTGTACGGTGTTGTCACATCTCTAATAGATGTTTGTCTTTCTATGTCTTTGTTCTTGTAAATATTACGAGGCGTACTCTTCGCTCACAGCTGTACACCTTCTCTTGCATGGGTGGTTGACTGGTTCTACGTAACTCGCCTTCTTTCTGTTGAACTCTGAAGGTGTATTACTTCTACTCTAGCCTGCCTTGCATCTACTTTTTTCTAAGTTGATTTGATTTATTTCCTTCTAGTTTTTGTATTTTATGTACATTTTCTTTTTCAACAGTATCTCTATTAGCCTAAAATGTGTTACTTGTTATTTTCTACTCATTAAGAATATTCTTAGGTAATGTTAATTTTGAAGTCTATATTATTTTTCCCATTCATTTTCATTATTAAACAATCAACCTATGTAAAAGTTGGGGATATTGCATCTTAATTTTTGTAAATAAATTATTTTAAATCTTTTAGAATATTGAATTAACTTCTTCATTGTCTCATTTGTATCATTTTGTAGTCTACATACTCTCATAGCCATAGACATTTACTACTTCCTTTAAACATTCTTGCACTTATCTTTTTTATATTTCAAAATATTTGGGGGACTAAACACTTCTTTATTTACTTTTTTAATAATTCATACATCCACTGACACCTTTGACTTAGGTTTCTCAGCTATTTAGTGCAGTATTGTACTCGGTTCCTTGTCTCACAGTGTGGTGGGTACGGTTTTCAGTAGCGTCGCGGAGAGCAAGGACTTCCATAGCAAGGGGACGGCAGAGGACAATCCATTCTTGTACTGCACCCTAGCGGTTCCCGCCGACAAGGTATGGACTTGCAGTCTAATTCAAATACAAAAATATACCAATTAAATTACGTTAAAAATAATTTATAAAATTTTAATCATTTTAATGTATTGAAGCAACAGTAACAAGTCAAGTAATTTTATTAAAATAGTTTGTTATTTTAGGATACTACCCTATACGCGTTTCCAAGCAAAGGGTTGCTACCTGGTGGCGAAAAATGCAACTGTCCGATCAGTGATAGTCGGAGGAGCGCGCTATGTGCTTACCTGAAGAACACATGTCATTCCGTGTTTGTCACTTATAAATATGTACAATCACAGGTACATTGTCGTTGCTCTCCCAAAATATTGTTAATTGATGATAATCAAAAGCATGGGGGTGCACCAAAATGATAAAATCGCTCATTAATATGCGGGATTCGAGACCATGTCCATCAGAATAATATTACTATATTCAGACCCCCATGCACCCATGAGACACCGAGGATGGCATTTGTATCCATATTACAATTCTCTAATTGTAATACCATAATAAATCACTGGTATTTTTAGGCTATATACTAAATATAGGCTAACAGGGTACGATAAATACTAATTCAAATTCAAACCGTCAAGAATGTTCACAACTCACAGTAATAGTAAACACACACATACAGTATCGCTCGCTTCTCATGGCACTTATAATTGAGATATACTTCTTTAGTTTGAAAATGATAATTTAATATAAATAAAGTCATAATAATTATAACAAAACAATAACAAAAATAATAATAAGTCCCAACTGCTTTTCTACCTAATATTAATGTAGGCCTGCATATACCGTTTACCGTCATTGTTCATTCATTACATAATATTATACATAATATCATAATAAATACGATTTATATTTTATATTATTACAATAGAATAAGTATAATGATATGACCTACAAGATTTTAAAGCTGTCTGCAGAATGAAGCGTCATGCCATTATTGACATACAAAACAATAATAAAAATAGGCCGTCAGCTATTCAATAGGCCTACTTTTATTGTAAAATGTATATTTAAAAAAAAAAACAGCAATCCTAAAAAGTGTATAGTAGATATATATATACTCCGATTGCGTTTACATTGTAAAACGATGTAGAAAACGTGCAAACAAGTGTAGGGCTATAATTTTGATTTTTAGATATCAAGTAAATTATTGAAATTATTAGTATTGGTGGGCAACATTTTCTTGGCAAAATATCATTGATCTTCATCATTCAACATTATTTGATACAATTGTTTCTGTATTTAATAGTCAAACAGTGTGGTTTGTTCTTTTCGAGCTAATATCATCAAATAATTTCAATTATTTGTTGTACTTTAAAATGCCATTAAATTCCCTTTTTAATAAAGCCAATCCCCAAAACTTACGAATTTTACTAATAAAATACGCGGACGATATGACATAATCAACAATGTTTTCGCAAATGATCAGAAATGTAACAAAAATCAAGTTGAACCTAACTGAATATACAGCGCCCGCCGTAAGCAGCTCGCCTCTATCACTGATCGGTCCGACATGTTGCGTTTTAGTGCTGCCATCTATCTTTGCTTGGAAACGCGTATGGCAATTTGTTTTTAGAACAGGTACAATAATTTATTTTGTTAGGGAGTAACTAAGAATAGTTTGGCCTAAAACTTTTTAATTTTACAAAAATCATAAACATCATAGTAATTTCTCAATTTCATTGATCGGGAAACACTCCCATAGATATAATTGATTTACATAACATCATAGTAAATTAAACAGATAGTTTATTTTCACATAGCCTATCAGTATCATATATCAGGAGTTCCAACTTCTGTTCACATTTTCGGTAGGCCTACTTTACGAGTAATAATTTTTGGAAGTTAGCGAGGTATGCAGTCCTTACTGTGTGTTGTTAAGAAAATGTTTGAAATATAATTATAGGAAAACTGACAACTCTAAAACTGTTTAATTGAAGTAGGTATTAAAATTTTAAAATATACTGACAATTAAATTACAAATAGTCTCAAACACCAATTAGTAAATATAATAACACTCAACAATACAACTTAAAACGGTAATTTTCCATGGATGCATTGTTAAAAAAATTGAATAAAGTAAATTTCTTTTATGTTTCAAAGGGTAGGATAGGAACCTTGATCTGTGGATATCTTGGAGATTGCTTGGTAGGCCTACACAATTCTTGTTGAAAAGTAGTATATCCGGCCAGCAATAGTCGTGTGTCTGTCAACAGCCCCTGTCGTGCCCACCGGCCCTCCACTACACGGTGGTCTCCCGCGGGGGTAAGATGCTCAAGTACCTGCTACGGGGAGACTCTACGGGGGGCGTAGTGATCTGGAGCATCCCGGATGTCACCAACGGCCAGCTCGCTCAGATCAAACAGGAGGAGATGTCCAAGCCGCCAGGTGATGTAGGCCTAGTGTTCACTGGGGCTGGTTGCGTGTATCGCTTGAGATTCAAGCCAGAAATACAAAGTACCATTTTTATTTAATTCAATTTCATTGACAGCTGGCCAATTAGTATGGATGACCACGGGGATCCAGCGTACTAATCAATACAAAAGTACATGTTTACAAAAATAAATACTAACTTGAGAAAATATAATATAACAGCAACAGTATGAAATTAATGATGGACATTGTTGTAAAGATGATGATGCAAAATGATGATGGAATGCTTTAAAACAGTGGGGACAATTTTGTCAATTAATGAGAGGGGGATGAAATAGCGCTTTAGAAAAAGGGTGAAAAAAGAAGGAACTGCTGCACGTGCTCCTATTAGAAGACCGACGATCTCCCATTGTTGGCAGGAATGTGGTATCTTCTTGCTAATGCTCGTCGGGGCCTACAGGCTTGGCTTGGTCACTTTGGTTTACTGTTCCCCACTGAAAATCAGTTGTGTGACTGAGTGGGTAGACTCTAAATACGTATTTATTTATTTATTTACTTTCTCACACTAGTAGCGCCACCTTAGTACAAGCCCAAAGCGTCAGGCATCTTCCGATAGTGAGTCATTCAGTCACAGCCTACTATGTTGATGATTCGTAGCTGTTGGAGCTGGTACTATGGTGGCACAAGCTACAAAAAGCTTGTAATATTTTCGATCAGCCCAAAGTCATCATATTTGTTACAGTAGTTGACCACGTAGCCAAATGGTAGAGTAATCTACCAACAATTCAGAAGCTAATACAGGGTGCTCCACGTTAAGAGGAAGGACTATTGCCATATTGAAGAAAACATAACAATCGGTTTTAACTGCTATCTTAAAAACACCAAACACGAGGTTAATTAGTACGCCTATTTAATGGTTTTGTTAGAACTGCAGCCTGCATGAAAAAAATAAAAATATTGTCAACGTAGACTTTGTTTTTGGTCAGAGTGTTAATTAATTAAAATTATAAATACTATCTATATTGATGGATAATAATTGTTTACCCATCCATGCAGCTTATACTTCTAGCAAAACCAATGAAATGCTTATTAATTAATTCTTCGATGCTGTGTGTAGCAGTTCTGAGTTTTCAATATTAGTCCTTGCTCTAACGTTGAAGTGCTGGCTGGTATTTTAGTCTATGCACTCTCCTCTCTATGTACTCTAATGTCTATGTACTCTACTGAGTATGTACCGTACTCTAATGTCTATGTACTCTCCTCTCTATGTACTCTACTGTCTATGTACTCTACTGAGTATGTCTCTGTACTAACTAGTCCTCGTGGTGTGCGCAGGTATTCCCCCCATGGTGACGACCAGCCTGGCTCGATCCTGGGCCGAGATGAAACCGCCTCCCGTCGGCGTCCTAGACCAACTGGTAGGTGGCCGTCGACTATCAATGTTACATTCTGGGTC
Organism: Sweltsa coloradensis; assembly: GCA_024449915.1. NCBI lineage: Eukaryota > Metazoa > Arthropoda > Insecta > Plecoptera > Chloroperlidae > Sweltsa > Sweltsa coloradensis. The sequence goes on from JAMZAV010000719.1 coordinate 208,867, forward strand.
AAATAGCTACACACAGCTACAATATCACGTGTAATCGATTGTTGTTTTTAAAAGATCTACTAATTTAAATTCAATGTTAACAGTTTTATGAGTTTAGTAGTAGGCTAAGGCTAGTGATACTTTGCATTATAGTTGTGTTATTAGTGACAGGGATAGGAAACCAAACCAGCAATAAGAAATTTTGATAATAATGAATAATGATCAATGATGATTTTAATTTATAAGCAATCGTGCAAACATAAAGTATTAATCAAAATGTAAATTTCGACTGTCGAAAGAAGCATCAAGGATCGACCTTGGTTAAGTTGAATAACAAAACACTACATTAACTTTAAAGTTCTGTTGTCTCGTCCAACTCTGCGTTGGGGCGTCATTAGAGACCGGCCTCTCCATCTTCTTCACTCCTGCCACCACTATTTCTTTTCTGACACATTCCAGTCTCCTCCTCACTGTTCCGCATCTTTCTTCACACTATTCTGCAATCCTTGTCATGGTCTACTCTGTTCCTACCCAAATTTCCAATCCTATCAAAAACTAAATTTACAATTTCAAAAATGGTTTTAATTGCTCGTTTGCCCGCTAGGACCACGGGGACATGACATGATCCGGCGACATGACATGGTTTTAATTGCTCGTTTGCCCGCTAGGACCACGGGGACATGCCCGGTGTGAAGCTGACGGCCAGCATCTACCTGCCACAGCAGAGCCGCCTGGTGGTCGGCAGGGAGGACGGAAGCATCATCATCGTACCGGCCACACAGACGGTCATGCTGCAGTTGCTGCATGGCACGCACCAGCAGTTCGACGGTACGCCTCGGCAATACTTGCATGACTCAGTGTACTTGAATCCGATTCTCCAACTCTCTCAGTACACTCCAGTTTCTCCACCCTAAAGAGTTACTGACGAGATGATGGTAGTACTAGATGACAGGAGGATATTTGCATGAAATCAGCAAACGATCAGCCGGGAAAAGAAGTGTAGCTAGGATTTCAATGGTCTGAGTGCAAGGCTGCTTGATAGGCTACCTTGCCCCCTTGCCCCCTCTTGTTGTGGGCCCCCTTGAGGCCCTGGCCCTCAATCTCGCAGGGCCTGTTTGCACTGTACTCTCTATTCCTATGCCCCTGGTTGTATCATAAAGAAATTATAACTATAGTTTTGTCTGTTCTTTACTGTCTATTCTGTCTCTTTTCTAGTGCTAGTCTGTTCTTCAGCCGATATTTAGGTAACCCTACTTGCACGAACCACATTTAAAACTTTCGTCAAATGTACCAGTAACATTAGTAAATTTGTTATTTGTCTAGGCTTATCACATTGTTGTGTGAGCTCTAGTTACATCCCTCCTTGAATCTTGAACCTCCCCTCTCGATCAAGATTGCAACGCTGTCCTGTACTTACAAACAACACGGTGTCTTCTCTCCTCTAGACTGGCCCCCCCACCAGCTTCTCCTGGGCCACGCCGGCCGCGTGAACTGCCTGCTGTACCCCCACCACACCCACCCCCGCTACGAGAAGGCCCACCTTGTTTCCGGCGGGGTGGACTTCGGAGTCTGTCTGTGGGACCTCTACGCTGGAACGCTGCTGCATCGCTTCTGCGTGCACGCTGGCGAGATCACGCAGCTGCTAGTACCTCCGAACACGTGCAGTGTGAGTACAACAACAAGCTAAAGACGAAGGACTATCGCCAACATTAAAACCACACGAAATTACCTTATTTTTGTAATATCTCACAAAAAGCCATGAAAATCTAAAAAGTGGATAATAGGCCCAATGTAGTTTCGTTAGAACTATACACGGCAATAAATGTTCTTAAAATATTTTGATCAGTAGTGATTTTAATTACGGGCTAAATTAAATTAATTTATTCTTTTATTAAAAAAGCCACTGATTATAATATTAAAAAAAAGTTCTTGCAGGGTATAATTCTAACAAAACTACATGGGGCGTAGTATCCACTTTTTAGATTTTGCGTGGCTTTTTGTGAGATATTACAAAAATAAGGTAATTTTGTGTGGTTTTTATGTTGGCGGTAGTCCTTCGTCTTTAAAGGGGTCGACTCTGGACGTTGTAGACGAGACTTGTAATTGTGTCTCTCTCTCCCAGCCTCGCATCCAGAAGTGCGTGTGCAGCGTCGCGAGTGACCACTCCGTCACGCTACTCGGCCTCACGGAACGCAAGTGCGTGGTGCTCGCGTCGCGCCACTTGTTCCCGGTCGTGACTATCAAGTGGCGACCCCTGGATGACTTCATGATCATCGGCTGCTCGGACGGGACAGTCTACGTCTGGCAGATGGAGACAGGTCGGTTGATTGGTTCTCTTTAGACTGGCTTTAGTCCGCCAGTAATAATACTTTTTATTCTCACAGCATCTTCATTTTGTAAGAAATAGCAAGTATTTTCAGTTGGTCAGACATATAATACATAGAATGAATTGAATATACTTAGATGCACTGTAAAACTATGCAATACCATACAAAAATTGTAATTGCAATTTCAATAAACTTGAAAGCTAACTATCAGGGCTGCCACTGACATTTTTAGAAAATCCTGTTGAGGGACGTTAAAAATCCGCAAAAATCCGTGAAAAGTCTAAAAACGTTCATTTCATTGATCAAACTATGAAAATGGCTAAATGTTATGTTTATATTTGTTACCATCATAACCTGAAAGTTGCCAAGGGCCTAGGCCTATGCACAGACGAGAATAAATGAGCCAGAAACGCCCGTGGTTGCTTTAATTAAGATTGCATAAAAATGTAAAATGTTACTTATTTACAGAAAATCTGTTTTAAATCTGACCTGGTTAAAAAATTCTTAGGCCTAGGGCCTAGCCGCCTACCTAGGCCTAGGCCCCTAGGAATGTTGCATCACAATTTTGACCTAGGCCCATGTGTTGTGTTCATTAATAACATTACAGTCTTGCAGAACTTGTTAATAACATTTTAATCATATACTTACAGTAAGAACCCTCTTATCCGATCTCCTCTTATCCAATGTTCCGTGTTAACCGAGCCGCCAAAAAAAAAAAAAAAAAAAAAAAAGTTTTAAATACGTAAATAAAACATAAAAATAATTACAGACGCCGCGCCGCACTTTTTTAAATGTACTCGCATACATTTGTAGGCATGCCTTACGAGTGAGTGCAAAGAAGATAGATCGGCGATATATCTCGACTTTCGAGCAGTGTGCATCAGTGTACTGAGCGTATAGAGTTCAGTGGTCAGTGTGCGTCGGGCGCATCGCCGGTAAGCGTCAGTGCCACCCACTGAGCATATAGAGGTCAGTGTGCGTCGCGCGCCTGCGCGTGCGCATACGATCCAGCCATCTCACACACAGCTGTTCAAAGATGGTCGTTGTGGAACTAGATGCAATCATGTTTCAACCGATTCACGAAATTCGTAATCACGACGCATTGAATTGTCATTCCTGGGCTTATCTTATTTCTTTCCCAGACTTATCTTGCGTCGTGAGCTTCAGCGCGGGCATAGTAGTGAGAGGTTTTCCCACATGAGAAAGAGAGCTAGGCCTATGTTTGCATTGTAGGCCTAGGCCTACTGCGTCGAGTTTAGGCCTAGGCCTAGGCCTAGACATACGTTTTTATTACGACATGTAGGCCCTAGGCCTAATTGTGTACGTGTGTTCGTGAGCTTGAATTACAAGCTATTAAATCATTTAGTATACCCTGTATGAAGTGTATCGTGTGTATTTTATGTTCCTTTATCCATTACATGTGTCATATATCATTTTACCACATCAGGCTATGCTACGAGAGCAAATAAACAATTGATCCGCGCCATCCGAGTTTTTCGCAAATCCGAGGTGCCCCCAGTCTCATCCAACTCGGATAAGAGAGATCTTACTGTATTCTATTTTTCACGTTTATGATCACATAATCCGAACTTTATAAACAAAAACGAAAGAAAACAATTTTGTAGGCTCCAATCTCCATTGTTTGCTCTTGGCTCCTCCCACTCCCAAAAGCAACTGTTCTGGCGGAAGAAGTTCCTACAATGCCTAGGAGGACACGGCTCCGCCCTTGCTCCGCCCCCTATCGAAAGTCGAATCGATTATCGCCCCGCCTTCAATGTTTACAATCGAAATTAGCCCGCGCAGATTCAAATATACGAAAATAAGCATAGAAAATGCAATTTACGAAATATCCGTGAATAAGACTAAAAATCCGTTTATCCGTTTTGCACCCTAAATATCCGTAAAAACGGATAAAATCCGTTAAAACGGCAGCCCTGAACTAAATAACAATAATGCTTATATGGGGTGTATGATAAGAGTGGCCTAATACTTTAATAGTAACTAAGTAGCTGATCTACTGTATTTGCTAGATTGCAAGCCGTCCCCTGACTTAAAGTTCATCCAACAAAAATGTGTAGCATTTAAATACTCATAAGTCATAAGTTTGCTATCGATTCCAAGCCGGGGTGCCATTTTGAACTGCAAAAATGTGTCAAAAAAGGTAGACTTGGCTTGCAATCAGGTAAATACGGTAGGCCTATATACGAGAGTTTCAGATGATGTCACAGACGTCAATGTTACAAAAATCTTTGTTCATGTCTTGTGGGTTAGGTTGAGAATCTGGGTGAGCTCGAGAGAGCAGTCAAAGAATGTTAATTTTCAAAAATGATAATATGCACTTTCATTACATAGATATGAAACAAACCACCCTGAACAGACTTGTTCTTGCCCCCTCCACTTTGTCGTGATTGCTGTCCTAACATCTGCGTGTCTCGCCCTAGGCCACCTGGATCGCGTGCTGCACGGTGTAGCGGGGGAGGAGGTTCTGTACGCGTGCGACGAGAATCCAGCGTCCAACAGTTCAGCGGGGGAGGTGGGACTAGCCAACCCCGCGGTCCACTTCTTCAGAGGCCTACGCCATCGCAACTTGTCTGCCATCAGGCATGCCACACAGGTAGGCACAGACAGCTCACAACATCACGTATACCGGAATTCAGCTCTTACTTACACATCTTAGTATTTTATTTACAAATAAAAATTGCAGAAATATTTGCCATAGAACAGTTATAGTTAGTTTGAAATCAGTTATAGGGGTGGGCGAACGTTCGAAAACTCGAGCCCGAGCCGAGCTTTTTTTGAAGTTCGGCTCGGCTCGGGCTCGACTTTTTAAGCTCGAGTTCGGTTTTTATCAAAACTTCGAACTTTAAACGAACTTCGTCTTGAAATTACGCCAAAAACACGCCAAAAACTGATTGAATACATCGTTCGCGTAATAAAACAACAAAGCAGCGATCGCCATACTGGATTTTTCTAACAGCTGATTTTCCAAGTTCCAGCGCCTTGAAAAGTTCTCGTTTTGTCACGCCATGACGTCACGACGAAGCTATCTGTTAGAAGGCGGTGCGCATCTGTGATTGGCTCGATCGTCACAATTCACACTCGTCGTGCAGGGTCGGCAACATAACAAACACAAACTAGAAATTTTGCTTCTTGATCTACGAAGTACCAACATTATTGAATCTTAACGGCGGGAAATTTGAAAATACGCAAAATTTGAAAAAATAGTTTGAATTAATTGAATTTTTTATGACGAAATGGAGCCTTTATTTTGAGCTTTAATATTTAAATTAAAATTTTTTATAACTTAAAAAAAAAAAAAATTGAGCTTTTATATTCAAATTAAAAAATTTTATAACTTTTTTTAAAAATTTTTATAAATGTCTATTCGTTACAGAATAATAATGGATTTTCAAAAGTTCGGCTCGAGTTCGAAGTTCGAAAATTTTTGGTTCAAAAGTTCGAGTTCGGCTCGAAAGTCAAAAACCTGGGTTCGCCCACCCCTAATCAGTTATATAACTGAGTGGGTAGACCCTAAATACAATTTATTTATTTATTTATTTATTTATTTATTAATATTTCAATAAAAAAACTATTAATAAAGCAGACCCTCAATTGCTGCTATATACAAGTCCATTTACAAGTTTATGAATTTGTTTTCTGTTGCTATTTTTACTATTTGTTGTTTAGTGATACATTGATAACCTATGATGACACGATATGCATGTGCATTTTAAACAGGAAAAGTCAGTACATAAATTAGGGATGTGCGGTTCCAGGTTTTGGTTTTGGTTCCGGTTCCGGTTCCGGGTAGTAAAGTACCCGATTTTTCGGTTCCGGTTCGGTTCCGGTTTTGGTTCTATCAAAATATGAATAAAAATGTTAATTTATGGATTACTGAGATTATCCACTTGACAACTGAACAGGCCTATGTAAAAACATACAAATATCTACAAAATCGACAAATAATAGAAGTCTTTACGTGTATTACTTGATTATGAATGATAACACAAAATATTTACGTAACAGGACTAAAATATCTATAAAAGTCCAGCGCCGTTGCTGCATCGTGTGTTAGCCCATAAGCGTAATGAGTGCGAGAGAGATAGCTGCGGGGCGAAGTAACTCGTCATAGCCATGGCCGGCTGGCTGAGAGGCGGGCCGGGGCGTGCGCACATCGATGCGCGTACGATCCACTTCACAGCTGACTGTTGACGGGTGGGGAAGGTCGACTGAGAGGTGAGAGGGGACATGCGCCGAACCAAGTGCCCGCTCGATCCACCTGGACCGGCTGACTGTTCAAGTTGAAAGCCTTCTACTGGCGAGAAGTCGTGACTTGCGCGCGCGATTCAAATACCCGGAACCGAACCGAAGTCGGTTCCAAATTGTCGCGCTTCGGTTCGGGTACTAAATACCCGAACCAACCCGAAATTTCGGGTACCCGCACACCCCTAACATAAATATCTTTAACACATATTTCCACCCTAAAGATTCGACATAAGCTGGCTACTGTGAGAGGTTGCTCAAAGAGTATTTGCATTACATTTTCCAATTGCCAATTTTAGTACAATAAAATAATAAATAATGTTAGACCTCTTCTACTGTTGTTTGCATGTCATTTTTCTCAGTGAGTTGTACATTAGTTCTGCTATGTCAAGCTAAATTATTCCCAAGCATACGTGTATAATATGCTGAACTAGTCTTCGGCTAAAAGCTGCCACGGCTTAAAGCTAACTGTTTTTTTTTTTTTTTTTCCTATGCCGAAAGCTTGATTTTTCAATCATTTTTCTTCCTGGCTATCCAGTAAATATGTGCTTCCTTCTCTGGCCCGCTCAGGTTATTTGGCAGGGCGTCAATGTCAGATTTAAGTGCGGCGCAGCTGAAGAGGTGCGCTCTGTCCTGAAAACCCGATGTACATAGTTTGCAAGTTGCTGGTTCCTTTGTGATTTGAAATCGACTCAGGTGGTGCTGCAGGACATCATGTCCTGTGGCCAGCCGGAACTGCGCTGTTGCCACCTTTCTTGTCCAGGATTTGTCTGGCCCTTTGAGGACCTCGTCCCGCCATGGTTTGTGATACATCTTGGCCTCTTGAAGTCTTCCATAGGATGTCTTGAGGCCCTCCTTGGCAAGGTTTTTGGCAGAGTTGTAGGAGATACTCGCCGTGTCAGGGGCAGACTTCTTTGAGCCCAACTTGGCTAGCGCGTCAGCCTTCTCGTTGCCCAGGATGTTGCAGTGGCTGGGCACCTATTGAATTTTAAGCACTTTTCCATGCATCACATTTTTTATTAAACTCTTTTTAAGAGACAGGGAGGCTTCTTCACATTTTCCCATCTGACGGATCTTCTTGATGGCGGCCTTGCTGTCAGAGATAATGACAAATTTTGTCTTTTTGAGTGGAAAGGTTGGTGTTTCTGCGATTTTCTCTGCTGCTCTGGAGATGGCATTACTGTTGCCCATGTAGTTGCTAGGGAGCATGACGTCACACTATTGCGTTGTGGGTATCACTCGCTACTTACGTCGTGTGCTTCATGCTTCATCTCTGTCTGTTATTCCAGCGAGGTCTACACCAGCTCCAACAACTGAGCCATCACACGAACCACGACTACTCCGATCACCAGAAGAGCCGGGCGTTCCCGCTGATGATCCAGGGTCTTCGCACCAACCCCAAGGACCCTGAGGCTCATATCCTGTGCTTCGACATCGAGGCGCTTATTGGTGAGCATTTCTACGTTTTATTTCTTCAAACACACGCAACACTTTAGTATGATTGTACCTCCTAATAAAGATATCTCATTTTTTCCCCCATCTTTTTTATAAGTAGCATAAGCCTACACACAGCATAACTTGCCTTTTCTTTGCCACTTGTCTTTTCATCTATTTGTGTCTGTGCAACCTAGGTAAAGTTTAAAGGTTCCTCCTGAACCTTACCCACCATTGAAACATGTTTATTCAAGTTCCTAGTTGAATTATCCATTCCTTTAAGACCTCGCCTATACCTACACAAACTACATGGTACCGTACTTGGCTACTTACATATCATAATATAGTTCTTAACTAACTAGTAACTATAAAGTACAAACATATGTGTGTAGTCTTAAATTAATTACATACATAAATAATGGTAGGCCTTACACGATGAAAGATATAATTTACTGAAAACTTTTATAATAAATAAGTAGTGTTTGAAAGGAATGCCAAAAGGCTGGATCATGTGAATGACATAAAGAGATAGGGTGCCAACAGCTTACCTTAAATGGAGTAGGCGCTCCGCGAAAGATAACATAAACACAAATAAACAAATAAACTACATTATCAAAACGTTTTCGGTCTCAGTGAGTGGAGAGAGAGAGTTTACTCACTACACACTACACAGAGAGAGTTTACTCACTACACACTACACACTACGCAGAGAGAGTTTACTCACTACACACTACACACTACACACTACACACTACCCCCCCCCACTACCCACTACACACTACACACTACACTCACTGAGGAAGAGCACATGACCGAAAACGTTTTGATAATGTAGTTTATTTGTTTATTTGTGTATTTGTGTTTGTTATCTTTCGCGGCGCGCCTACTCCATTTAAGGTAAGCTGTTGGCACCCTATCTCTTTATGTCATTCACACTTTATAATAAATAACATTAAGATAACTGGCTTGTTAATAACATATCTGAAGTAGACAAGACAACATTGCAAGAACGTCAATATTTCTAATCCAGCCATTAAAGATTTGATTGATGCCTTGTTCCCAGTGCAACTACTGAGTGAGGAGTATTCGTTGATGTCGCCCGGGACGCTGGAGTCGCACGGACTTATCAACGCTGCGGAGTATCAGAAGGTGGCGGCGTTGACTCAGTCTGCATCGCCTGATGCCCACAAGAAGATAGCAGGTACGATACAGTACGATGTGTGGAGAGATGACGTCGGGTAGTAAAGTTCAAACCGGTTCCGGCGCTTACAGGGGAATGTTTCCGTCTGAAATACTAGTACGACGGTGTTTCAAGGGAGCAGACAGTGTAGGCATACCAGACTTGACGGCAGGATGGTGAATGTAAGGGTGGAGACGAGTGAGTGGGCAGGATGCTCGTAGCTACATCAAACTAAACACTCGGACGGGTCACGAAAGGGAGGTAGATAAAGGGTACTGCGCTCTGACTCGTGCTAGCAGTTGGCCACATAGTAGTGGAGGCCCACTGCAATGGATTGCATGTATAACGCCTCATACTAGAACAAGCTTTCAATTGTCATCATCTTTGAAGATCTGTATCCTATAATTGGATCTCTGAGTTCTCCATGTCATCCCTAGTACAATACTAATTCAATAAGTAGAGACACTGTATCCAATGAAAACTGATAAACACTCAAAAGTCATTACAACAAACCTCATTTTCATAGAAACTACCATTAGTATAATTATATAATAATCTGATTCTGCGGTTCCCAAGCACCGAATGCATTTATGAAACTTGATCATTACAACAAAATCATCTCACGTTAAAGTAATGTTTCAGCCCGTTGTAGTTTGTTGTCATACCATGACAACAGAATTGATACAATCTTGATAAAATGCATAGCCCTATGTAGTTCGATATTTGGCACCAACTTTGAGATTTTACATTTTTCTCCTTTTTAAATTTTGTATGTTAATTTGTTCTCGGTCCATCGCGTATGCAATGAAGCGCAAATCACAACATTGACATTTATTATTTTATTGGTTTGTATTGCCTTGAAGCACCACACTAAATCTAGGCTATGTAAGGAACAAATAGTAGGTACCTTACATCTAGATGGCGGTGCCATGACGTGTTGTTTCCCTCTCACCTCTGTGTGAAATAATGTAGGTGAAGGTCATCATTGAAATGTTTTGTAAATTTGTTTCCCGCTGCTAAATGGATCAGATTTCTTCGGCCGTGTGAAAGACAAGGCTGGAGATTTGGAACGCACTCTTAAAGAGAAGGACAGACACGGTAATGCTGCGTGCATGATTATTGTGATTCTTGTAGTGTGTAAGGTTTTATAAATAGTAGAACAAAATGGTTTATTTAATATTAGGCATATGAAGATTTATGAATTATGATTAAAAAAATAGAAAGGTTGATTAGCTAAACAATGTTTGTGCAGGAATAAGTTAAATTTTATGGATGCAATGGTTAATACCAACACAGAGATATTTACCTAGGACAGGGTTGCCACCAAGTATTAATTTAAAAAATCCTAGGTAAAATAATAATAACTAAAATGTAAAAATATGTGTTTGAAAGGAATGCCAAAAGGCTGGATCATGTGAAGTGAATGACATAAAGAGATAGGGTGCCAACAGCTTACCTTAAATAGAGTAGGCGTGCCGGGAAAGATAACATTAACACAAATACACAAATTATGTAGTTTATTTGTTTATTTGTGTATTTGTGTTTATGTTATGTTTTGCGGCGCGCCTACTCTATTTAAGGTAAGCTGTTGGCATTCTATCTCTTTATGTCATTCACATAAAATGTAAAAATAATATGTATAGAGACCTAATTCAAGGCCCGTACCAACTGGTACTTTGGTACTCTGCCCATTAAGGTTTGGTTATCATATTGTACCTGATAGTGGTACTGATATGTACTGTGGAATTCATTTAAATGTGGTAGTAAAACAGAGATTATCTCATTATTCCAGGCATTCTCGCCAAGATGAAGGAGGGCGCCGAGAACGTTCAAACAAAACTACAAGCTAAGGCCGAGGGCATCGGCTTCAAGCCGATCGAGAAAGACACCAGCCGGGGTGAGTGATGCCTTCTATTCATTGTAGCCGTGTGTTTAACTGGTTAGCTGGGGTCACTGTTGAGACAGTTGTGTGTGTTACGTAGTTGTCTGCAGCAGCGATGAACATCTCCACATTGCTTTGTTATTTCTGAGGTTGATACTAGGGCTGTGCAAATTGGTAAAAATGCCTCCCCGGGTACCCGTCGATCTTACGGGCGGGTACCCGAGATTACGAAATTTTAAGATTTTTATACGATAACCAAAAAAAAAAAAAAAAGTGAATTCAGTGATTTATCTACTTTATATTGACAGGTCATCACTTTAACACGCACGTTCTCATAAACGTGAACATGTCGACGGTCTCGGGCGCCAGAGATGCTCGTTTCTAATGTCCAGCTGTTGAAAATGCACATTCATTAGGAACTGATGTTGCCGGAATGCATAAATATCTCCGCCAGTCACTAATCGGCGATTACGATGAATAGGGGTGCGCGCGCAGCGTGTTGGTGACGTCACTCACTGGAGCTCGACGGACGAAATACGAGCGCGTATTAATGACGAATCACTTACTGCCGCCGCTGCGCGCCGACGAGTACAAGACTGACCGGCGGGCGGCGTTAATTGAGCGGAATTTGAGACGAAAAACGGTCAAACGAGTACGACGACTCATTTCATTACCCGGGCTATTATCAACGGGCGGGTACCCGGGTGCCCGGGTACCCGTTCACAGCCCTAGTTGATACCACCACAATGATGATAACAGTGTAATTGGCACGCCTGAGATGAAATAGTAATTAGGCTTTTTTCTCAATTTCATTAATCGGGAAACACTCCCTTAGGTGTAATTAATTTTATTTGAAATCAATCCAGGAATTAAAAACTTCACCTCAGCGGGGTATCGACCCTGGTACCCTGGTCTCCTGATTGCTGGTTTAAGCAATTTTTAATTTCTGGATTGATTTCCATAAAATTAATTGGGCTTATTTAGTAGGGGTGTGCGATTCCTGATTTTTGAATTCGAGTCGAGTCCGAGTCCTAAAAATTATAGGCGTACACAGTAGGCCTACCTTCCGCAAATGTTGACACAAACATTATATTGACATATTTTTATTATTTGTGCCAAAAAAGGTCAAAACTTCCAAGAAGAATACAAATTTGTATCAAAAGACTGAGGTTACTATTATGACTAATCAGAGTTGGTAAGGTAGTGCGAAAAATAGATAACAATTTTTACGCTTCTACACTCGCCCGCGGGGCCGCGACCCGGCACCTCCACCAAAATCGTAATTTTTTTTTTTTTTTTTTTGAGACTCGATTTCGAATCCCAAATACTCGAGTTCGAGTCGAATCCCAAATACCCGACTCGACTCGAAATTTCGGGTACTCGCACACCCCTACTTATTAGCCTAGATGTTGTAAAAAGAATGAAGTTAATCGTTAACCAATTAACTTGGGGAAGACGGCTATAGATGTCGCAATGATTTCATCGTGGTTATGGGGGGGGGGGGGTGACATCTATTACCCTAATGCTCTTTATTGGAATGTTCGGTTACATCACGTGAAAACATGCGCTAGGAACAAAATTTTCTACTGTGTTCGAGTAATCAGTGTACACGATATGATGCGCTCAAGTTCTGCTCACATCAGCTGTTGCGTAGTGTTGCACTCATGCCACCGGTGGAAAACGTGGGCCTGTATTAAGACTATTATATGTTGGTGATATACCACCTTGTAGACGTTGCTATGCTAAATGTCCATTCTCTTTACCTCACTCGTACCGGTACTGGAGAAAGAACACTATTGGCTGATTTTCAACTGGAATTGACTCACCAACTGATTAAGGAAAATATTATGTCAAGACCCAGTGGGATGGTCGCCCATCAAATGAAGTCGGACTTGCTATTGAAGGAAGGGCATTTGCCCAACCCAAGCCCTCCCTCCCACTGAAACAGTTGAACCCGAGATAAGAGTGCTAAGTCTGCAATTACACTGTGAGGCAATTGCAGAAAGAAAGAGAATTGCACAACTTGTATGAAGAGTGTAAAGTACCGTTTTTTGCGTCGTACCATGTTTCAACGAGTGTCACATTTTGAAAAACTTCTAGGTATTAGGTAACAGCACAATCAAGCGTTTGAATTGTGTTCGGGGCATTGCATCTGGGTGATCAAACAGAAAGTGTTCCAACCATAGATTTTATTCAAATCTATTGTTTTTTAAGGTCAGGTGTGATGAAAGGAATGCCAAAAGGCTGGATCATGTGAGAAACATGTAGAGATAGGGTAGGAGACCAACAGCTTACCTGAAGTGGAGTAGGCGCGCCGTGATAGAAGACATAAACACAAATAAACAAATACACACTACATTTCAAACGTTTCGGTCTACGTGACCTTCCTCAGTGAGTAGAGAAGAGTTACTGAGGTGAAAAAACTAAAGGTAGGTAGCCGTTGGCTAGGGTGGGGGTGGGGTGAAGTGAAAGATGAGTGGGGGGTGTGGAATGGGTGACAGGAGGGGTAGAGAGGAGGAGAGGGAGGACTACCTAAGGTTTAAGTTAGGTTTGTGGCGCGATTTGCAAATCCATTGGCAGTCTTGGGGAGAAGCGCGCTACATGTAGCATGCTACTTTTACGTGTAGCGGAGCCAGTAGCGCGCTACTTTATTAAGGGGGCATATTGTAGCGGTAGCATGCTACAATTTTTGTAGCGTTAGCGTGATATTTGCGCTACTTTTTAAGTTCCGGGGCCAGCAGTCCCAGTATCACGTAAAGTCAAAAGTCGGCACTACAAACTAACTTGTAACGCCCGCCGCGCCACGTCATGTGCTCGCCGTGTAGACCGGCCCGTAATCTCGTCTCACTTCCACACCATCTCCCTCGCTCTCTCCCAGCGAGCCTCTGTCTCGCTCTCTCTCTCTCTCTCTCTCTCTCTGCGTCGTCCGAAGGATGCGAGCGATCGCCGATCTGTCACATCGTGTGAGCCGACTTTACCAAAATATTGCAGTGATTAGATTGCGTGGTGCATCTTGAGTGCTATTTCAGGGTCGTAAACAAAGATGTATCCACGATAATTAGAAGTCGTATTATTGATTTAGAGCATAAGCCGCTCAATAATTACGCCAATCGTCTGAATTGCATATTAAAATGAAGTGATTAGTGTCATATATCCCTCCTCCCTTGGGACATTCCAGGCTATATCGCTATTGTACGGCACCAGTAGGCCTATTCCGAACCTTGTTTGTCGCATTCTTCTGCAGTGATTCCGCGAAAAACACGTTGTTGAAAATAAGAAATGCAATATGAATGTTGATCATTAGGCCTAGACTAGGGCCTAGCCTAGCCTAAACGTTAAAAGAACGCCTTCTATCACAATGGAAACCGAAACTATGTGCTTTTGATGATAGCTCACGATCAAATGGATATAAATGGAGTTAAAAAACATCGCGAAACGACGACAAAAGGCTTTAAAACGGGATAATTTGGGATCTCGACGATCCCCGATTAAACGGGAACATGTAGCGGAAAAGTAGCGCGCTATATTTCGTGAGTAGCGCGAATGTAGCGTCGCTACATCTGAAAAAAAGTAGCGAAAAAGTAGCGAAGCTACTTTTTCGAGGAATGTAGCGTTAGCGATAGCATGCTACTTTTAAAAAGTAGTGACCCCAAGACTGTCCATTGGTAGGCCAGTTCCCATCTTCTCAGTTCTCCATCGTGTAAAGTTTAAATGACGATGTTCCATATCTTTTACAACATTTTTGGGATCTTACTTACTACTTAATCATTATTATTTACTACAATTCAGAAATTTAAAAAAGTCCGACCAATTTCTGAATTGTAGTAAATAATAACAATTACACCTACGGGAGTGTTTCCCGACTAACCAAATCGAGAAGTACTTAATCATTGATTCAGAAAGGTGTTTTTTTTGGTTAGAAAATAACTCAACTCAGGGATAGAAAAATGCAATACTAACTTACACAATAAAGGTTAAGGATATAGAGTATACTAGCTCCAATGAAAGAATGCAGATGTTTTCGTCACAAGTGTTGGTGATGGGGATAGTGTGAAAGCTCGGTAAAAGGAATGTTGCCTTTGTGTATGAAAGAGAAATCTCTGTCACCAACACAAGCAAAAATTATATGTGCTAGATCCACGCTGTGCTAGTGTGAAAAGAGTTGACAAAGTTGTTATGTTGGGAAAACAATTTCGAGCTATCTGCATTCTTTCGTTAGAACCACTAGGCCTATTATAACAATCATCATTTGAAGGAACAAGACATAAATTTTGAAAATGCTATTTATGTAATAAAAACCTCATCATACATTGTAATTGTGTGAATGAAAGCAACAAGAAGCGCAGACTTGAAACAGCGCGCTCCGTGTTGCGTCGAGCGTTGCCTTAGTGGAGATGGAGAGAAGACGGGTCGACTTAGTAGACGGTGGGGTAGGCGTATCCGTAGTTGTATCCCGTGGGGACGGAGGCCGCAGGGGTGTAGACCGAGGGGGTGAAGGAGTAGGGGATGGCCGCGTAGGCAGTGGAGTGGGTGTAGGCGGTGGTCAGGGGGAAGATGGCGTCACGGCGCGTGCGGTACTTGAGCTCGTGGGAGGCGGCCTAGAGAGAGAGAGAAAGATACAACGGTTAGAATTTATTTTGCCTTGTCTAGTTTTTAAAATTCCCTCCAAAATCAACATTGAATTTATTAACAATTTTTTCTCCATGATAATGTGCGGGAAAGTCAAATTTTCAGCCTGGAAAAATGTAATTTTCCATCTGGAAAACCTGGAAAAGTCAGTGAATTTTGTAATAGAAAATTTTAAATTTTTAGACACCCTGAAGTAGTTTGGAGAAGATTGGCTACATGACATGACTGTAGTTAAAGCAATTATTTTTTGAAAGTAGGCATGTTTATTGTGCATACCGTAAAACTTCTTAGGATAGTATTTTTCTCGATTTGGATAGTCAGGAAACACTCCCGTAGGTGAAACTGTTAATATTTAATACAATCCAGAAAATAAAAAATCCATCCCGATCGGGGTTCGAACCCGAGTCTCCCACTTTCTGGGTTGACACCTTAAGGATAGGGGTAAGGGATAAACAAATTTTGGAGTAACGGTCGAGATCTTAAAAAGAAACGCAGCTGCTTGCTGTACTACTGCCAATATCTAACGTTGTCTAAAGCACTACAAACTTTGTACTCTTCATTGTTAAGACATTTATTCATTTCAAATTCAACTAACTAAATTGCAAATCTGAGACTAAATTTGAATTAACTCTGGACCTAATGCATTAGAAGTTAGAAAAAAACCACAGGAACAAAATAATAGTTTTGATATAAGTGAAGCGCTGGCTTACCTTGACGTCTCCAATGGGGTAGACTCCGGAGTATCCCAGAGGGTAGGTGACGTGCTGTCCAGAGTAGGCAATGGGTGCAGAGTAGGCAACGGGGGCAACTCCAGCGGGCAGTCCAGGGTGTCCAACCACGCCAGTGTGTCCAGTGTAGCCAACCACGCCAGTGTAGCCAACAGTCTTGTAGCCGGGGTAGAACTGGGGCTCGGCAATAGCGCAGGCAAGAGCCGCGACCAGGACAATCTAGAGACAGACGTGAGAGTTCGGACTAGACCACATTTGACGCCGTAAAGTACATAGACAAACTGACAAAGCAACTCTATGCGGTTGATTTTAGAATTGCAAATTAATGAACATTTGTAGTAGGCCTATACTAAATTATTTTATTTATACTTTTATTGATACTTTTTTTTATTGTTTGGGGCCTACAGTTAAGAAATGTTTTGAATTGATTCCAAGATCACATGCTCTTGAAATCAATCTGAAGTCATTGCGCTTCTGTATATCTTTGTTATATGTATTTTAAAAGCCATGAATAGTACACCATGGTTGTTTCCCTGCATTACTGCGTATTTATTAGTAAATAACATTTTGTCATCGAATTTTGTTAGGACATTCAAAATGATGTGACAATGCCTATAGGCTAGTACCTCTGGTTCATTTATTGTATTACCTTTTTCTTGGAGTCATATTTTTATCTAGTAATAATAATTATTTTATATACTTCCCTCATACCGGCAATATAATTATTTATCTAGCAACAGTTGCACCAAATCTATCAAGGGTTGATAAAATAACCAAGGTGGATAATAGTCATAATAGTATTGCCTCGATACTTCTTCTTGAAAACACCATTAAGTTTCTACACTTATGTTGTTTCACACTTTAAAGATTTGTAGCTTAAATGTTAGTATAAACAATGCAGGCCTTATCAAAATAAGCAGCAGTAGGCCTACCTACTAGGGTTGTCATGTTTTATTGTGTAAACGCCCTTGGACTACCTAGACACTCGCGAGTTAATCTGTGCATGCCATTTGCCCTTCCGCCCTCTAATCCAAATGCAGCGGAACATGAACATTGAACAAGCTCAAAACAAATAATTCAAGTACAGTAGGCTACTACCTATCATTAATTTTTGAACAAGTCATCATATTTCAAATGAGTTTAAGTATATTTATTGCTCCTAAATGGACTTTGAGACGTTGCTGCCTGGAACATTTATCTAGTAGGGTAGGCCTACTCAAAGACTTTACTTCAAATTGTAACTTGCAGATTGTTTAAAAACAAATACGTATATTTTTTAAAATTATAAAACCAATAAAATACTCGTGTACTCACCAGGAACTGCATGTTGTGTGGATTCTGTGACAGAAGTAGCCTACGTCCCTTGTTGATCTTTCAGTTTATATACCGGGCCGGGCCGGGCGTCCACACCCGACCAAGGACACTTACTCGTCCTCTTCTGTCTGATGCATAATAACAAGTTCCAAGTCGTTAACCTGTTGTATCACCCAACGACGCTCTAGGCCAGTCACCCCTTCCTTGCAGATGATGCTTTGCATTTTATCTTCATTGGGTGACAAATTTTCAATATTTGCAATGGAAAATTTTATGTCTTACTTCAATAATTTTTTATTTGCATATTTCAATTATTTGTTGATTCACTTTTTTCCAGCAAATTTTTTTCTGTTGAGGAATATTTTTATTCAGGTTTTTCATTTTTATCACGAAAAAACCAGTAGGTCAATATTAAATTTTCAAGATTTGCTACTACTGCATTGCTTATGATAAGCTACCTACGGGATTTAATTATAGGGAGCTAACGCAAAACTGTTCTTTATACATAACTTTGCTGTCCTTCCCTCCGCTCTTATGTGCGTGTCACATCTCTTGATAAAATCCGAACATGGCGACTAATTGAGATGCAAAAGAGGCGCAGTTGCGAGGTGCGAAGACAGGGGCCGAAGGTCCAAGGCTTAGTTCCACGGCTAGGCATACCCTAGTTGTAACTATGCACTTGATAATCAATATTATTGATCGATAATCAATATTATTGATCGATAATCAATAATGGATGTAATTTTGATAATCGATAAAAAAATTCATTATCGATTATTGAAATATCAAATAATTGGTCAATAGTGGCACGAACCAAACCCTAAATACAGAGATTCTCACGTTGTGCCATGCACTGGCTGGGTTGATGGTGTCACACTCAAGATTTATGTTTGGAAATGAGCTGTTAGTCGATAACGGAAGCCAAACACATGACATTGAAAACAGCAAGGCAGCAAACAGAATGCGATTGTATTGTTTTGACTTTTGACTTACACTTGCAACACTAGAGATTCCACTTATAATAATAATAATAATAATTGTTATTATTATTATTATTATTATTATTATTATTATTATTATTATTATTATTATTATTATTATTATTATTATTATTATTATTATTATTATTATTATTATTATTATTAACAAAGCCTGTTCCGACCTATAAGTGGAACCCCAAGTTTAAGTTGAAACAATACAATTGCGTTCCTTTTTCCGTTTGCTGCCTCGCTGTCTTCGATGTCATGTATTTGGCTTCCGTTATCGACTGATAGCTCATTTCCAAACATAAATCTCGAGTGTGACACCATCAGCCCAGCCAGTGCATGGCACAACATGAGATAATCTCCGTCTTTAGTTAAGTTCGTGCCACTATTGACCAATTATTTAATATTTTGATAGTCGATACTGAATTTTGGTTATCAATAATCGAAATTATATCCATTATTGATTATTGATCGTGTGCATCCCTAGTTGTAACCATAGTTTGATGTAGGCCTAGATCTATCTCTAGGTAGGACCAGTTAATCAAAATTAATTAGTTTATCCACATTCACAATAGTACATCGTATAAGCCTTGTACCAAATACAGTGTTTGAATTTAACCATGCAGCCTTGTAAATAAATATGCATTTGATTTTATTATGAGTATATTGAGAGGGCGTGATGTCAAAAAGCATCAACCCACGGGCAATTTTTCCGTACGTATAAAAAATGTTGTGAGACGTTGATTTTTTTATTTCAAAACTAGCAATTTGACATAATCTACGTAACTACTTTAAACTTTGAAAAATTATCGACATTTGGTTTAAATGTTGGGTGTGGTGTAAGAGAGGGGTCTAGTCCCCCCAAAAGTTTGAATATTCCGGGTACCTCCACCATTAATGAATGTTGGAATAAGTAAGGAACCCTAGAAAGTTGAAATGTCCTCCCATCTCGTGGCACCTCCACTATTAATAAAGGCTTGAACAATTGAGAAATAATAATATGTAATAATAATAAACTCTCTCCCCTATTTTGGGTACTTGTACAGTTGTACTTATTTGTGCTGGCATTGGATGATAATTTAATAAAAAATGGATGGACCCATTGACGTTTAATTGGTATCAATTTGTTTAGGCTACGTCCAACATCACTTCTAGGTCCACAACAACATAGTTAAAACTAGGCTTTGTGAACTGATGGATATAAACAAATCCACAGGTTGTCATCAACAAATGAAAACATTTTAAATTTGTAGGAATAAAAATGCCGTAACCAAGAAAGTACTCTGACAGTTAAATTTGTGAGCCACAAATTTTCAGATTATACCATTTCTGTGTTCACAGCATTTTTATTACTATAGATTTGTAATGTTTTTGTTGCTGTGGTTCAATTTAACAAAAGCACATTCAAACAGGATTTGAATAATGTTCTTTGGTTAACCCACATACTCAAGATATATAATATTTGTGTAAAATAGGGACTTTGAAGCAGGAGCTTGCTTGTAAGTAAGGCT
Source organism: Sweltsa coloradensis (assembly GCA_024449915.1). Lineage (NCBI taxonomy): Eukaryota > Metazoa > Arthropoda > Insecta > Plecoptera > Chloroperlidae > Sweltsa > Sweltsa coloradensis. The sequence goes on from JAMZAV010000719.1 coordinate 229,100, forward strand.
AAGGACGATGCAATAGTCGACAAGGTTTGTCTCGACCACCAGTGATCAATTTCAATTTCAATTTTATTTTGGACAACAAGTAACAAATAACAATAGTTGCAGTTAATAGTAACAGCATGCAGTCCATTTTAGTATTACCCAAGCACTTACATAAGTATTAAACGTAATGAAATTTACAAAATTGTATGTATTAATACTGTATTATTACTACCTTCTAATAATAAAATGTGTGGCTCGTTGGTCTTGTGGTTAGCGTCTCTGCTTCCAATGCAGAAGATCCAGGGTTCGATTCATTATTTTATTTTATTTTTTATTCCCGCAACTTCAGATTTGGACTTAAGTCCATCAGTTCTTGGGTTAGGAATTTGTAAACAGTGACTTTGGAGCCGTCCTAGCAACGAGGCACATAATAAATTCAAAGTTGTTCTGAATCGGCCTTGTTGATTCTGGCGTTGATCCGCCAGTGTTTGCACTGTCCATACCACTGATTGCTATATTTTCTATTGTAAAATATCGATCTTTGGTTGGTTATCGTTCAGTCGTCGATTGCGTCGGGGCTTACAGGGTTGGCTTGGTCGCTTTGGTTTAATGTCCCCCTCTGGAAATCAGTTACATAACTGAGTGGGTAGACTCATATTAATACATAGCCTACTGCCAAAAGCCAATGATATTGTACTTAAAATTATTTCTACATTATTAGGTAACTTGGATAGAAATAAATGAATTTAAGAAGAACATTAATTTCCAAATTAACAATATACTGATTTATCATTACGGTAGGTCAGTTGCTGTAATAAAGTCATGTAAGCTTTTTGTAATAACAATTTTGTCAGCTCATTTTTAACGTTTTGAGGTATTCTTTAACCCTGGTCCTCGAGCTTTTCGTACGGCTTTGAGATAAACTTTCAGGCCAATAGGTCTCTCAGTTGCACAAAAGTTGTGGTTATATATACTTTAGAAAGAGGATACATATGCAGTGGATCGATAGCATCAGAGCATCGGTATGTAAAGCTGAAGGACCCAGGTTCGAACCCTGGTCGGAACACATATTTTTTTACTATTGCCATCATTATAAATATGCCTTCTGTAAATAATGATTTTTTAGATAGACCACTTACTATTTGTATTTTAAATGTTCACTATATTATTATGCTGATGTTTCTAGAACATTTCGCTTAGTTGAGGGGTGTTCTTACCAATAATCGTGGACAACACAGAATCAGCACTGGCACTTGTTGTTACACCAGATCTCTCCACTTCTACCTTCAGTCCACTCTTTTCTTGCCACCTCACCCAATGTCTTTCCACTCCTCTCCTTTCTCAGCTTTTGTTTGATAAAAACAGAAAGTTCAGCTTTTAAACTCTCCCCTGTGCCTGCTTTAGAAACTATGTATGAATTTTTAAAATAGCTCTTATGGTTTTAAGTTTGAGTATTTATAAAATAAGCAATAATTAAAGAGTTGAAAATGAAATGCACAGATACGCAAAATTCATCAAAAATCGCATTTTATTGGAAAACTTTAAAATTGCATTATTTTTTAGTTTAATACTTGTTAAGTTTGTTATTTGATGATTAGGTGCATATTAATATACTTTCCTACACATACGTAAACATAATATAGGCCCTAGGTAGTGTAGGCTAAATAATTAGGAAAGTGTAAACTTGTTACATTTTATGAAACCAAGTAGATAGGCCCAACATTTTTTGTGTATGATTTTATAGGTGGTAGTTCAAAACAAATTCAAAAGTTTTGTTAGTAATATAATGTCAAACTTTTAATTAATTTTTACTTAAATTAAGTTAATTAAATAAGAAGTATTAAAAATAGTTTCCTTTTGTTAATACTAGTAGGCCCATTTAAACAATTTAATAATTATTATCCCCATATACCAGTGATTTAATTACCATTCACTTTCATCAATGGTTTAAAATTTACCATTTACTTAATGTTTCAAAATTTTATTGTTTTAATAACTTAAAACTATATAAATTTTAAGCCAAATTTGCATTGAACTTTTTGAAATTAATTTGTATTTATTTCCAATTTTGTTTGTTTGTACTGGTAATTACTGGCATTGGAACATATGGGATAAAGGAGAGTTTTGTTGTGCAGATTAGAGGAGGTTTATTCATTAAAATGACAAGTAGTTAAGTTGAAAATGCAATTTATTAATGAAACATTCATACACACATTACAAAACATCCATCGGCAAAGATCTAAAACAGTTTGTTCACATAACCGACACGAAACGCGGACTTGAAACAGTCCGCGTCGTGTCGGCCCAGCCGATCGGCCAAGGGCCCGGTCCCAAACGTCAGACGGACGTCAGACTATTGGGTCAGGGTCCGGACCGATCAGCAATCACATCGCTCAGTCCGGTCCGGTCGACTTAGTAGACAGTGGGGTAGGTGTATCCGTAGTTGTATCCGACAGGGTTGTATGCGATGGGGGAGTACGCCTTGTAGGTGTAGGGGGTGTTGTAGGCGATGGGGTGCGTGTAGGCGGTGGTCAGGGGGTAGACGGCAGCCTCACGGCGGGCGCGGGTCTTGATCTCGTAGGTGGGCTGCGGACAGACAGACGCAACGGATTAGACATCGACACTTGATTGCACACCACTCGCAGAATTAACATTGGTTTTCAGTTTTGTTTTAATATCATTATTAACTAATTAGCAGAAAAAAGTGTTGCAACATTTGTTCTACATGTTGTTTCTTTGGAAAATTGTGTCAAAAATGGGCCAGTTAAGATTATGAGTATTTATATTTAAAAAAGTACCCTCATCATTTTTTTCCTGGTGGTAATAATCAATGATTTAAACTTATTCTTTAAATGGGATGAAATAATAAATTATAAACATGAATTATAGGCCCTATGTCGTAGCAAGAATGAAATCCCTCAAAAGTACAACAAATAAATGGATTTGAATCCCGTTTTGGGTAGAAATTTTTTATATTCTAGAATTTGCCTAAATCCATAATTTTATTTGTTCGGTTTGTGCATGGTAACTTTGAAGATGTTTTCAAGGAAGTATAATATAATAAATTCGTAAATTGTTCCAAATTAGTCCTGTTGATTATGACATTGCTCGCAAGGATCGTGCCCAACTAGTTTGGTTGGTGTTTTCTATTTAAAATTCTAGTCTTTGGTTGGCTATTGTTAGCATTTTGATGGCTTCGGTGCCTACAAGGTTGCTTGGTCTGCTTTAAATTAAATTCCCCCACCGAAAATTAGTTATGTACCCTAACTCTAAATACAAATTGATTGATTTATTTAAAACCAAATCTTGTATTTCTATTGTTTCTACTGCATAGTAGTTAAAATTATTGTGATGGCAATGTCTAGAAAGCTGCGGTGCACATTTAAGTATGTACAACTCCATACTGCCTTGTTAATGATAAGTTTTGCAGTGAATTTGTTACAATGTAAATAATACATTATACATAAATTTGCACAATGTTTGTACCGTTTAGTTTTACACTGACTAGGAGTAACAATATTTGACTTTGTGCTGTTGTAACTTTCTATTCCACTCATAATAATAAGTCTTGATTTTAAAACAATTGGAACTAGCACAGGTAGTTTAGTTTCTAAACTTATTTTACATGACCATTTTAAAGATATTATATTTAAAAACTAATTTAAAATCTTCAGTCTACCTCTGCCTCAGTTGTGAAGTTTATTATGCTTAATATTCTAGAAATTAACTAGCTACTAACTTGTACAACTATTACTTGTAGGTATATATATTAAAAAAATTAGGTGCACAGAATTAGATACATACAAAATATACAAGGTATACGTTGTATCAATATTGAATAGGTTTATTCGTTCGCACACACTTTTGTGAAATGAGCCACTTTGGCGTTCGTTCGTTTCAGTGTTAAAACTCTCTCTCATAACACTAGCTCAAACAGTGTTTAGTGTAGACACTAGCTTTTTGTTAACATTATGTCCGCAAATGAACAGACCTTATGAAAGATGAATATGTCACTAAAATTCTTTAATCCGAGTCTAGTTTCGGTGTTAGTAGCTTACCTTGACTGCGCCAATGGGGTAGACTCCGGAGTATCCCAGAGGGTAGGTGACGTGCTGTCCAGAGTAGGCAATGGGTGCAGAGTAGGCAACGGGGGCAACTCCAGCGGGCAGTCCAGGGTGTCCAACCACGCCAGTGTGTCCAGTGTAGCCAACCACGCCAGGGTGTCCAACCACGCCAGTGTAGCCAACAGTCTTGTACCCGGGGTAGAACTGGGGCTCGGCAATAGCGCAGGCAAGAGCCGCGACCAGGACAATCTAGGGATAGAAAACAGATTTAGTTCATTTGAAATCAACTGCTTCTTTCTTTTACAATTTCAATAAATAAGAAATATAATAAAATTTTCCCTCAAAAAAGAAAACACGTGCAAATTATTTTAATGAAACTTGCTTGCATATTTTTAATTTGTTTTGTTTCTGAACTGTGTTTGCACATTCAAATGACAGACCTGCATTATTTCTTTTTCCCACATGTTAATATTTTTTTCTCTACAAATGAAGTGCAAGAACAATGAACACCCACCCGTTTAGTCAATCAAGCTAAGCGTGCTTTTCTTAACTTTGCCATTCATGATTCAATGTTGACTTTCTTACACTTCACATTTTAACATCATCAGATTGAATTGATTAAATAGGCTTATGATTAAATTCCTAACAGAAAATTAAAATTCAGATTTTCCAGATAATGTTAAAACAAATTTCTTAAAATGTTTTGTTTTTTAAAATACATTTTTCTAAACAATCATGTCTGTCAATACAATTCTTAAAGTATTTACTTGTTCATGCTAAAAGCTTTGCAGAGCAATTTATAACTATTAGTTGAAGCTATGGCAGAGCAACTGAATGTCCCCATATTTAAAACACAAATATTTACAGTACCGGTACAACTTTATCTGACAGTGTTCTTAATCAACACTTTTTTTAATTAGGTACGTTAACATTTCAAAGAAAACAATTAAAACAATAATTTAAAACGAATTTTATTAAATAAAGCATAGCTTAAAACTTTCAATATTTTCAATTTTATTTAAAATATTAAATGATTCTGTTTATTTATTTTAAAATAATTTTACTTTGAAGCTTGACAAGATTAAACTATTTGTTAAGCACAGTGAAGCAAATAATAAATAATAAACATTTACAAGTAAATTTTTTAAAGTTAAGTATTTGCAATATCGCAATATGTCGCTAGGTACAGTCGTACTCACCAGGAACTGCATGTTGTATGTGTTGTGGGTTACTACGGTGCTGTGACAGAAGTAACGTCCCCTGACGAGAGCCCGGCTTATATACCCGGGCCAGGCCGAGCGTCCACACCCGAGAACCAAGGACGCAAACCTGAACCAAACTCGTCCTCATCCAATTCAGAAACAAGCCAAGGCCAAGGTCTAGGACAGCCATTCAGCCTACCTGATCAAGCGTTTTATTTAGTGTTTTAGGCATCCAAGCTGGGGCTATAAATGCATTATCAAATTGTATGTAGTATTTATTTATTTGTTAATTAATTAATTAATTAATTAATTAATTAATTTATTTATTTACTTATTTATTCATTTATTTATTTATTGAGTCTGGCAAGCTTAGTACCTACAGTTTCGTGCCCTGCCCTAGTTAATAATGGAAAACCACCACTCAACCCAACATAGTTGGAACCAAGTTAAGATTATTATTAATTTAATGTCTTATCATATTTAGTTATAAAACTAATCACACACATGCACACAAAATAATGAACTGTGGTTGAACAAAGTTTTAAATAGTTACAGTCTGGTATTACTATTTGTGATTTGTATAAATTTACTAGAGCAAAAAATAATATTATGATGACTAATGAGTAATGAGTGATTATGGACCCATGAGTCATACCCAAACAAGCAATGAATATTTACTTATAATTAGGGGTAGGATAAATATATAGAAATAAAATAAATTCATATTTAGAGTCTATACCCACTCAGTCATAGAACTGATTTTCAGTGGGGGACAGTTAACCAAAGCGACCAAGCTAACCCGTAGGCCCCAACGCAATCGACGAGTGAGCGATAACCAACCAAAGATAGATATTTTTAATTGGAAATATAGCAATCAGTGGTTTGGACAGTGCGAACACCCGCGGATCAACACCAGAATCAACAAGGCCGATTCAAAACAACTTTGAATTTATTATGTGCCTCGTTGTTAGGATGGCTCCAAAGTCACTGTTTACAAATTCCTAACCCAAGAACTGATGGGCTTAAGTCCAAATTAGAAGTGGAAAAACTTCTGCCTATAGCGGGAATCGAACCCTGGACCTTCTGCATTGGAAGCAGAGACGCTAACCACAAGACCAACGGATCTTTGAAAGTGACAAATAGGCAGGAAAATAGTACATTTAAAAGAAACCCAAAAGTAGGAGTAAGGCTTCTTAATCAACCGATCGCCGAAAATGAATGCAAAAATAAAATAACTTGCCGCGCGTTGATCTTTGTGGTGGCTGCATCGGGTTAGGCTACCAATTTAAAATATGTATGGTACTTGTTCTCGGGTCATGAACTTGTAGTACTTGTACTTGGAGGGGTTTGGGGGTTAGGGTCACCAAAAACATTGTATCAATATCATGCTTGTTGAAGGGTACAGCAAACAAAACAATGCATGTCAGTCAGATGCCGTGTTTGGTTTTTACTGTGAGATATGGCACATGTCACAGACGGACGGACAGATAAGTGATGCTTATAATATGGGAGTTTTACTCCTTAAAAAGCACTATGAGAGGACGTAAAAATAGTAAAAAATTACCTATAAAATGTCTATGGTGTTTTCTTATTATTTAGTTAAACTTTAAGATTTAAAAGGGGGTTGGGGGGGAGGGGCAAGTTTATTTCAGTCAATAAATCAAACACAAATTAAAATCATGTTTAGTGACCTTCATTATTATTTATTTATCTAATACAGAATTTACATTCCAGAAATCAATAATAATATAGCAAACATTTACACACATTGAATGTATCAATGCTACTATGCAGTATGCACAATACACACCAGCCCTCAGGCTGGGCTTTATGTTCTCTATTCTTTCCAAACCTGTCAACCCTTCTTCAATGTAAACTAAACTAGCAAGTTGGCCTTTTCTACACTTTGCTACATTATATTATTATTTATATTTTATTCCAGACAATTTGTCCATATATTGTACATACATTATTTTAGGATACATAAAATTACACATAATGACCATTTTAATTGCTTATAGGCCCTCATTAAATACCATGCAAATTCAAATTCAAATTCAAAAATCTTTTTATCATGCTACATTACATGTTTGTAAACGTGACAGTAATATGCCACTAATGTAGAAATGTAGAAAGTATTATTCGACATTAGATACATTTGTATACATGGATATTGTTACAATGGCCTTGCCATGTTGAATACACCGGTTCCCGATAGATCACCGAAGTTAAGCAGCATTGGGTGTGGTAGGTACTTGATTGGTGAACACTTGGGAACACTACGTGCTGTTGGCAAAGGGGTTGAAGCAAGGTTGCCTAAGTGTGCCCCCGATTGAAAACGATCTTGTACTATCACCCTTAGCCGCTCTGAGGAGAACAATGTACAAGTTTCTGGTATTGAAAAAAAACATAAATATAAATAAGGCTATTTTGAGCTACATCCTTAGGTTCAGAATTTCAATGTCTAGTTAATATTTATCTGCCAGTTAGTCCTCTTAGTAAATATTTACAAGGCTTGTGGTGGTGGTTGCCATAGTGATAAGTTATGTGGCAGTTAAATTAAATTAATATTACGTGTATGCCATTACCAAATAAATATTCCATAATATAATGTGTATGCGTCGGGGCCTACCAAGGTTGGCTTGGTTGCTTTGATTTACTGTTTCCCACTGAAAATCAGTTATATAACTGAGTGGGTAGACTCTAAATACAATTTATTTATTTTATTGTAGGATGTAATGTAGCTCAAAACATCTTTACATTCATGTAACAATATCCAAATATCCAAATATATCTAATATCGATTATACTTAATACATTTCTACATTTTCATGTTCACAAACCTGTAGACCAACAGACAATAGAAAAAAGGAGATGCCGGGAACATCTGGGTCCTAACGATATGTAGGCCTAATGTATAGTTATTTACATTGTACACTGAAAACACACCTGATTAACGTAAGAAAAATATGTAACACCATTATTTAAAGTGTATGCCATTACCAAATATATATTCAATTGAATTATTTATTAATATTTTTTGCATTTTTACAATTAACCTTTGAACATGTTACATTATAAATATGAATGCGAGAGTGACAGACAGAGCATCGTAGTAGGGCTACTTGTCACCTTCTTATTATCCATGTTGTCATAATCTGTAAGTGCTAGGGGCTGGGCAGCTCGTCTCACCCAGATATAGATGACAAGTGCAAGCGTTGGCCATTCGTTTAGATACAGGTTGTTAATTTATTGTGATAGGGCTGGGTAATAAAACCCCGCCCAGCTCGCGTCATTACATCTTGGTATTGTTGTCTTGTGAGGCCGATGCCTTGTCCTTCAAGCGACGCTCATCTCACTCTCTCGCTCTGCTGCTACCCGGATCACACGGTCTCAACTTTCTGGTTGGCCGCTGCATGCTTTTAGCTACCCAAACAGGTGGACCCTGTATTTGGCATATTGCATCAAGTTTTATAAAAAGAGCATGCAGTAGATTTGATAGTTTTGTTTTTTATTATTATTTTAATTATTTTTTGGCCACATTACAATAGGACACATGTCCCACAAGTGCAATACACCGTAATTAACAAAACCAGTGGCGGCTCGTGGGGTTTAAAATAGGCAGGGCACAATATATTTGAATGGACTTGTGTGGGCTACAAGGGGTCTGAAAAGTTTTGGCATATATCGGAGGCGAAACATTTTTGGCATATATTTAGCTCCCAAGACAGCCTTTACAGCGATTTGAGCAAGGGAGAACTATACTCATAACACAAAAATATTTTCAATATTTTTTTAGGACGCAACAAAGTTGCGCCCCTGGGCTAGAGCCTAGTAAGCCTAATGGTTAATACGGGCCTGGGCACAAATCAGTTAACATTTAAAACTGGTAATTTATCTATATTTTTCGACCTTGCTTAAAGTAAAAGAAGATAATAGCAGCACATGCAAATTTAAACTGGTATTTTAATGCCTGTAAATAAGTTGTACTCTTCTTTCTTTGGACACGGCGAATTCCTCGATTACCCGCACAACACAGCAGCGCGTAACGTGTTCTCCTTACAACAGCTCTGGGCCGACTAAAATCATGCCCATCCTGCTGGAGTTCCAACGCTTATTGCGAGGCAACGATTCGGCTATTTCCGAATAAAACTGACTGCGCAGGCGCTTCGTGGGCGCAACTTCGTCTAGCCCGTAGTAGGCTCACTCGAGTCGAGCGTTGTTCGCTGTTTCCTTACCGCGCGCGCGCTCACCCCTCACTTTGAAAATACAAACTATTTGATTTTATGTAAATGTGTACCACGACGTCTACAACTCGTATATGTGAGTGATTGTTGGCGGGAAGAGTAGGGGGGGCACATGCCCCAATGCCCTTATGGTAGAGCCGCCTCTGAACAAAACAATTAGATTTACAATAAAATATAAAATTAATAACATAAAGATGACTATAAAAGTAATGTCTTTACTCTTGGTTTTACTTTTTTCCCGTTTTTTTTTTTTTTTTAACTCGTTGGTCTTGTTGTTAGCATATCTGCTTCTAATGCAGAAGGTCCAGGGTTCGATTCCCGCCAAAGTCAGAAGTTTTTTATCTTCTGATTTGGACTGAAGTCCCATCAGTTCTTGTCTTAAGAGTTTGTAAACGGTGACTTTGGAGCCGTCCTAGCAACGAAGCACATAATAAATTCAGAGTTGTTCTGAATTGGCCTTGTTGATTCTGGCGTTGATCCGCGAGTGTTCGCACTGTCCATACCACTGATGGCTATATTTCCTATTAAAAATATCGATCTTTGGTAGGTTATCGCTCACTCGTCGATTGCGTCGGGGCCTGTAGGGTTGGCTTGGTCGCTTTGATACTGTCCCCCACTGAAAATCAGTTATATAACTGAGTGGGTAGACTCTAAATACAATTTATTATTTATTTAATTTTTGTGTGTGTTGTTGAGTGAGTGTGAAAAGTGTAAATATAAATTGAATGTTCATATTATGCTTGAGTGACTGAAGACATTAGTGAAATTAATTTGTTGGTTATTTCTTTGACTTGATTTTAACTAATTGATTTCATCTATTTTAGATTGTTCCTTGACCTCGTGATCATGGTTTTAATTATTATGGCGACAATTAAAATGCATATTAAGGCTATGCCTGGTCTCACCACGCGGCCGATTTGCACGGTTTATGTAAAAAGTATTAACTTCACGTAATTTTAAAACATTATATGTGTAAAAAGGGCATTTCTTAGTGTATTTGATTTAAAAAGAAAATAACAAACTGGATATCAAAATTCTTTCCTTAAATATCCATACTGTCTAGTAATTATTAATCATGATTCATGATTCTTCTTTGGCCAAGAGTCGTTTGTTAATTGTTCGGGCGCCAACAAAGTGAACTACTTTAACCCGTTATAGAAGGCCTACCTATGTTTGGGTTCCAAATTTTTACTTTCTACTTGGGCTCTGCCACAAATTCACTGTGTTATGCTGAATTTAAACCATTATTTTTATTGATTTTTTTATTCAAATTGATTTGAAAATATGTAATTAAAATCATTTTTTTTTTTTACCAAGATTTTAATATATATGTCTATAATAATTTTTGTTTATTTTTTCAGTTGTTTTATGTGGTTAAAAGAAATCTATATACAAAATATACGGCAAATATCTGGGACAGACCAAATTTATGATATTTTTTGTTTTCACACATAATTTGTTTCTGATCCATTCTTAAAATTATTTTGATCTTTAGAATTTTAGAAGGAAACATAACTATAGCTCCTTACATAACAAAGTATATTTTATCCGGGTCAAAATACAGAAAAAATAACTGATTTAATTGTGCAGCTTTTGAAGAAGGGTCTGAAGATGTATCCCACTCTCTTAGAGGATTATGTCTTGTTATGAGGTGGCTAGCTCTAAATACAAATGTCTAGTAGCTTCTAGAAGGATAGAATATTTTATAACTGGATCAGGCGCATAGGAACGTTTTGAAAGTTGGGGGGCAAATCCATTAGCAGATTTTGTTGGCGGCAGCTGGGGTCTGGGGCAAAGCCCCAGCCGCCGGAGGCCCTTTTGCCAAAGGTGAATAAAAAATTTACCATACTACAATTGTTGTTTTTACTGCACTCGGACTCTGTAAACAATGTTTTACAGCAACTATCTGCGATCCAAAACTAAATGAACGTGAAGTAGACCATTTTAGTAAATTTCAACCAAATTTTTGATGAAATGACTAAGCATACAGGCACATGATTAAGACACAGGGTCAAGACACATGATGACATAGATATGTCAATGTGGGCATAAGAGAAGAAGAATAAGACAGGCAAACATATTCGTTTTACCAAGGTGACTGTCGAAATGTAGTGTATATATATTTACTACGAAAATTCTGGGATTAATATTTAACTCAAGTTAGTTTTGCCCCCCCCCCCCGGTTCCTACGCCACTGAACTGGATTGAGGTTGAGTTTGGTTGTAACAACAGCGATGAAACAAAACAGACTCTTCAACATGTCAGTTATTGGGCTCATATACTGTTAGGACCTAGGTTATTGATTAATTATAAATATAATAATAATAATAATTAACTCATATCCAACAATGTCGGGTTGAGTGCTACTCTTCACACTAATATCTAGGGCACAAAACTGTTTTGTGCAAAGGGTTCTGGGCTCAGCGTTTCTTCATCTTCATCTGCTGCTCCATCAATGTTCCCCACACTTACCTGTCCTCCCACAGCTTCACTTCCATCACCTGGTTGTTGCTCTTCAGCGTCTCCTTCAACAAATCTTCCCCATCTCTCTCTTTGTCTTCCCACTTTTCTTTGACAGTCTTCCACTGCTTCATTTTTTTTTTTTTTATGTTATTTGTGGCCACATTACAACAGGACAAATGTTCCACAAGTGCAATTTACCAAACCATACCAATACAAATATAACACAACAATAGAATGTAAAATTAGTTACACAAAAATGACTAAATCATATAAACATGAATGTATGTGTGTGGTGTTGTATGCATGTTTGAGTGAATGATTGTGTGAGTGTGTTAAGTGTAAATATGAATTGTATGTGAGTGCACGAGCAACTGTAGACATTAGTGAAGTTGAGTTATTTATTTTAGTTGCTTTCGAAAGTGATGAATGTTACTGTTGTGCAAATCTATATTAGGCCTATTCAATGATAAAAGATTGTACGTAGTCTGCTACCTTATTAAACAGGAATACTTGTGCACATCAATGTGGCTGGCATCTTATCGATTCCCTTCAAATGAGCACATATTTCAAATTCCTAAATTAGGTTTTTCTTAATTTGTTAAACAGGTTTTTATGACTACCATTAACATTGGGCATTACTTTTTTACCAACTATTTCTTCAAAAATCTGATTCGTATTCTCCTTTCTCAAGTTAACTACCAGTTAGCATTTTGTTCAAATACTAATTGTATAAGCCTACTTTTTTCAATTTTTTGTAATTAATCGGGAAACACTCCCATAGGTGCAATTGATTTAATTTCTATATACATCTATATATATATACATCTATTCCATAATATATTTTAAATATATTTATACATTAATTTGTTTGTATTGAGAGTCTACCATCTCTTTTCTTTCTAGTCTAATTATAACTGATTAATGTATAAAATAGTTTCAAAATCAATATTAAAAAAATAACCATAGGTTTAGATCGACCATGGTTGTCCACTCTATGACCAAATTGCACCAATTAAATCTCCTCCAATGTACTTTGCACCAACGACATTTGCACCAATGACAGTCAAGATTTGCAAGGCACTAATAATTTTTTAAATCTATGAGTGTCTGAATCCGAATCCATATTTTACTACACTGGCTATCCCTAGCAAGAACATGTTTAGATTGGGATTAGGGAAAGATGATTTTGAAGGAAATATAACACATAATCAGATCAGAATTTGATTTTGATATGCTATTTATTTACTATTACATACATTCATTTATACCGTTTCGTAACACACATTGCCAAAGATTCAAGCACACAGTGGATTCCGCTATGACGTCTTAGTAGTGGAGGACTGATCCAGGGTGTCCGTATGTTCCGTAGGCTCCGTATGCGACGGGAGAGTAGACCTGTTGGGTGTAGGGGGTGGGGGCTCCGTAGGGGTAGGTGGTGTAGGCGACGGGGCGGGCGGGGGCGAGGGGGTAGGTGCTGGCGGGCACGTCACGGCGGGTGCGGGAGATGACTCCGTCCTAGCGGAAGAAACAGAGGTATACAGTTAGAAACTTGGCTGTTGACGTGTGGAAACTTGATTTGAATTGACAAGTTTATTCACTCATGGTTAATAATTTTTCAAAGAATTCTACTTCTTCTAATTTGCTCATAGAGAAAACAAATCAACATGGTGGTTTTCACTCACTGAATTGTTAACTTTTGTATCGTCTTTGTTACTCAATTGTTATGCATGCATGGGTAGTATATGCTGAGATTTTTAGAACAGTTTGATTGTTCCACATTGGGTGAGGGCTATGTGCTGTTATGCATTTGAAATATTTATCAAAAAGCTAGTCACAAAATATTTTTTCAAATTATTCTTTCAATTATTTTAATTTGGTTAGTCAAATACTGTACTTAAATTAAATATATTTAATCTACAAGATGAGTTTTTCACTTGACTACTATTTATTACCATTGTATATATACTACTATATATATGTACTATATATTGAATTTCGTCCTGCGTTTTCAAATGTATATTAATTTATATATTAAAACCAAATCTTATATTTTTTAAAGCATGATTTAAAAAACAAACCTTTTTGAATGTTTGTAATTACTGTATTAATCACATTAAAGATACTGACTGTTAGATTGACTGACATTATTAAAGCAATGCAATAATAGTTATAAAAGTTCAGAATAATTCAATATCAAATTTTAAAGTAATTAATATTGTGAAAGCAGATAGCATAGGTGAACTGTTGTAATGAGCGGTACTCAAGTAAAGTGTCTCACCTTGACTGGGTAGTATCCGACGGGGTATGTGCCGGCGACCGGGTAGTTGACTCCGTGTCCGCTGTACGTCAGAGGCGCTGCGTACGCGACAGCTCCGGTGTTGCCGGTGTAGCCTACATGGCCGGTGTAACCAACGGGCAGGACGCCCCCGGTGTAACCCACTCCGGTGTAGCCGTGTTGTACCGTGTTGTAGGCGAACTGGGGCTCGGCGATAGCGCAGGCGAGGGCCGCGACAAGGACGATCTGGGGAAACATTATTAGGATTAACACATGGTTATTGAATGATAGCAGTTGTCCAACAAGCTTGCCTGAACTGGGGATCGAACCCAGAACCTCTGACTTTACGTACTAATGCTATAGCAACTGAGCATAATAATTATTATTGTTATTTACTCTACTAATATAATATAACCTACACATGTTAACAATTCAATCTATTTTTTCACGTAGTTTTACAATTCATAGTCAAAACGCAAGATTCAAAGTTAAAACAAAATATGTACTTAGGCATTATTATCTTTAGGCTATTGTTTAATTTCAATTCTGTTTTTTTATTTATCAATTCAATTCAATTAATTCTCCCAGCAAAAGTGTACAATAAAATTCAAATTTAATTTTGAAAATTTTAAAGTAATTTTCTATGTGCTTAATTTTCCAAATTAAATACAGACTTTGCGTCCCTTTTTCAAAACCAAACAACAACTTTATTACATGCCCACAAGTGTTTAAGAATGAAATACTCTATTGAATAAAATCTATTTCTTATAAAAATACTAGTAAAATTATTTGTATGTAAAGTGATTAAAAAATTACATTTTTTAGTTCAGAGATGTACATTTAATGAAACATGCATGGCCTGATGGACCGTATCTAGTGCCTGTGTGCATGTGATATGATATTACTGAAGTGTGTACTCACCAGGAACTGCATGTTGTATATGTTGGTTACTACGGTGCTGTGACAGAAGTAACGTCCCCTTGCATCAGTGGGGCTTATATACTCACCAGGCTCCAGTTCAAGACTAGCTGGGCCCAGCTTAATTGCCACCGGCCTTGTACACGCCTCACAGCAATACCGGCTTCATAGTATTGCAACCATATTGAAAAATATCACCAATTGAGAGAGTAGGCCTATAGGACATGCGTTTTAGTCAAATTGCTCGGCCGACTGACACCACTGAAATTTTGAACATACATCACGAATGTGGAAATACAGGGCTTTACAGTAACACATTTCCAAATTTTGTTTTAAAATAATTTCTAAAAAATAAATTAGTTTTCACAAATTTTTATTTGGTTAAAAACTCCAAAATTGATTATATTTGTGATTTTTTCTGTCTGATTAAGACAAAAATTTGAAAATCTGACAGTAGAATTGTCCATGTATGCTTCATTAACAACTTTGCAAAGTTTCATACACGTCGGATGCATCTTGGTCGAGCGAACAGCTATTTGCTAACTGCCAAATGTGTCCCATTCCCTCTTAATACTTATTCATATTTTTTCTTTCACAATCTCTGCTTTGCTGTGAAGTTTGATTAAAGTACCTAAATAATCCATCCGAGTACTTAATGGCTGGTAATTTGTAATCACCACGGCACCCTCCATATAACCCCATGGCGCATTGTTGGACTACATGTCTATTTTATTTTTTAGTATTTTTCTTGTAAACGGTAAGAGCTATAGAGCCGAACTAACTGAATGATAATGCTTTGTTGTTTCTTTAGACTTGAGGCCATGTGACAAAAACACAAAATCACAGTGATGTGATTACTCACTTGAATCAACATACGTAAAACATATTAGCTTTTTACAAATTTGCATTACAACTTTTAATAGACTTCAAATCACACAGAATTGTGTCTATAATCAATAAAATATATAGTGGGCCTACTAATCTTTTACAAGTAGGCAAATGTTTAGATTGATCTATGTCACCATCTGACAAGTAGAATTGTTCAAAGAATTTTGGACCGGAATAGTTATTTGCTTTGCTGGGGCCAGAAATGGGCAGTATTGAAAATACATAAATGAAATACTTTTGTATTTTGTGTTTTGTATTTCAAATATGTACTGTGCTGAAAAGTATTTGTATCTTGTATTTCAAAATTCTCAATTTAAATGTATCTTTGATTCTTTGAATTTCAAAATATTCAAAATACATTGTATGCGTGGGAAGTTAAATATAATTGAGTTAGGCCTCAAAAAGTAACATTTCAACAACAATTTAACATTATTCAATGTAAAATGATTATTTCCTAAGTTACCAAAATTAGGACAGTGGATGAGCTCTGGCCAACTTTTTTGACAGTGTTTAATTCTCACCTAATTTTTTTTAAATCACCAAATCCTGCAAATTTCACTCACATTCTGGACCATTTTTTATCTTAATTTTCATCCAAACAATTTGAAACTTTAGGATATTGTTCAGGAAGGGAAGGATGGATATGCTAATGTCTATCTGACAACATTTCCACATTTCACATTCATGTTTCCTACATAAGCTTGGCAAAGTACTACCATTGTCTCTTTATGGCACATGTATTGAAAAAAAATAAGTAATATTATGAAAATTTACTCTGATAGACAACTGCATATCCTTCCTAAACAACCTTCTAAAATTTTACAATCTTTAGGTGAAAATAATGGTTCAAAAGCGTTCCAGAATAAACCCTCACATTCCGCATTGAAGCCGGGTTTGACAGAGCATCCATTAGCCTTATTGGGTCATTGTGTTAGAAAAAAATCATTTATTTTACCAAATATGTTTTTACTTTTTATAATCCAAAAAAAAATCATGTGACTTAAATTAGATTAATGGCCCTGTAAAGTTGCCATTACCATCTCATAATATTAGGTGTAGTGTAGGCATACTTTAAAAACAATATTTTTGAAAATTGGTACATCTGATAATAATCAGTCGCAGACAATCATCCACATTATCACAAAAATAATTGTATTAGTTGGGAATTGAAACTAGGTGATTGTGTTGCAAAGAATTCAATTTCACTGATCCCCCCCATAAAATTAGCTCGTTTATTTCGTTTTCTCTCTCTCTGTAATTGGAGGGGACCTTCATAATCTTTGAACTTCGACTTGCTACGTTTTTGGGTATAATCGAAGAAATATTTCTCATCAATATCGTACTTTTTCCCGATTTTTTTCGATTTTTAATGCGATATTTTGACCAAACGGGTGGGGCTACAACGTTCATATTTCACATGGACATTAAGGTAATGGTGATGTATTGCCTTTTGAAAGAAAAAGTATAAAACATTAGCCAGAATCCATTGAAATAAAGGTTTTAATATGAGTTTTTTTAGGTGTATAATAATAACTAGTTACTATAGAAAATTGACAACAATCATCTACAATGCGTTCAAAAAGCAAATCTTTGGGGCCTCCAGATATTTTACATTCTATTAATTGGTATTATCATAGCAATTAATACTACTTTATAACAAATATCCTAATTTAGCCAAAAATATTTTGCAATGTGACTTGAAAAATTAAAGAGATCCCACGCATACTAAAAACTTACAAAAAAGCTCATCCATCAACGCGACTAGAAGAAGCGTTCGCGAAGCGGCCTAGTATCTATTGAATCAAAGTTAGTACACTCAAAGCTAGAATTCTCATGGAAATCCAACTTCTATGTAAAGTTATAGTGAACAGTTGCTAAATGACTTAACAATGCTCACTAAACCAGCAACTTGTTGGAATGTTAAATCAACGACTCCTAGATGTTCGTCGTGGCTCCGAACATCTAGGAGGCAGTGGCAACCCGTTGATTTGTTGGGTATTCTTGGAGATCAACACAACTTGGTACTTTCTTCAAAGAATTATCTCTATGCTATAAAATAGTAAAATGTAACAATCTTTAATGTCAAAGGGGGAGATGGCTCATGCACCAAAAACTCTTGGGGGAGACTGGCACATAGCTAAGGATTAAATTGTATTACATTGGTTAGGTGTACACAAACATGCTAACACTATTTTGCTTGACAGGTATATATTGTATTATGTAGATTATGAATTTGGTTTCTACGTTTTGAAAATAAATAATAATAATAATAATTGAACATCGGTTCCGTTTTGTCTGGATATAGGATGTATTATCTTGGAATGTCCCGACTATGTATAGTGCGTATCTTGTATGCGTGTGCTGAACACAACACATGCTAATAGAGCGACACGAAGGTGGTCAGTTTATTGTTTGGGCACCTGAAGGTGGCAACGAACCTCACAAGGAGAACTAGGTCGTAAAGCTCGGCGGAGAAGTGATATAATCAAGATCGAAACCGCATCGAGAATATTAACGAGTGGTCGTCAACCTATGGGACTATAGCCATGCTAGGCTCTATGGTCCTTCCAATGCTGAATATTCCGGGGTCGAATCCCGATACAGGCAGAAGATTGTAAATCCAATTCTCGGCTTGGTAATGTGTCACCCCACACCGAAGTGTATTATAGTATCCTTGGGGTAAACGGAGACTTTGGAGCCGTCCTAACAATGAGGCATAATAAATTATAATCTTGTTCGGAATTAGCGCGGGTGGAATCGTGTCCAGCTTGATTGATCGGTGTTTCATATTTAAAAAAATATCAGTCTCTAGTTAGCCATTGTTTGCTCGTCGATCATAAGACCCCATAAGTAGAAAAGTAAGTGAGACGCAGTGAAACTCTCTCTTCTACGAGCGTAGGAATCTTGGTGGGTTATTATATTACTAGAAACTCTTCTGAATAATTAAATCAACTTATCTATATGATCGGCGCTGAGTATTGGTTTTACAAGTTTGACACTAACAAGTTTGACGCTGACACATTGTTAGGATTTCAATGGGATTACCATGGCTTACTACCAGTATTTAAAAGCTATTCCATTGTTTTTCCATTTCCCCAAATATGCTACCAAGTCAAAATATAGTGAATGGCTTTGAAACCTGGCTCTATCAGAAAATCAAAATATATTTTTAAAATTTTTGATCGTGCACTCGGCAAATATCGCCTCTTCAAAATAATTTCAAACTAAATTCGCCAAAGCACACCATTCAACATAGGTACGTAGTTGTGTTTTTGTGACATTAATTTTCAACTGATTTTCTAGAGGCTGACTGAGAGAAAAAAGATTTTTCTTAACGTATTTTCTGCGAATTTTTTCGTTTGGCTGTATACCTAAATACTTTAGAAGGATAAAGTTATTTTAAAAATTATCTTCCCAACGAATTCCATTATTTATACCAACGACTGGGCCCAGCACGATCTCGTTTCTTTTTGCTGCACAAACTGGTAAACTGCTTATAATTATTCCAAGTTAGTGAAGCAAAATGTTCGTTTTCTAGAACAACACACTTATAACAATCGTACATTATGTAAACGCGGCTATTGTTCAAGCTATCCTTGGTGGAGAGGAATTCGAAAAACAGTTTCAAAATTTCCCGTCCACCGAGACATTCCCACGAAAATAAAATAGATTTCGACTTCTTGCAGCAGTGTTTTCCACATTTTGATTAATTCAAAAACATCGTTTTAAATTAGCCGCGTAGTAATGAAAAAAGTTCTAATAGGTCCAGGTTTCACTGGTATGTTATGTTGTCGATGCATCTTGCAAGAACAACCTCTTGGAACGTAAGATATTCTCTGAGCGTCTTCGAGCGCTCATTAGCTCTGGGAGCGGCTGATAACACGGGCCGCCTCGTAGGAGTCTGGCCTTGATGAGTGGACCTGGGATGGGGGGACGCTCTCGCTTTCTGCGACCTTGATCCCAGGCCGGACACGCCCAGATCACATCGCTATAGCAAACCCGTGGGACCAGCACCAACATGATGACGCCGTTTTGCAACGATCTTTTTTAAAAGTTAAATCTGTATATAAATCTAAAAGTACTCGGAACAGATATATTGTGGTAAATCTGACCTTCCTATTCAATGATACCAAAGTACTCGGGAAAATTGCTAAAAATGTAATCATTTAGGCCTTATTGTTAATTCAGGACAATTTTCACTATTTCGACAAATTTCAGCAAAAGTTTCGTAAATTTTGCATTAATTACAAATATTCTATTGGCCAGGCATGCATACCTAAAAATGACCGAAGTGGTAAAAAGTTATCCACCAAAACCACTTTTTGCAGCATTCTTTTGTGGAAAAATTTGCATGAATTATCTACGCCTCCTAGGCTAGAGTTGTGCATAATGACCTACAGCGGACAATAACGCTGTTATAGACATTGAATTCAGGTGAATCAGGATGCTGCATAAAACACCTAACTTTTGCTTCATACGGGATTCGAACCTACGCCCGTAAGTTTCATTTCTGACACGTGTGTCATGGATGGAAAATTAATGTTTTAGAAATATTGTCTTGAGGGTGCGTCAACCATTAGTGGCCCATGCTGGTCAGAACCAGCCACGGGTAGGGGGAAGAAGGGGCGGGGGAGTTCTCACGTCGCGGTCGCCATCGTCTTTGTCGTCGTTCGTGTCATTGTTATCGCCGTCGGAGAGGTCGTCAAGGGAAAGGGGAGGTGTTCCTGACGACGATTGCCAGAGCTCGCCTCTAGATTCGGGGAGTAATATTCCACTTACTAGCTGATGTTTGCGAGGTGGCTTTTTCACTTGAATCGCCTTTTACGGTTAGCAGAGCCATGCTCGGGGCCAAGTTCTACCCCGGGCCCAGACGGGGTTAAAATCAAATATTGAATTTCATAATTTTATATAAAGTTGGTGTTTAAATAAATAAATAAATAAATAAATTGTATTAAGAGTCTACCCACTCTGTTATATAACTGATTTTTTTAATTGATTTGATGATAACTGATGATGAGTAAAGCAAACTGAGATAGCTCATAGCTGCACTTTGCCACGCGAATCTGGTTCGTCTCGTGTTTGCTCCGTATATACAAGGTGGAGTCACCGGGTTCAGTTTTCACTTTCAGTGTCCTTGGTCGTGAATGCTCGCCCAGTTCTATTTCACTGCCAAATGTCGAGGAACTCTCCTGCCCTTGACTTTGAATGGAGTTAGTTGGGCTAGGTAGGGCGTGTCTCCTGATTGTGCGTCGTCTCTGCATGTGATCAGATCGCCCGGCCCTGCCCTGCCCTGCCCTGCCCGCCGGGCTAGGAGCATCCTAGTCCGTGTGCGTTGCTAGGCAACGAGATCAAATTAAACAAGCACGATTATCGTTGAAGAAGAACAACAAATTAAAATATTCGGCCTGCGGAAACAATTAATTTTTGGTGGAGGTGCCGGGTTAGCTAATCATAAAAGAAGTTTGTATTTATTTATTTATTTATTTATTTATTAATTATTATATATTAATTATTTTTTTCTTTAATTTGTACACATGATACAAAAAATTCATAATGATACAGGAAAGCAGGCCTTTATGGCCCATCACCGCAGTGATCCTGTCCCAAACATTATAGTATCTTGTTCATGCATTATCAGTCTTCTCTGCATTATCTTGCATATCAGTAATGGTGGAATGGAGCTATTAAGTCGTTGGTCCGAAGCGTATGTCTCTACGAGGAAGTGGGTTCGAGTCCCGCACAAGGCATGGGTTTTTCGTAATCGTCCTCCATCGTCATCTGTCACAACTCATCGTCTCGAATAGCCTTTGTGCATTAATTGAGACGTTAAGCAACAAAAATCATCATCATCAGTTCAGTTATGGTGGAGGTACCGAATCATGTATTTTCGAATTTTCTGTGGGGCTAGTCTTGCCTCCTTACCCCTCCCCCAGGGCCACCAATAATATTCTGTATCATTCTTGTTGACGTCCATTGCCAACAAAAAAGTTAGACGGATTGTAAAGTGATGCATATGGGAGCTTCTCCCCCTATAATGTTGTGTCATGCGGTAGTAATCGGAGCGATATTCTGTTGAGACTCGAACCTAAACCTTCAGACTACAGACAGACCTACTCACCACGGTCACAATGCTTCCAATGCAGAAGGTCTGGGGATTAAACCCCTGCTTAGTTGGTAGTTTTGAAACTTACAAAATACAAAGAAGTACCAAATATGTTTGACGGACTAATTAGCTATTAATTTACCGAGCAAAGAAAAAACGTCGGGTTTCACAAATGACCTAGGGAAAACTATAGTCAAGCTTGGTTATGCACGTTAAGTTTAAGTAAAATTTTTCATAAGAAATAACAGTGTGCCTTCAATTTAAAACATAAAATTACAATAAATTTATTAAAAATACAATAATATACAAACAGTGTTAATAATAAAAATAAATAATCTAATACGCTAGTTAACCGATAAACAAAAAGTTAACATTCATTTTAAGATGATAATGCATACAAATAACCACGAAATCCTCAGTAATTCCAACAGTGTATGTATAGTATAGTATAGTGTGCATGTCTTTGGGATTAAGTGTGTACGTGGATATGCCTCTGAATTGTGTGAGCTATGATCTTAGCTTTCCCCAACAATATGAACAAAACCGTTAGTCAAGATTACCAGAGGCAGTTTTCTAGCGACGCAACCTCTCAAATGATATTCTCGCGGGTGACCCGAGGTCTCGGCTGGAGTAAGTTATTTCTGAATTGTTCACCATACAGAGGGAAAATGCTTTTAGCTAATTCCGTATGGCTTGAGGGAAAAGTAAAAACGAAGTTTTCAACTTTATGGTGGAGGTGCCGGGTTAGGTAATTTGTATTTTCCTTGTGATTAATCTTGAAATCAATAATTATTGTCTTAACAAGTTTGGTGTAACTTCCAAGTTTAATTATGTACTAACTAAAAAATAAAATAAATGATGTAAATAATAGAATAAGAGAATATTCATAAGTTTTTCTAGAAATATCTTGATACCCCAAAATGACCGCTTGACACGTTCTGTAACTAAAATTTATTGAAAGTCACAAGGAGCTGAAGAATCAATCCCAATATATCTAATGAAATGACCGTTAAAAGCGTATTGTCATTATCATTGCTTTTTTGTTTTTTTTAATTTGTTCCTCATCACATTTTTATTTATTTATATTTATTTCACGTCTATCTTATTCAGTTAAAAAAACTTATTTACAAAGGAGGACAACATTATTATATTATTATATTTTACATTGTAACATTATTCATTGATTAAATGTGTCGCGAGGATGGCAGAGAAGAGCAGAGTTCCTAACACACTTTGTGACTGCCAATCTTGTAGCAGTAAATATATTAAAATATAACAACATTATTACATTCATGAGCAAAACTATCAAACAAGGAAAATAATGTTAAGAAATATTCACTTCAAGGAATTATTATAAAAGTGTAACTATTGTAACTATTAATAATGTCTTAAAAAAGGTTCAAGCCTAAACTCTTGATTTTAAAACTAGACTCTTACCAGTGTCAAGTGCCAAATTGTCTAACATGGGCTACAGCTTAGTGTGCGTGGTGGGTAGATTTGTTACCATGATTCCGCTCTCGCATCCAATCTGAGCTTCAGCAGTTTATCACTCGCTCATCCTCTCGATTATACCTAGCGAGGGGGGGGGGAACAGGGTGTCCGACCCCCTCTGAAGTCGGGAGAAGGGTTATAATAATACTAAATAGCACTAATGTTATTTCTATGTGGTATTCATATGTAGGCCCTACATATGGCAAGATTTTGTAAACTGACAATATGTGGATCTTCACAATTTTATAAATTATCGGCACAAGTACGTTACTCTTAAAAACTAGTAAAATGTCACTATTTGCAATGTAAGAAATGAACATTTTTCTGGGTCTACGCGCCCCTGCAGACTTGCTCTAGCTGGGGGACCCCCCCCAGACCCTCCATTGTACCAGGATACGTATTTTTCCCGAAATGTTAGTTTTATGAGCAGTTCTACAAATTTCTTAATATAAACCCCAAAAATTCACCCCCTCCCCCCCTGAATAAAAATCCTGGCTACGCCCTTGACCATCGTTGCTTAAAGGGGCTAAAAACCACAAAAATTATTTTTTACCACGTGATCTATAGCACAATACTACACTTAAATGACCGTTTAAAAAATTATATCTTGTAACTGTGATTGAACACGAATTTTTTAATTTTTTTGATCCAGAAATTGGCAAAAATTGGTGTTTTGGAAAATTACTAAATCAGCTTTAACCTGCTTCTTTTTTGGTCCACATAGATACTAGAGCATAGTACCAATCTAAAATGCCCCTTTATAACATCGTGTCTTGAAACTGTGCCCAAATATACCCTCAAACACGCAAAAATATGCATTCCAAATCACACCCCATCTTGGTAATCAGCATATTTTGACCGAACTACTTGCCCAAATTACAAAACAAAATATAGAGAATTTACAGAAAAGGCTGTCGAGTACGTCAATAATGGCCAATATTTTTTTGGATCAAAATCCTCCAATGTCACGGGTAATAAAGATCGTCCCCATGTTATTTCTTATGGGAGATTTTTGCCGATGGGACCTAGCTCAAAAAATGTCATGTTTGACAATTTTTTGGGAGGTCATGGTGGCCCCAATAATTTTTCTGTTAATTGCTAAATTCATTACTAGTTAGCCTGAATGAAATATATTTTTGAGTTTAGCGGTTAAATACCCCTTTAATATAATATGAAATTTGAACCTTAAAGCCCAAATACACCGTCATTCAATGCAAGGTTCCTCTGTAACGTAGAGTAATTTCAACCCCCCTGTTTATCCGGTGTGTTTTAATATCTACTATATAATGATACTATTTAAGTTAAGTGACATTTTAATCCCTGTCAAAAGGTTTATGATAATAGCCCCGCCTATGCCCATTACAGGCGGGTTCGTTATGCAACGATCAGACCTGTTTAATATTCGATCATTGAGGCACGACGCTATAGCCTTGACAGTGAGACCGAGAGTGAGAGTGATGTTATGAGGCTGTTGCCGTCCACTAACTCGAGGGTCGTCCAGACCATCACAACACGGTTCACCCGCTGTTAAAGTCATGCCCGCCACTTTATTGCCTTGACATTGGACCGGTGATCTTGCTCGCAAGAGATAACGACTAGTCGATAAAATCTTCTTCGTGGACCTAACGATGTCTGCCTAGCGAGGCCAGCAACTTTTTTATAAATGGTTCCCAAACAGAATCGAATCTTTAGTGGATGGACTTAAAAACATTTTGAGAATTTTTACATACTGGTTGTAATAAAATTCAAATTCAAACGTGAATGATACAAGTTTGGTCTGGGTTTGATTGTTTGGGGTGTAATTACTAATTAGATTTGCCAACATTGTTCTAAAGTTAAAAACAAAGTCTCTTCCATCCCCAAATACAAAAGCATTACTGCCATTGAAAACATAATTAGCTCTGCACCATAAATATATTCACTTTAACGCAGACACAAATTATTACTTATTTATTATTTTATTATATTTATACGTTCCAAATATCCGCATTTAAAATATGTCTCATGTACTGGAATGCCACGTGAAAACACACCACTAAAACAACTCTTTTAATTTTGATTTTTTTAAATTTTGTCCATTCACTTTGTAATCATTTGGAGCTTCTGTTTGTCATTAATATTTGATAATGGTAAATAGTTGTTTCTGTACTTGATTGTTTTTTATTTGATGTGCTATTACGTAATATGTTCTAGTACATAAGTACTATAGTTGAGTTCATATCAAGAAGGCCTCCTGAACCAATCATAAAATGCTAGTTCAAAGGAGGC
The DNA here is from genome assembly GCA_024449915.1 of Sweltsa coloradensis. Classification (NCBI taxonomy): domain Eukaryota; kingdom Metazoa; phylum Arthropoda; class Insecta; order Plecoptera; family Chloroperlidae; genus Sweltsa; species Sweltsa coloradensis. The sequence continues at coordinate 254,998 of JAMZAV010000719.1, forward strand.
AGTAAGTATTGTTCAAGACCATAAACTGTCAATCATGTCTCTTCTTCGGCAAAGTAGCCACTTACCAACCCTTGTTGTACTGGTCGCTCCAAACTACTACATGGACCTTCTAAAACGGGAAGAGGGTTTCAAAAGAAGGAATGATTAATATTTTGTTTGTTATGGAGAATTTTTGCTTATGGCATTGATGTGAATAGAGTTTTTGAGGTATTAGCACACAGGTATAGCCACTTTTCTATTCATCCTATTTTAGAAAAAAAGGGTTGAAATGGTTTCGAGTAGTATAGTTTCTAGTTTATAATATAAGTTTAATTTCATATCAGGGGAATCAAGCATTTTACATGTAAACTGTATTGTATAATATTATTAATTATAACTGTAATGCTTTATAGAAACCCATAAATAAGTAAATAAATAAAAGTTGATGTGTCGTCATTGTACGTCACGACTCTGTAAGCCTATACTGCCAGCCAGGACCCACCGTGTGGAGGGTGCAGTTGTGTTTTGGTTTCAACAACATCTTACTACAGGCCACATGGTTTGTTTGTGACTAGATTGTGTCAACACTAACTTTGGCTCAGCACTTGTAGATGAATGCCTTTGTGCAACGTGTGTCTTAATATTAACAACACAGTTGAATTAATGTTATTGCATCGTCGTCAAACAGATAACTTAAATCTTCGAAGAAAGATGTCTGACAAATTGGCTGCATGAAAGAGGAAATTGTTCCAATCTAAGTATGAAAAATATATATATACTGTTTTTACCGACTGATGAGAAAAATTGTATACCGTACGTGAAATGTTAAAAATTGTATACCGTACGTGAAATGTTATTTGAGAAAATGATTTTTCCTAGCAGACCTAGGCCTACTAAGTTTGGTATGACCAGCCTAAATATAAAATCAATATTTTCTATTATATTGAAGTTCCTCTCTCATCCTTTCAGGAGCGTAGTTTATTTTCTTTTAAGCGTTACGCCGTTGGATACAGCGGTATCATGATGGGTTGGTTTTCAGTCTGCTTGCTTTAAAAAATCTCGATTCTCAAATAAGTAGCTTCTAAATTCAGCAATCAATAAATTTAAACTCGTTTTCTAAACCAGTTTGGAGACAAGGTATTGTTGCATCCCTACGCCAGTGCAATCTACTAGGCAGCTGTTTTACATATTGGTGAACTCTTTTAACTATCCACTTAGGCTCCCACCACAGAATTTATTATCCCGTTTTTTATTTCAAATAGCTAACAGGTCTTGCAAACCAAATTGGCCGGTTTAAACCTGATTGTCTAGATAACTAAGCCACTTTATGAACATTGCTATACCTAACCATAATAATAATGTTTGCATTAAATTTGATTGCTAAAAAATGTACTATCAAACTAAAGTTAATATGAAACCATTTTTATTATATAATTGACTATTTGAGAATATCTTTTGCGGGTCATTAATTCTCTGTAATTGAAACCTTCAAACCTAACGTTTAGATCTAAGGGAGACTGAAGACCTAAAATTTGAGATTTTGTTGAATATTAGCTTTCCATTCATTGTTTTAGTTGTATCAAAATGTATTGATATTGAAATTTGAATTTGAGATTTTTGTTGAATATTAGCTTTCCATTTGTTGTATTACTTGTATCAAAATTGTTAGGCTTGTAAGTATTCAAACAGCAAAATTACCTGCAAAATATATTATTTCTGAATTATTTTAGGCTGTGAAAGTTTAAAAAATAAAATTAGAACATAATGAGCAATGTAATTTAGGGATTTTCTTATAGCTACAGAATTTGATGATGTCTATGATTGTATCATGGACAATGACCATCATGGATGTATTTCTTGATTCAATTAGTTGAGAAACACCCTGGTAGGTGGAATTAAATATTTAACACATTAAGAATGATAAACATTATATTTTCTTACTAGGGACGTAGGCCTATGTGTTTCATTACTGGTGCTAGTTTTATTATGTATGTTTGTTCTAATTTTACATGTTTCATAATCATCAATTATTCATTCAATCATATGATACTGAACACATAGTTAAATGTTGATAATGTCTTAACGTTTTGTTTGTTTTGTCGCCAGGCTACGACGGGGAGCGCAAGGTGCGTGGCCTTGAGACGAACCTGACGATGGAGATGACCCAGCTTCTCTTGTCGCTGCTTCACGCCTGGGGCCTGGACCCAGATCTGGACCGGGTGTGCGAGGTGAAACTGGGGCTCCTCAGGCCGATGGTCCCCGTATCGTTCGGCGTTCTGTCCAAGGGAGGTCAGTAGTCACAGCATCCATTACAGAATTTCTCATTCCCTTTTAAATTACTAGTAGCAAACAGGCCATGAAGCAAATAATGCTGATTTAGCTTGTTTTTTTTTTTTAGTAGTTTTACTTGGTTTAAGTTGGTATTGTACAGGGTAGCAAGCACCACAAACAGGTAGGGGTAGTGTACAATAGACGCTACTCTAGTTGTGCAATAGCAATCAAACTGTTTTATCAATCAATTCTATTTTTGTCAAATAAAATAAATAGAAAAGGATTTTGGTCTCTACGGGACAAGTTTAACGGTTCTTTTGACATATCATGTCTTAGCAAAATTCAATTCAATTCTATATTTTATGGAACAAATTAAGTATCTGTTAAGCAGCATCACTACTTTTCTTAAGTAGCTATAGATCACACAATAAAAGGAACTGAATAAGTAGCTAAACTACTTTCAAAGTTCGAGTAGCTGTAGTTGTAGAATGATACTTATAAATAGTAGCTTTAACAATTATACATACTCGATATATAATCAATCAATATCTTACCCTATTTTAAACCACAAAGTCTAGTAAGCCTTTGGGGCCCACATTCTTGGCCCTAGGGTTTATTGAAGCCATACCTGAACCTTCCCCCACATTGTCTTTATCTTCCTCTGTATTCTCTTCTTCACTTTCTTCCTCAATATTCTCTTAAGTAAAAATAAAAAATAGGTCAATTTATAATAACTAGGTTTAAATAAAATAAATAAAATAAATAAATAGTGGTGGTGTACTCCTGTAATCCGGCTACCCGGAAGCTGGAAGAAGCGAATGATACGAGGATCAGGTTGATGTGGGTCGTCTCAGCTGTTCATGTTGACGTCCGTACCTCCTACCGCGTTACTTTGCCCTGGTAGAGGTAGATGAACGGGCAAGCGTTCAAGCTTCGTACGGTAGAGTGGTGGTTGTCTATCCTTATCTGAGGCATAAAGCTCAAGGTACTAATTCAAAAACTCCACAGGCTCAACATTTCTTTCATTTTGCTTCTTTCTTTCTTTTTACTTTCCAATTTCTTCCAATTAAAAAATCTATAATGAACTTTTTCGACACTATTCAATAAATACTAACTTGTCTTCTTGATGTTGTTCCAGGCTACATGAGCCTGCTGCTCCCTACCTGGCAGCCCCAGGTATCCGGTGACTCTCTGGGGACCCCAGCCAGAGTCCCTAGAAGGCTCCCTGCCGGCCGACGTGGTCCGACGGGAGAGGTTGACGCGTGTGTTCACCGCCCGGACTCACTGGGAGTTGTCCACTACGCTGACCAGTCAACACCTGCTCGCCATCATCGCGCTGTCCAACACTCTCATGTCCATGAACAACGCCACGTTCGTTGCGGAACAGGAGCGCAGCAGGAAACTGCACAGGTAGGTTGACATGTGTTAGGATGAGAGATGAAATAATGCACTAGAGAGCGGTTCTCAACCACTGTGTCGGACACACTGTGTGTCGCGATCAGTTGTGAGGTGTGTTGCAAGTATTTTGTTTATTTATTGTTATATTGAAGTCTATTCATAAATGCCACTAACATGAACGCTATATACAGCCAAAGTTCTAGGGGTGAATTGAAAGTGAGTGAAAGCTAGGGGTGTGCGAGTACCCGAAATTTTGACTTGAGTCTACTATTTGGTAAATATTTATTGGCCCAATTCGTACAAATGGTGGAGGTGCCGGGTCGCGCCCGGTGTGTGAAAAAGTAAATATCGCTATGCATTTTGGATGCTACCTTACTAAACTTGCTTTTTGAAAAACAAAATAGTGTTGTACATTCGCAATAAAGGAAGGCAATCTGTTAATTTTTCCAGTTGCAATGAATGCCGCAAGTAAGTTGGAAATAAAATCTAAAGATTAATTCAAAAAAAATATAATTCAACACTTGACCTGCCTTCAGGAGGGTTTGAAGAAATACTTTTATTTTATTTCAACAAAGGGAATAGAACGGGTTATCTCTCCATGTGCAGTTCTGTTGAGCACATAAACGACGCGTCAGACCTAACGTATCCAGAAAAAGAAGAGTTGATTGTAGTTATTTCATATAGGGACAACTCAAAAATCAAGATTTCAAGAGATCTCTCTTGATTCATGTTGGATCACTTTAAAATTAATACCCTGCAATTGTTAACAAGGCGCTGTGTGTCTTACTACGCTTGTCCACTTCATACCTGTGTGAGGCAGCTTTCTCAACTTTAAAAACAATCAAGTCAAAGAACAGTTCGAGACATCTTGATGTTGATAGTGAGATGCGCGTCAGTATGTCTACCATTCACCCTCGTACTTAGAAAATGTGTGAATTACATCAGTCCCAGGTATTCCACTGATGAGGAAGCATGTGACGTTTGTACATTGGTAACATTGGCACAAATTGGTAAATTACTGTTAATGTATTGTATTTTGCCAAATTTAACAATGAATTAAGGTTCATTTAAGCCGGTTAAATATTATTTCATTGAAATGTGGGTACACCCACATCGCGCACGGGAACGTACTCTACATGTGTGTCGCAGCAGAAAAAAGGTTGAGAACCGCTGCAATAGAGGCATTAGAAGAATGGTCAACATTGAATGGAATGTTAGAGAATGAATATTAGACTGTTGTTCAACAAAATGCTACGGAACTAGTCAGTTTCTTCAAGATTTCAAACGACGATACCCTATAAAAGCCACTTTCACACTTTCGGTGTGTTTAGGAATGCAAAAGTCTCCTATGTAGTATCACATCTCTTGTTTGACTCTCATGTCGTCTTCTTCTTTTCATATGCTGGCTTCTTTAGCTTACTTGACCATCATACAATTTCTGATTTCCCTCAGAGCCAAGGCATCATTTTTCTTGTAGTTCATGCCAGGTGGAAGGGCATCCACTTTCTTTATAATAATAACAAACCTTTATTCAGTCTCTGCAGCCAAAGTTTACCTTGCGACACAGATTAACAAACACAAACTTATAATAATTATAATTGTTTGTTTGTTCTCGTAGGCAGAGTTCCCGCACGGCCCCCAGCTGGCCGACCAAGGCAGAGGAGGAGAGGGAGGACTTGTTCACCGCTCAGCAGGCGCAGATCAAGCAGGGGTGGTCGCTCCTCGCCACGTACACTGCGTCTGCTGCCAGACAAGGTGGTGCAGGCCGGAGCGCAGGGCTTCAAGCGACCCCAGGTGGAGATGATGGCTCGCAGGTGGCAGCACCACTGCCTAGAGGTACGTGGGTGGCTTTCTAGAACACGCACAAACCCTGGTTGTCTGATTTACATGTTTTGTTTACAATTGTCCCTTCCGGGTCACTAAGCTTTTATTACAATAAATATATTATGTTTATTTATGTTGTGATCTTTCCCAAGTATGGGATACACTTTATTAAATATTAAATGATTGATTTAAAATAAGGTAAGGTAAAATTCCAAATTGGTGTTTTATGCATGGCTGCTGAAAATCCAAATGGCATGTAAAACAAATTATTTATAAGTTCATTCGTATTTACAGTCTACAAATAACACGATCCCGTCTCTTGAATATAGGTAAGAGAGGCGGCCCAGGCGCTCCTGCTGGCCGAGCTAGGCAGACTGGGCACCAAGGGTCGCAAGGCCCTGGTGGACATCTGGGGCAACTACCTACCCCAGTACGAGGGCATCATGGCCCCCGGGACGCCGCAGCTCCCAGCGCACGGACCCCCGGTCGTCGTGTCTGCGTCGGCCAATCAGGGAGATGTTCAGCAGGTTCACACGGATGAAGAGGAGGAGGAAGAAGAGGGGGCAGAAGGTAGGACTAGTTTTCCCTTTCCTATGCCACTTCAAATTCTCATCTTGGAATCCTCTCCCTGCCCATCCTTTTCATATGTCCAAACCATCTTAGACGTTCTCTTCCTAGGTTAGTTATTCAATAATTAATTACATACATAAATACATTAATTATTAATAGTTTTACACCTGTTCCAACCAGATTCAATTTTTTAATGGCCCAAGATATATATAATATGCGATAACCAAAATATCCAAATAATGAAAAATAATGAAAGATATTTCTGTATTTATTTTATTTATTGTATGTTCCGCAACACATTCATTCATTTAATGTGTCCTGAGAATTTGTCAGAAAAGAGCATATAGCGTCAAACACACTTGGTGACTGCCAACCTCATAACAATAAATATATTAAAATGATAACAACAAGGAATGTCAAAAACATTATGACAATCATTAGCAAAGCTATCAAACTTTGAAAATAAGGCTAAGAAATGTACACTTGAAAGAATTCTCATAAAAATGAATCAGAAAAAAGTTCCCCCGTCCCTAAACAAACTGTCTTGTTCTGTCCCTCAGAGTACAGTGTGCGCAAGCCGTCGTCTGAGGCGGAGCTGAAGCGGCGCCAGACGACAGCCGTGGTTCTGCTTGGGGTGATCGGGGCCGAGTTCGGTCAGGACATCACGGAGTCTAGCGCGAGGCGCAAGGAGGAAGCGCGCAGAAAGAGCTCGGTCGTCGAGGGCTTCGGCATCGGGAACAACAACCTGGCGCGACTTACTAGTGAGTAACCCGTGTCCACGCAAAGCTTTTCGCAGGTTGTGCCACCGTAGCACCGGCCCTAATCGTCAACGTTGTGGGCCATGACTGAATGACTCGCCCCGCGTAGTTCTTTCGGCTCGGCCATGTGGATCATCTGGACTGGGCTTGTACTGAGGTGGCGCTACGAGCGTGAGAAAGTGACAGTGCAAAGCACAATTAGTAGAGGTCCCGTGTAAATGGTTTTATTTTTTCCTAAAATTCATTCTCAAAAATGTAAAAATTGGTGTTATATGTTTTTATTTTATATTCACATTTCTTGCATGGTAAAACAGGAGAAAATTCCAATATGCTCACAAATTGCCATTGGTTTCATGGCACAGATGTCACCCAAGGATCGTTTCTACAGTCTTTCATAAAGTAAAATACAATGTGTTTTGTTTTTGTTTCAGCTTTTTTAAGTAAGAAACACTCAAATTGTCATCAAGTTAATATTGAAAGTTTGTGAATAGTGGAGATAATGTTGATTTTGTGAGCGGAAAAAGCAAAAAAAATAAGGTTTTATTTTGCAAAATAACGGTTAATTTGTTGTGTTTGACCATTTAGAGGTGTTACACTTACATAGTTTTATTATCATTTTGCGACGTTATTTAGGTTTTATTAAATAAAACCATTTTCACGGGTTTCTTCTCTTCCAATGAGCAGAGTGTTTGGGAATTCGTCCTGGTTGTTGGCTGACTCATCCAGATGGAAGAAGGTGTCATAGAATCTGATGATGAGTGACCTTGTTTCAACTTGTAGGGCAACCAAGCTGTGCCATGCGTAGCCAGAAACTACCAAGCGAGGAGGCGCTGTGTGGTTTGCAACCCACAAACCAGCGACAATATTAAATGACAACGGCTCAAGTGTTTTGGATAAATAATGATTGTCCGGAATTTTTATTGGAGTAGGAAGAGTATATGGATTTTGACTGGATATAAACTGGTGAGAATTGTTCTCTGACTTCCATGTTTATTTCCCTACCGTGTTCTCAGTGAAATGACAATACCATGTTTGTAAAGTAAGGAGATTTTAGATCTAAAAACAGCCAACCTAGTTGTACTCAACCAGCAACCACGATGACTTTCCAAATTACACTGAAAGTATTAGCATATATTTGAAATTTATAGTTTACTAACTATTTAAAATTCCTCCTAAAAATTAATATGTTTATTTTGTCTTTTTTCATTGTTCAAGTTACCGATACTCTTAACAATGCTGTGTCCCCTGGTCTGGCTCTGTCCTTTGTTTACTCCATGCACCGTATTGTGCCGAATACAGGCCGACCCTGAATGTAGGTCAAGCCCCTAACTTTGGTCATCAAAATTTTAAAAAAGGAATACTATATTTAACTAAATATTTTAGTACTATATACTAGGTATATATTTTAGTATTTTAGTGGAGCGCTATCTCTATGCGGACCGGTTCTTATCGCCCAGTCATCTGTTCTGCATCAAACTTCACTCGTCTGTATTCTTGGAACTACTATGGAGATAGTGTTGCATACTCCGTGCCTGCCGTATTGTTGGCACAGCGCCAGAAAGAAGCAGTGAACTATATGTATTTCCATGTCACATAGCACTTTAACTTGGGTGTTTGAAATTGGCGCTGAAAAATGACGATGCTCACATATAGGCCGAGGAGGGGTTGTGAGACATAAAATAATGAAGAAAAGGACGACCTATATTCGGTACAATACGGTATGTACGTCTGTCTTGTCCCCAGGTCTGGCTCTGTCCTACCTCCTGCTGGCGGCCCCCTCAGCCAAGCTTCCGATGCACACACCCCTCAGAAGGGCAGCTATTGATCTGATTGGCCGAGGCTTCACCGTGTGGGAGCCGTACCTTGACGTCTCCAAGGTTCTGCTAGGCCTACTGGAGATGTGCTGCGAGTCTGACAAGCTGGTGCCCAGGTGAGAAACATCTTGTAGGACCTAAAGCATACCCACTCTACCTTGCCGATATACCATCACATCAACTTTTGTTGCCCGCTATTCCAATTCTAGTACCTGGTACTGTTTGTCAAACTCTTAACATTTATTCAATTAGTAAATAAGTAAGTAAATTAATACTGTTATCTATTACCGCTTCACGGTACTATTTGACTATTTGAATAACGGCTTCGCAGCCTGTGTGATGTGTGTAGAGAGGGCGGACGATGTGAGAAGACGAAGGCGGACGACATTGTTGAAAGACAAGACAGTGGAGAGAAGTTGAAAGTGTGTGTCCGTATCCGATTGTCCAATCAGTTTTGTATCCATACTAGTTAATGTAATTGTGAATACAGTGTGTTAGAATATTATTTGTTACTCATTATTCGTTAAGAACAGTTACAGTATAGTAATAGTAAATATTTAGACAATGGTCTGGTCTGGCTTTCTTTTGTAGTACAATATCAATGTGTAAAAAACTAGGCCTACTGGCAGTGTTCTCCCCAGAGCCGGTTAGCCGGGCGGCCCGCCCGGCTATTTTTAGCTACCGCCCGGCAAACATATCTGCCGCCAATTATAGTATTTTTGTTCAAAATTATCACATTCACACCTCCATCCATCCTCTATGTCAAGACTTTATGTGCGGGGGGTTTGAGTGCGGTCAGCGAGCACCCACGTAGAAGCACTGGTGCCTGGCACTGTGCGCCAATAGTCCAGTTCAAGCGAATGTCACGGACAGACAGCAGTGCATCGCATGGGGTGCACCCGGTACAGCTGACTGGGCCGAAGCACGATCGGCTGCAGTCGGGAGGGCTCGGTAATCCGGCGATGCGCGCGACGCACGTGCTAGGCAAGGCAACACGTGACACGGACACACATCACACAACATTCATTATAGATCAACCTACAAAATGTTGTAACTTAGTATAAACTTGTTCTTCTTACGTCTGGAATATGTAACGTAGAAAATGTTAAATGTAGCTGATTGCGTTTGTGTGAATGTTGTTAAACAAAACATCAAAATAACGTGTGAAAATGTTAAATGTAGCTGATTGTGTTTGTGTGAATGTTGTTCAACAAAACATCAAAATAACGTGTGAAAATGTTAAATGTAGCTGATTACGTTTGTGTGAATGTTGTTCAACAAAAGACAAAACATCAAAATAACGTGTGACTGATTATTCACTTGACTTGGCGTACGAGTTGACGTACGTCTCTCACTGCAGAGAGAGGGAGAGAGTGAGAGAGAGAAATACAACTCGCTCGCTGTCCGGCCAGGGCCCAGGCTCACATGCAGGCTTCGGTGGTGCTCGGTTTTTTAGGTAGGTCGGCGGCGTGGGTGGGGTGGGAATTGTCATTCGGTCCGTTCGTGAGCCGTGACTCAGTCAGTGCAGCATTATCTCTCCGGTTTTACGAGTGTTGAATTGGTGCTGCGGTAGGATGAGTAAAAAGACTCAAATAAATAGACTTGACAGTTATTTTAATGTTAAAGAGGCCCGGGCCTTCTACCTCTTCAGAGACGTCCCCGGATCCGATTAAATCACTGCACCTTCTCCGTCTACAAGTCCTCTGATAATAAATCAAACTTACCTGATGCTACATTTGAAGGATGAAACCCACGAATTTGTTTGTGTTATTCATTTATTTATAGCCTACCTACAGTATTTTAGTAAAAACCCCGACGGACTGTTTCTCAATCGATCGTTTTCTTGCTGTAAGCCTACACTTCAAAATGTTTTGTTTCTCAGTGTATCGTTTTCACCTTTAACAAACACCGACTGACGCATCACATTTCATTCAGCGAGCGTGGTTTTGTTTTGTCAGCTGTAGTTTGACACCTCCCCGCGCTCCCCTCTCTTCTCCGCTCCAACCAGATCTCTCGCACATTCCTTTCCTACGCTACGCATTACGCATCATTCCGGTCAGTCTGTGTTGACTCAAACGCGAGATAACTGCAGCGCGGATTGTAAACAAAATCGTGGAGGCTAATCTCGCTGATATAGAACACGACAAGGAATGCATTTGAACGAAACACATAAGTTATGGCAAAATGGCAATCATCGCTATGATCGTGAACATTCACTGCACACAAGGAGCACACACAAGTGAACAATTTTATTTTATCAATTTTCCAATTTTATTGATTGCTAGGGCAAATTATAAAGTAGGGTAATACAAATAAAGTTATCAAATACAACAATGTTTCAAGTTGGGTCATTCCGTGCCAAATCAACCAAACCGAGGGCCAAAAAAAACTTCACCGACACAGATTTTCATGATTTTTTTTATTTTAGTTAATACCCCCAAAAATACCATAAATCCAAAATTTTAGGTCTCTACCTTAAATACTTTTTGAGTTACAGCCGGTCAAATATTGCCCGTAAACTCAAATTTGGGTTCGCGCGCTTTAGCGATAAATGCAGTAGCTCTGAAACTATTTGTCCTAGAAAGCTCTTCCATATGTCATTTGAAAGCTGTTGCAAAAATCTATCCATAATAACTACTTTCAACATTGTTTTGGGCAATTCATATGCTATTGTGCTACAGTGTATTTTTTGACCTTGAATATTTCCAAAAAGGTATCTTTGAAAAAAAAGAAAAAAAAATTGGCTTGATCTTTGATGTAAGTTCTATGTGTGTGCCAAATTTCAAGATGGGGGTGCAATGGGTTTAGATTCTGTAGCTAAATGAATACTGGAAAATGTTCAAAATTCAGTTTATCCCAACATTAAATTTTCTTTTAACTTTGCTCAATAGTAGGGGCCTACTGATCAACCCAGTTACATAAATTTAAAGTACCAACATAGGTTGCATAGATATGTTTATAAAGGTTATGCCTACCCCATTTCAATAAATTATGGTTTCCAACTTGTGAGCTTAATGTCTGCTTGAGATGTTTCACTCTTGCTCAGTGAATACACTCGTCCTGTCATAGTTGTCGGGTCAATTATTGTTAGTATGTAACCTAGGGCCCCTGTTAGGATATCTTGTATCTACGGGTATGAGGACAATAATGAAGGCCCATGTGGATGAAGAAAGCTTAATGTCACCTATTTCTTATTGTCGTCAGTTGAAATAACACACGACGTCACGAAACCGCGTAGTACTTCAAAATTGACACAGACTCTTCTCTCTAACGTGTGTTGAATAGGAAAATATTTTTGTGGCTACAGTAGTGTTTGAAATTGGTATCAAGCAATGTAATTTCTGAGTGCCAGAGATCGTGCTATAGCAGCCCGGCCGAAAACCGTTCTTTGAGGAGATGTTCATGGGTGTCATGGTTCTCATTGGTACAATAGAATAAAGACACATTTGTTAAGGTTGGAATTGCCCATTCGTACAACTGCCTTGGAGTCATTATTTGGTCTTGGTATGCTCTCTGCAGACTTTATATAAAGCACCTTTCCCGTGGGAAGTGGCCGAAAAATGCCACTCTGCAGCAATACCATGAAAATCCTCTTTGTGTAGACAAAGATATACAAAGTTCTTTTGGTTTTTATATTGGGCTGCAGAGCCATCAGAAAAGTAAAATATTTTCTTTACTGCCCCAGGGAACTTGTTTCTTAAACTTCAATTAACTTAGTTTGAAAAAGGTGAACGCCAACGGCCACAGTATCATGGCAAAGACATTCTGAAATTATTACAAAACTTAGGCCTAGGCCTACATATTTTGTCTCACCATTCTCATTGTAGTAGGTATGCCACAAAAGGATTAATTGTGGCTTGGGCATTGTCTCAATGGTATCCTTGGGCTGCATCTTGCAAAACAAATGAGTAATTTTCCGCAGTCACAAATCACTAAAAATTCCCCATCTTCCAGCTGCCTTTTTTGTGTGTTTGAAATTCTGATTGCTGCCTTACAATGAAAGAGTGTCAATTCAAATTAATCAACTAATCACAAAAAACATCAACAAATTCATCGGCTGATTTTGTTAATGTTTTAAGATTGCAGCGATCTACCGACACCCGCTGTTTGTATGTAATATTTTCAATCATTTCCCGGTCCATGATATCTAGCAAATTCTTCTTCAAAGGTGTTGCACCAGGGCAGTGAGGACAGTCCGATAAATAACACTTAGGCACATGTAGATCGCTCATCAAAGTTGCTAAGCAGTCTAGGTAGGATTTTATGACAATATGGCTGACTCACTTGATTTTACATGACACTATTGCCACCTATTGGCAATAAATTGAAACACAATTTCGTATTTGAATTCTAAGATGTAAAAACAAATGTTAAAATTAAAGTTTGCCGGAAAAAAAGGCATTTTTAACATTTTCCAGTATTCATTTAGCTACAGAACCTAAACCCATTGCACCCCCATCTTGAAATTTGGCACATACATAGAACTTACATCAAATATCAAGCCAATTTATTTTTTATTTTTTCAAAGATACCTTTTTGGAAATATTCAAGGTCAAAACATACGCTGTAGCACAATAGGTTTGTTTGGTTTACCTAGTGTAGTGTAGACTTGTGTAGTGTAGGTGTAGGCCTTGAAATCAAATTACACTACACTTTACCCAGGATAACCAAACGTTTTTTAAGCTACACTCTACACTAGATTCGCTCACATCGAACTGTCAAACTAAAAAAACATAATAAAACAACAAACAGTACTGTTGAAGGCACTAAATGAGTCAAAATGATAGAAAATGTGTACTATCTGAACGATGAAAAGCTATTTGGAACATAAACTTCAATAGTGCTTATCCTAATTGAGGTTAGAGTACCCTACGCATTTGCCCTCATCACAAAACATAGTGCCACAAATAAAATACTTCGAATCAGTTTCTAATACGTAATTATAGACTATAAATTGATTTTAGGAGTTATATCCGATTGTCAATGAAAGAATGTGTCATTCATCATGTTTTAAGCTGTTTCTCTTCAAATGTTGCGCCTAAATTTTTACACCTACACCCTACACGACCTCCTAGAGCTCGTGTAGAAATTCTACACTTTACACTACACGAAGTCAAACCAAACGGCTACACTTTACACTACACTTAATACGAAAACGCTTTTTAGACATTTTGAGCCTACACTAGTGTAAAGTGTAAGTTCGTGTAGCAAACCAAACAAACCTAATAGCATATGAATTGCTCAAAACAATGTTTAAAGTAGTTATAATGGATAGATTTTTGCAACAGCTTTCAAATGACATATGGAAGAGCTTTCTAGGACAAATAGTTTCAGAGCTACTGCATTTATCGCTAAAGCGCGCGAACCCAAATTTGAGTTTACGGGCAATATTTGACCGGCTGTAACTCAAAAAGTATTTAAGGTAGAGACCTAAAATTTTGGATTTATGGTATTTTTGGGGGTATTAACTAAAATAAAAAAAATCATGAAAATCTGAGTCGGTGAAGTTTTTTCATCGGTTGATTTGACATGGAATGACCCAGATAATAACCACTTAAAAGAAATAATATAACTTTTACAAGGGCCTATTGTACTCATTGTTACAATAGGACTACGGTACAGTAATTCACAGCCTACATACAAAGGAGAAAATAATTATAATTTAGGTCTAGACTATAATTTCAATCAAATTGGAAATGTTCTTACCACAAAACCAGCTAAAGTAAGCAACTTTAAAAAGGCTTCAAAACCTCTAAAACTCACCAAATCGAATCCAGGATCTCAAAATTTTGCCGGGGGCAAGCCCCCGGACACCCGCTAGTTTGTCCCTACCCTATGAATATAGTACCCGGCAATGTTGATGGAATACCCAGTGAACATTTTTTTCTGGGAGAACACTGTGTAACTGGTATGTATACACAATTCGAATGTATAGTCATACTTTATGGGCAATCCAACAGCTGTCGTGGAGAAACTTAAAATACTTACATTACTGATCATGGATACATTTTGCCATCTGCAGTGGCTCATACGATTGGGGCACCGACCCAAAACAAAGCGTGTGCCTCTTGGAGGTCGCGGGTTTAAATCCCTCATATAAGGTGTGCTTTTATTTTGTAATTTTTCTTTACTACTCGTTGTTACGAATAGCAATATTGCAATTAAGAGAGACGTAACTATATTTGTCCGAGTTCATAGAATCTAGTTGTAACTTGTAATGATGACTGTTGTGTTTGCAGCATGACCTATGGTCTTCCCCTGACGAAGGTAATCAAGGTATCAACATGTTTGTCCGAATTTGTCGAATCTAGTTGTAACCAACTGTTGTGTTGTGTTTGCAGCATGACCTACGGTCTCCCCCTGACCCCGGCAGCCGACTCCTGCCGAACAGCCAGACACGCCCTCACACTCATCGCCACCGCCCGACCCAAGGCTTTCATAACCACCATGGCTAGAGAGGTGAGTCTGCGCTTGGTCTTAACAATGAGAGGAATGATCATCTACAGAACAAAACTACATTAGGAAGAAACAGTGTAGGCTACTTTATGTTATTGCTACAATCATGAAGCCAAGGTAATTAGTGGAATCGATATTTATTCTTTAATCAATGCATTTTAGGACGGGTTGCCGTTCTGCCCTAGTTTCGATTTCAATAATCAACATTTTCTGTCGATTCATAATCGATGTTTGTACGATCGATCAAGACAAGATTTGATTATTATTGATGAATTATTGCTTATCATTATTCGGTACTTGTTCATTATCAGGACCTCCCAAAAGTGAAAATTACGTTAGTGGGGTTGGGGGGGGGGGGGGGCGCAAAGCACCATGAGGGGGCCCTAGTTTCGATTTCAATAATCAACATTTTGCATGAAGTGCATGATGTGCGTTGCCGTGGTCAGCTAGGCTCCCCACGGCGCTTGGTGCCACCCCCCCCCCCGTCCAACCCCACTAACCTACTTTCCTTTTTTTTTGGGGGGGGGGGGGGTCCCTATAATGAACAAGTACCCATTATTCTTCTATCTCTCCGATATAATATATTATGTCACAAAGTTTCACTTGACTACTGCTCTACATTATGACGGTATAATTTTGAAAGTGATATTAAACAATACCTACCTTAAATCCAGTTGTGTTCATAGATCAGTAAAAGTGTGTTATTCTTTCTGCGATAGACTCAATTATTTCCATAGGTGTACCAACTGAACAGGAGAATTTGAAGTTCCCGCATCAAGTTTTTTGTTGTCCAACAACAGGAGATAACTCGTGTGGTCTGTGTTTAGGTGGCCCGCTACAACACGCTACAACAGAACGCTCAGACACTGAACGTGAGCCTGACGGTGACGGTTCTACACCGAGCCAAGCCCGAGATCCTGAGGGGCGTAGAGCATCTCATAGACAAGATGCAGGGAGAGATTGTGGACCTACTGGTTGAGGTGAGTCACCCTCGTCCAACCTCTGCCCTCGAGTATAACAAAATCACGTGGCTGTGATTTTAAATTATTGGGTAATGCTAGGTAGATGGCTGCCAGCTCCCTTTTTTAAAGTTTGTTTCAAATTTGCAAACTGCAATCATCATCATTATCCATCGCCGTTTCCTACTTCTGGCAGGGTCAGCTTGGGTTTCGCAACCAAATTCTTCCACTTCTTTCTATCCTTCCGCAATCATATCTCTGCTACGTGCTCTCAGCTCTCTCCTCTAGTATGTAGGTCTCTTGCTATGGTCTTCTTCCATCTCTTCCTTGCAAACTGACAATGCACTCCTGCTCCCGCAAGCCCCTTCTATGTGGTGTTGCTGATCCATCTGTATACACCCTTGGCCTGAAGTAAATCAAGGGCTGGGTATAGTAGTCGATACAACTTGACCCGTTATTTACTTATGGTTGATGATATACACGAGCAGCTAGGTTGACACTGGGTACGGGGAATGTAGAGTCCAACATGGAATCTGTCTCAGCTCTTGTGGTAGACAAGACGCTACCAGGCCCAGCATGACATCAAGGGGAGCCCTTACAGTGTTGCCATTTCTTCTAAGGCATGTCTGTGAGCATTCTGCGAGTTGGTACTTTTGTTTCAACATCCCCGCAGTATCTGCAACATTCTTGTGTGTCTTATTCCATGTCCATGGTCCCTCCAGAGTCCTCCTTTCCTCTCAGCAGCCTCTCATGGAGTCTCATTAACATCTTTTCTCATCGCGCCTTTAGTGGTTCGAACCCAGTTTGGAGTTATATACGTAGGTGTAGATTTAGGAGCTCCACATATCAGTCTCATCATGGTCTGGTTTTCTACCTAAAAATTGTTTCAGTTATATTTTTTTTGGCTGTAGCAGTACCTCACCACCATACTCTAAAGTGGTACATGTTGTGACCAATGTATTACAATTGAACCAGTTTGTCGCTTTGTTTAGTTCCTCTTTTTGTTGTTTCTGTTGGGCGTTCATTCCAGCTCATAGAGCCTATTAATATTATATAAATAACTTTCATCATCACGAAAATTTTAAACTTTCCTACACACATTCTATTAACTATTTGAATGTTCTGTAAACTGATATGTTTCTCGTCAGGTGATGGATATCGTCCTCCACTGTTTGGACCCCGGCCAGCTGAAGGTGCGAGGTCTGGGTGAGATCTTCCCGGCTGCTGTCCGCTTCAACCAAGTGTCACATTGCACGGGATCGCGACGCATGGCCGTCGGCGCAAAGAGCGGGGCGGTCGCGCTGTACGAGCTGCGCAACATCAAGTGCCAGGTACGTACTACATTATACTTAGGCCTACCTTCTTATTACACGTACACTTGCCTGGATGTCGTACCTTATTAATACACTAGCTCTAGCAGTGTTGACCAGAGCCCTTGTCGTTGGACCAGTATTAGCCCGAGTACACGGGAGATCATACAACACAAGCGCTGCGAGCAGTGCACTACAACAATCAACACAGTCTGCCTCTTCATTCAT
Organism: Sweltsa coloradensis; assembly: GCA_024449915.1. Classification (NCBI taxonomy): domain Eukaryota; kingdom Metazoa; phylum Arthropoda; class Insecta; order Plecoptera; family Chloroperlidae; genus Sweltsa; species Sweltsa coloradensis. The sequence continues at coordinate 272,565 of JAMZAV010000719.1, forward strand.
GCATGATATTATGTTGTTGTGTAATAAAGAAGGCTGTGGGTAGGCTAAATTACAACCACATGCACTTTACTGCAGGGTTGCCGTTTTCACGGATTTGATCCGTTTCTCCGGATTTTTAGGGTATTTCAAGGATGACAGGATATTGGGGAAATTCACGGATATTTTGTTAATCTTACTTTCCAAGCTTATTTTCGTAAATTTGAATTTGCGCGGGCAAATTTGCATTGAAAATGTTGAAGGCGGTGAGGTATGTGCACAGTGAAGTATCTACAACGGCTGGAAATCGCTGGATATGAACTCCCATTGGCCGAGGCAACCGACCAATCAAAGATGTGTCCCAGCCATTGTAGATACTGCTAGAGTAGCAATAGTGAAAAGATGGAAAATGGTGTCTGGGATTTATTTCACTACGTATTTGTTGTTGAAGTTTGGATTAATGATATTGTTACTTGTGAACATGATTGAACTAAATTTTAAAAAATTTAAATAAATTTTCGGCAATTTTTTTTTATTTTTTTTTTAGGGGCCCAATTAAAATAAAGTAGGGTAATAAAAATAAAATTTAAAATTACAAAAATGTTTCAAGTTTTATTTTATTGTAAACCAAAAAAAACCAAAACAAATTTTAAGATGGGTCATTCCCGTCCCAAATAAACCCAAAACCGGGGGGCCAAAAAAACTTAAACCGACACAGATTTTCATGATTTTTTTTATTTTAGTTAATACCCCCAAAAATACCATAAACCCAAAAATTTTAGGTTTCCTCCCTTTAAATACTTTTTGATTTTACGGGGCCGGTCAAATATTGCCCGAAAATTTAAATTTTGGGGGTTCGCGCGGCTTTACGTTTTAAATGCAGTAGCTCTGAAACTATTTGGGGCCTAGAAAGCTCTTCCATATGTCTTTGAAGCTGTTGCAAAAATCTACCCTTAAAAATTTAAACTACTTCAACATTTTTTTTTGGGCAAATTCATAGGCTTTTTGTGCTACCGTGTATTTTTTTGACCTTAAATTTTTCCAAAAAGGTATTTTTTGAAAAAAAAAAAAAAAAAATGGCTTGATCTTTGATGTAAGTTCTAATTTGTGTCCCAAATTTTCCCAAAGAGGGGGGTGCAAGGGTTTAGATTTTTAGTAATGAATACTGGAAAATTTAAAAATTCATTTTTAATTTTTCCCAACATTAAATTTTTTTTTTAACTTTGCCAATAGTGGGGGGCCTACTGATAAACCCCAGTTACAAAAATTTAAAGTCCCAACATGGGTTTGGGCCATGATATTTTTTATAAAGGTTTATGCCTACCCCATTTCCAAAAAATTATTTTTTTCCAACTTGTAGTTTAATGTCTGCTTGAATGTTTAAACCTCTTGTTTCAGTGTACACTCGTCCTGTCATATTTTGCCCGGGTCAATTATTTTAGTATGTAACCTGGGGCCCCTGTTAGGAAAATTTTTACCCTTAGGGGTTATGGGGAAACAAAAATAAAGGGCCCCATGTGGATGAAAAAAGGCTTAATTTTCCACCTTATTTTTTATTGTCTTTCTTTGAAAAACACACGACGTCACAAACTGGGGTAGAAATTTTAAAAATTTTGACACGGGACTTTTCCCTCTCTAACTTTTGTTAAATTTGGGAAAAATTTTTTTTGGGAAACATAGTGTTTAAAATTTGGTATAAAGGCAATGTAATTTCTGAGTCCCAAAAAGATCGTGCTATAGCAGGCCCGGCCGAAACCTTTCTTTGAAGGAGATGTTCTTTTGGGGGGGCATGGTTTTCTTTTGGGTAAATAGAATAAAGAAAAACATTTTTTAAAGGTTTGGGAATTGCCCATTCTTTAAAACCTCCCTTTGGGGGGAAGTCATTTTTTTGGGCCTTGGTAGGGCTCTCTGCAGACTTTTTTAAAAAGGGCACCTTTCCCTGGGGAAGTGGCCAAAAAAATCCCACTCTGCAGCAATACCATGAAATCCTTTTTTGTGTAACAAAGATATACAAAAAGGTTTCTTTTGGGTTTTTTATATTGGGTTTTCCCAGAGGCCCTCAAAAAAAAGTAAAAATTTTTTTTTATTTTCCCCAGGGAACTTGTTTTAAACTTCAATTAACTTATTTTTTAAAAAAGGGTTGAACTCCAACGGCCCCCATTTTATCATGGCAAAGACTTTCTAAAATTTTTATTAAAAACTTGGGCCCTAGCCCTACATTTTTTGGGTCTAAACCTTTTCCTCATTGTAGTAGGTATCCCAAAAAAGGGAAATTAATTGTGGTTTGGGGCATTGTCTAAATGGTATCCTTTGGGGCCCTGCATTTTGGGCAAAACAAATGGTAATTTCCGCAGTCACAAATCACAAAAAAATTTCCCCACCCTTCCCCCAGCGGGCCTTTTTTTTGTGTGTTTAAAATTTCCCCTGTTTGGGGCTGCCTTACAATGAAAGAGGGTCAATTCAAATTAATCAACTATCACAAAAACACCCACAAATTCATGGGTTTTGATTTTTTTTATGTTTTAAGTTTTGCAGCGTTTCTACCGACACCCGCTGTTTGTATGTAATATTTTAAACCCTTTCCCCGGGGGGGTTTTCCATGATATCTGGAAAATTCTTCTTCAAAGGTTTTGGGGCCCCAAGGGCGGGGAGGACATTACCGAAAAAATAACACTTAGGCACATGTAGTTTCGCTCTAAAAATTTGGGCTAAGGGCGGGTTTTAGGATAAATTTTTAATAAAATAGGTTTGACCTCCTTTGATTTTTTTCTGAACTTTTTGCCACCTTTTTTGGCAATAAAATTGAAACACAATTTCTTTTTTGAATTCTAAGATTTAAAACAAATGAAAAAATTTTAAAAGTTTGCCGGAAAAAAAGGGGCTTTTTTTTAAAACCTTTTTTCCAGTATTCATTTGGGGGTTTACAAACCCTTTTAAAAACCCATTGCACCCCCATTTTTAAAATTTTGGGGCACATCCCTAAAAAATTTTTACTTTTAAAAATTTATCAAGCCAATTTATTTTTTTTTTTTTTCAAAGAAAACCTTTTTGGAAATATTCAAGGTAAAAAACATAGGGCTGTAGCAAAATAGGTTTTTTTTGGGTTTTAAACCTAGTAGTGTAAATTGTGTATTGTAGTGTAGGGTCCCTTGAAAATCAAAATTAGCCCTACATTTTTCCCAGGAAAAAACCAAACCCCTTTTTTTTAAGGCAAACACCCCCTACACAAAGATTCGCTCACATCGAACTGCCCAAACAAAAAAAACATAAAAAAACAAAAAACATTACTTTTTAAAAGGCACTTAAATGACCCAAAAATAAATAAATGTTTACTTTTCTGAACATTTTAAAAAGCTTTTTGGGAACCCTAAACTTCAATTGCTCTATCCCCTAATTGATTTTGGGGGAAACCCAAAGGCATTTGCCCCCCATCAAAAAACAAGTGCCCACAAATAAAAAAATTCAAATCAGTTTCTAATCGTAATTTAAAGATTTAAAATTGATTTTAGGAGTTATATCCGATTGTCAATAAAAGAATGTTTTCATTCATCATTTTTTAAGCTTTTTTCCCCTTCAAATGTTGCGCCAAAATTTTTTACCCCCTTACCCCCTAAAAATTTCCCTCCTAGAGCTGGGGGGGAAAAATTTTTCTAAACCTTTCCCACTACACGGAAGGGCCCAAACCAAACGGCTACACTTTACACTACACTTAAAAACAAAAACGCTTTTTAGACATTTTGAGCCTCATTTAGTGAAAAGTGTAATTTTCCGGGGTAGAAACCAAACAAACCTAATGCATTTTAATTGCTAAAACCAATTTTTTAAATTGTTATAATGGATAGTTTTTTGGGCAACACCCTTTTCAAATGACATAGGAAAGACTTTCTAGGACAAATATTTTCAGACTACTCCATTTTTTTGGGGCTAAAGCGGCGCGGAACCCAAATTTGGGGTTTTACGGGAATATTTGACCGGCGTTAACTAAAAAAGAAATTTAAAAGGTATAGCCCTAAAATTTTGGTTTTATGGTATTTTTGGGGTATTAACTAAAATAAAAAAAATAAATGAAAATTTTTGGGGTCGGGTAATTTTTTTCTTTCGGTTTGTTTTGACATGGAATGACCCAGATAATAACCATTTAAAAAGAAATAATATAACTTTTCAAGGGCCTATTGAAACTCATTGTTAAAATTTAGGACTACGGTACAGTAATTTCACACCCCTACATACAAAGGGGGAAAATAATTATAATTTAGGTCTAGACTTTTAATTTAAAATTTTAAAAATTTGAAATGTTTTACCACAAAACCAGCTAAAATTTAAGCTACTTTAAAAAGGGTTTCAAAACCTCTAAAACTCCCCAAAATCGAATTTTTAGGATCTCAAAATTTTCCCGGGGGGAAAAAGCCCCCGGACCCCCGCTTTTTTTGTCCCTACCCATAAATATAGAAACCCGGGGGGCAATGTTTATGGAATACCCAGTGAATTTTTTTTTCTGGGGAGAACCCTGTTTTAACTGGTATGTATCCCCAAAATTTCAATGTAAAATTTCATATTTTTATGGAAACCCAAAACAGCTGTCGGGGGAAAAATTTAAAAATACTTACATTATTTGATCTTGGTACTTTTTGGGGGGGGGCCATCTGCAGGGGCTCATACGTTTGGGGGGCCCCGGGCCCCCAAAACAAAGCGTTTTGGCCTCTTGGAGGTGGGGCCGGGTTTAAATTTCCCCCCTATGCGTGTTTTTTATTTTTTTTTAATTGTGTTCTTTCCCTCTCTTTTTTTAAAGAAATAAAATTTGGGCAATTAAAGAGACGTAACAAATTTTTTTCCTGAGTTCATAAAATCTATTTTGAAAACCTTGTTAATGTTTGATTTTTTGTTTTTTGGGCAGCATGACCTATGGTCTTCCCCCTGCGAAGGTAATCAAAGGGAAACCCAACATGTTGTCCGAATTCGTCGAATCTAGTTTTTTAACCGACTTTTTGTGTTTGTTTGGGAAAGCATGCCAAACGGCCCTTCCGCCCTGACCCCCGGGCACCCCAACTCCTCCCGAACACCCAGACAACGCCCTCCCCCACTTATCGCCCCCCAAAAAGGCCCCGGGCCCCGCCCAAGGGTTTTTTCATAACCACATGGTTTGAGGGGTTTTGATTTTTGCACTCGGTTTTTAACAATGGGGGGAATGATCTCGGACAGTTTCAAAACTCCCTTTGGAAGGAAACAGTTTTAAGGCAAACTTTATTTTATTGCTAAAAAACCCATAAAACCCAAAGGGAAATTTTTTGGGGATCCGATTTTTTTTCTTAAATCAAGGGCATTTTAGGAGGGGTTGCCCTTTTCGGGGCCCTATTTCGATTTCAATAATCCACATTTTCTGTCAAATTCAAAAAATTTCAAATGTTTGAAAGATCGATTAAAGACAAACACTCGATTTTTTAATTGTAAATTTAAATTGTTTACCTTTATTGGGGTACTTGTTCTTTATCGGGACCCCCCCAAAAAGGGGAAAATTACTTTAGGGGGGTTTTGGGGGGGGGGGGGGAAACGAAAAAAGGCACCAAATGGGGGGGTGGGGGGCCCTAGTTTCGATTTCAATAATCAAAAATTTTGCATGAATTTTTGGAAATGTTTTTGCGTTGGGGGGTGGTCAGTTTTGGGCCCCCCCACGGGGGCTTGGTGCCACCCCCCCCCCCCGCCTTCAACCCCCAAAAACCTACTTTCCTTTTTTTTTTTGGGGGGGGGGGGGGGGGTCCCATAATGAATTACCCATTATTTTTTTTTTCTATCTCTCCATGAAATTTATTTTATTTCACAAATTTTCCTTAAACTACGGGCTTTTAACATTTGAGGGGTTAAATTTTTGGGAAAAGTGTTTTAAAAATTTACCTACCTCCCTTAAATCCATTTTGTGTTCCCATGTTTTCGTAAAATTTTGGGGTTTTTTCTTTCTTTGCGATAAACTCAATTATTTCCTTTAAGGTGTCCCCAACTGAACAGAGAATTTTTGAAGTTCCCGGCCTCAAGTTTTTTTTTTGTCCAACAACAGAGTTTAACTCGTGGGGTTTTTGGGGTTTTTGGGGGGCCCGCTACAACCCCTAAAACCAGAACGCTCAGACACTAAACGCGGCCTAAACGGGTGCCCGGTTCTACACCGACCAAGCCCGAGTCCTGAGGGGCGTAGGGGCATCCATAGAAAGCCAGGGAAAATTAAACTGTGTGGTTTTGTGTTTAAAGGTGGCCCGCTACAACACGCTCCCAACCCGAACCCAGACCGGGAACGCGAGCCTGACGGTGAGGGTTTCTAAAAAAACCGACCAAAGCCCGAGATCCTGAGGGGGCGTAGGGGGCTTTCCTCATAGACAAAAGGGCAGGGAGAGTTAACTCTGTGGTTTTGTTTTTTAGGGGGCCCGTTTACAACCCTCCAACAGAACGCTCGACACTAAACGTGAGCCTGAACGGTGACGGTTCACACCGAGGCCAACCCCCGAGACCCTTTGAGGGGCGTAGAGCCCTCATAGACAAGATGCAGGGAGAGATAACTCGTGGTGGCCCTGGGGTTTAGGGGGCCCGCTAAAAAACACGCTACAACAGAAGCTCGGGACACGGGAACGTGAGCTAAAGGGGTTGACGGTTTTTTACCCCCAAAAAAAGCCAAGCCCGAGATCCGAGGGGCGTAAAAGCATTTTCATGAAAGATGCAGGGAGAGTTAACCCCGTGTGGCCCTGTGTTTAGGGGGCCCGCTACAAAACACGTTTTTACAAACAGAAAGGGCCCCGAAACTGAACGGGGGCCTGAGGGTTTGAGGGTTTTCAAAACATCCGAGGCCAAGCCCGAGTATCCTGGGGGGGGGCGAAAGGGCATTTTATGACAAGATCCCCGGGAGAGATAACTCGTTTTGGTCTGTTTTTTGGGTGGCCACCGCTACAAACACGCAAACAACAGAACGCTCGGGACACTAAACGTGAGCCTGACGGTGACGGTTCTAAAACTCAACCAAGTCCCCAAAAGGATCCTGAGGGGTGTAGAGCATCTCATAAAACAAGAGGCAGGAGGGGTTTAACTCTTTTGTGGTCTGTGTTTAGGTGGCCCGGGGCCTAAAACACGCTACAAACAGAACCCTTCAAAAAGGACACTGAACGTGAGCCTGACGGGTGAGGGTTTCTCACCGACCCAAAAGCCCGAGTTCCTGGGGGCAAAGAGCATCTATAGAAAAGGGAGGGCAGGGAGAGATAACTCGTGTGGTCTGTGTTTAGGTGGCCCGCTTAACAATACAGGGTACAAAGAACGCTCAGACACTAAAACGTGACCCTGACGGTAAACGGTTTTCTACAACCGACCAAAGGGCCCGAGACCCTTTGGGGGGCGTAGAGCTTCTATAGACCTAAGAGGGCAGGGAGAAAATCGTGGACCCTACTTTGTCGAAGTGAGTCACTTTTCCGCCCAAAACCTTTTTTGCCCTTTATTAGAAAACAAAACCCAGGGTGGTTTGTGATCTTTCAAATTTTTCCCTGATTCGGTAATGTTAGGGGGATGGGCGGCCAGCTCCCTTTCAAAGTTTTTGTTTAAAATTTTGGGGCAAACGGGCAATAAATCATCTTTTATCCTTTCCGCCGTTTCCTATTTTCGGGCGGGGTCAGCTTGGGGTTTCGCTTTCCAAAATTTTTTCCACTTCCTTTTTATCCTCCCAAATCATATCTCTGCTACTTGCTCCCACGCTCCTCTCCTCTATTTATGTGGGTTTTCCTCTTGCTAGGGGTTTTCCACCATCTCTTCCGGGGAAACCCCTGGCAAGGGCTTTTTTGGGGAAAGAAACTGAAATGTCATCCGGGCTCCCGGGGAAAAGGGCCCCCTTTCAAATTTTGGGGTTTTTGTTGCTTACCCATATGTTTATATTTTAAACCCCTTGGGCCTGAAGTAAATAAAAGGGCCCTTCCCGTAGAGTAGTGGGGACAAAAAAAAAAACCCCAAAAAAAAAGACCCCTTTTTTTACTTAAGGTCGATATGTATATTCACGAGAAAGCTGGTTGGCACTGGTACGGGGAAATGTAGACCCTTATAACAGGGAAATCTGTCTCAGGCTTTTTTTTGGTAGACAAGATCCCAAAGGGAACCCCTCAGCATGACATCAAGGGGGGGCCCTTTCTTTTGTTGCCTTTTTCCCCTTAGGCATGCCCTGGGGGGCATTCCCCTTTTGGTACTTTTGTTTCAAACTCCCCCGCAGTATCTGCAACTTCTTGTGTGCCCTTTTTCCCATGCCCAAATGGTCCCTCCCAGAGTTCCTTTCCTTTCCCCCTTTTCGGGGCCAACCTCTCATGGATTTCTCATTAACATCTTTTCTAAATCGCCCTTTAGTGGTTCGAACCCATTTGGAGTTATATACGTAGGTGAGATTTGGAGCTCCACATATCAGTCTCATGGTCTTGGGTTTTCTACCTAAAAATTGTTTTCTTTTATATTTTTTTGGGGCTGACCCAGTCCCCAAATCACCACCATACTTTTAGAGGGGTACATTTTGTGCCAATTTTTTAAACAATTAAACCCTTTTTTGGGTTCCGGCTTTGTTTATTTTCCCTTTTGTTTTTTTTTGTTTCTGTTGGGGCGTTCTTTTCCAGCTCTAGAGCCCTATTAATATTTATAAATAATTTTCATCATCACAAAAATTTTTTTAAAATTTTCCTACACCAAAACCTTCTATTAACAAATTTAATGTTTTTTAAAACTGATAAAGTTTTTTGTCAGGTGAGGGTTCGTCCCCCAACTTTTTTTGGACCCCGGCCAGCTAAAGGGGTGCGGGGGTCGGGGTGAGATCTTCCCGGCGGGTTTGCCCCGCTTCAACCCAAAGTGTCACATTGCAGGGATGGGCGACGCAGGGCCTCGGCGCAAAGGGGCGGGGGCGGTTTGCGCTCTACGAGCTGGGGGGCAACTCAAGGGGCCAGGTATCACAAACCTTTCTTTTAAACGTACACTTCCCTTTCGTGTTTTACCTTTTTAAATTCCCCTAGCTCTGGGCAGTGTTGACCAAAGGAGCCCTTTGGGTCTTTTCCCATTTAATTACCCCGAGTACGGGGGAAATTTCTTTACAACAAAAGCCCCGGGCCGAGCTTTGCACTACAACATCAACACAGTCTGCCTCTTAAATTTCATGCATGATATTATTTTTGTTGTGAAATTTAAAAAAAGGGCCCTGGGGGAGGCTAATTTAAAAAACCACATGCACTTTACTGGTCTAGACTGCCTGCTGTGAACAATATTGGAGTAAGCATTCTTTTATCTTTTGAAAACTTTGCTGATTTGTAAATTGTGTTAAACGGACAACACTGATGAATCTGTTGTTTTAACTATTCAAACATTTATTTCATACTAAAAAATACCCGATAAAATTTAAAATTGGGGAGGGGGTTTAAACCCTGCTGTTGTAAGAAAAAGGAGTAAGTTCCGGATAAACTCCGTTTCACCCCCCCCTTTTAGTCGTACGGGCTTTCCTTTTCCAAAATCCTTTTTACTAGTTCCCCAAGATCAACATACGTTTGGGGTTTAAACTTTGGTTTGTATCAACTATTAAACATTGTGGTGATAACAATTGTGTGTGTCTATGTTTCAGTTTATCGCTGCACACGGCGCCCCAGTGACGGCCATTGCGTTCTCCCCCCCAGGGGAAAGGTTTCCCCCAGTACGGGACTGCTGCTCGGAGAACCAACCGGCCTTCTGGGGAGGGTTTCGTAACTTTGTCTTTGGGGCAAACAAAAGGTGTTTTTGTTCTGGGGGCTGGTTATGGGGTGGGGTATATTTTTTACTTTTTAAATTCGGTTTAAAGATTTTGATATCGATAAATCCAAATTGTGTAAAAAATAAATTGAGTTCATTGATTGATTCAAGATTAATTAAGTGTGGTAAAAAAATTGTTAAATAGTTACACTTTTATTTAGTAATTTGTATAATGACTTGACTTAAAATTTACTTGATTTCAAACTTATTGTAAAAAATAAAGATCAATGTTTACGTTCCCATAAATTTTGTTGAAGACCCCCGGGGGCCCCAACCCAAACCCTATTTAAAAGTTAAAAAAATACTACTTTCGTTTGAAAATAGTCGCATGACCCAAGTCACTCACCCCAGTTTTTCCCCATGATTGTGTGTTTAACGGGGGATGATATGAATTTAAAGTTACTAATAATAATTTTAAATTTTTTAAGGTTTTTCTAATTACCCTTGGGGGCGGGGCTTCGGTTGGGAGACTTTTTTGGGCCGGCATGTTTTTGGGCCTTTTTGGGGGAAATCTCAGACGGGGGCTGGGGTCAAGAGCTTTCTCGAGCAGCGCCCCTGGTGGATGTCGCGGACTCAACCCGATTCCTTTTCGCGTTGGGGCCTTGTTTGGAAACAACAATCGCAACGGGAAAGCTGATGTTTGGCAGATGGGTCCCCGGAAAGAGATTCAAAAGTGTGAAGCGTCGTTCCGTGTTCTGCGACACTTTGGGGTGCGAGATGGATTTCCACAATGGATAATGTTCAGAATCAACTCGTGCGGTCCGCACGGTTGCAAATGATTGAGGGATGAGTGTTAAAACTGTGGGAAATAATGGCTTACATACGCAGTCCCGTCCCCACACTCTGGGTTTGACCAGGGGATAACCCACAGTCCCCTACGTTTATGCTATATCTCCCCATACCCCCTTTGCCCAAAGGGTTTTTGAAAAAACTTTATGGAGCCCATGCCTCAGTGAATCGTTTGCTTTTAGTAGCTTTTTTTTAAAAAATTTTCTTGAATTTACATCGCAAATCAACTTTTCTCCCCTGTCTTGTCACCGCAATTTAAAGAAAAATCCCCAACCTCCACCCAACTAAATTGGGCCCTAAAAGGTAATTTTTTAATTTAAAGAATTTTGGGAAGGGGCCCAAAATTGGGGTGACACTTTAAGATGGTTAAATTTAGGATGGACATATGAAACAAACGACAGGGGAAAGTTTGGTGGGGCCCTAGGGGAATGTAAAGAAAAAAAGGGTTGAAAAGGAAAAGGAAAATGGGGGAGGCCAAGAAAGAGATGGAAGGACATGATAGCAGGAAGCAAGAAAAGAGAGCTGTGAGCATAATTTGGACGAGATACGACTGGGAGGAGAGAAAGAAGTGGACAAATTTGGTTGCTGGACCCGAGCTGACCCTTCCAGAATGTGGAAACTGCCAACGGATGAGTTTATAGCAATAACAACTGAACACAACTGATGTTATACCTCCGAACCAAAGTGTCCTTGTCACCTTCCTTTCCATCTGACTTATGGTAGGAGCAGGCTACATGCCAGTGCCTCTGCCATCACGTTTCATCATCATTATCATGATTAACCAACTCATTTTACGAATGAATGTAGTAGAACAGGTAGGCCTAAATGTCATTTAACTTGGTACTAGTACTAGTATATAGTCGAGGTACAGATCTTCTGTCAAGCAGTGGTAAATTATCTAAGACGTGCTTAGCATTCTCAACACTCCCCAGTTACTTCACTAGACTTTCTGAGCTGACTGAATGATGCGATACATCATCTTGCTTCGAGAGTAACTAATAAATGAAGTATATTAGTATACATGTACTACTAGTAGTTTCTGTAGTTGAAACATTTGGCAAGTGTTGTCCATAATGTTTCTGAGGAGGGCTGTGGATATTTGTTCTTTTGACAATACTCAATCTTGTATATTATGCCTTGATCGTTGTATTGAGTCTAGTGTCGACTCTTATATGTGATGTTACTCTTCTTCGTAGGTGATAGTTTTACTCTAATGTAATTCGGAATTCCACTTATTAGTATTTAGTTTCATGTTTTATATTTGTAAATGTTGTAAAAACTTTGTATTGTACATTTGTTTGGTATGTTGACCATAACAATATCTAAAAATAATTACATAATGTGATGATGGGAACCAGAGGTTATCTATTCCTATTGTATTTGTATTGTATTCTATTTAGTTTTGTTAAGTTTGGTACTTAATTGTACATCGAGTCTATTATAGTAGCAGATTCTAATGTTGTACATAGATTTATTTGTCACTTGGTGTTTTTTTTAAAAGGTATATTCTATTTATTTGTATGTATATATAGCAGTTGCAATGTAGTCCAATATTAATGTGTATATACTCGGGTTTCCGCAGCAGCCTCTCCGATACTGAGTAAACAACTGATGTGTTTGTGTTTGTTGCTGCTCGACGGTTTAACAGAACGCAGGTTTCATGCTTGATCAGTGCAGTCTACCGCTTCGGTTTAGGGTTGATTTCGCCGCGTGAGCGGTGGCAGGTGTTTCCTTGCTGTGGTTGAGCTTCCCGTTGTACAAGCTACTCGAGTACACGTGCTGGTAAACATCCAGTGGTCACCAATCCTAGTTTAAAGCGGTGCCAACAATTTAAATATCGGAGACAAATTGTGTACGTTATGGTTTACTTACTTGTGTACTTTTCCCTCTATGTCAGTGAAAACTTCTTACTAATGATGGTTATTAAAGGGGTCGGTAACCCTAGCTCAACCCTAGTTGTTTTAACGCTAGTAATGTACAGTGTTTGAGCAGACATGGGTAGGAGGAAGTCTACTTGAGAATCTCGGGCACACCCTTTGTGAGAGTTCTGCCAATGCCAATACTGGAATCGTCTCTTGTATTATACGGAATAGGATTTAAGCGTAATGTCTGGTATTGCGCTGTTGCAATGTCGTTATTCTTTACTCAGCTTTACCTTTATTGCAGTATCGGAAAGGTTAATTCGGAGCAAAGTTACACGTAGGCGGTGATATGTTTAATGTATGTTAAGGTGTCGGTCTCAATGGTTTATCACTGTTCATTGTTTAGTGTTTACCAATGTACATTCCTGTTCACACAACTATGTTATAAATAATAAATATGGAATAAATAATTAAATAATAAATGAAGACATGCAGTATTGTATTGTAGTAAAATATAATGTGTTTGTTCATCTGAAAATGTACGTAGACTTCGAATTCGAATAAATGAAAAAATGTTAAGTTACAGGAATTTGTTTAGCTGTCACTTGAGTTGGTCTCCACTTCATCATCCCTTCCCTTGCAATCTCCTGGGTCCAGTGGCATATCCAGGAATTCATAAAGGGGGGGGGGGGTTAAGAAATTAATTCATAGATGTACCGAAGGATAAGTGGGGGGTCCGGGGGCCTGCACCACGTTTTTCTCTCCTTCAAGGTCATATTAGTGAAACCAGTGTGTTTTAAAGCATCACAATAACCAACTTTGTATCTACTAAAATCCTATTTTGCTCAGATGGTAATTTGTCTTTAGTATTGCGATAATTCTATATTCTCCAATGAAACGTTAAAGTGCACTTCACACTTTTTTGGGCAAATGGCCCTTGGATACACCACTGCCTGGGTCCATATTCCTGTACATTTCTAGCCCTGGGTTTAGCGGAGCTAGGGGTGAAGGGTTGGAGGTAAAACATGATTTCCTGTCCAATAGTTAGAGGGGTTAATTTCCAAGGATACAAAACCTGTTACTTCTTGTTGACTGGTTGATTGGTTGGGGGGCATGAGTTAAGAAATCGTACAGGAATCATTACCTTGGTAGAGTGGGTACCGGTACTGTCTGAAAGTGGCAACAACATAGCTATTTTTAGTATTATCTTTGGTATTGCATGGTGGCAACCAATCTGGACAGTGGTGTAGGCCATAACTAGCCCTTGTTTTTTGGGGACGGGGGGCATTTTTTGTAACCTCCCCAGATCAATGGTCCAACTATTGAAGAGTATGTTGGAACAGCCCAAAATAATATATATATGACAACGGTCGCAAGTAAATGTTTTGGCATCAGAGTGGAGACATAATATATAATATCAATGGGAGACATCAAGGAAGTGCTGCTACCTTGCGGCGAAAAGTTGAACTACTTGCCGCTTGTAGTTTAACTTTTCGCCGCAAGGTAACAGCACATCCTTGATGAGCTCACAAGCCGACAAACATTTAAATGTCAAATCCCGCAGCTGTCGCAATGTTTTGAGTTTTGACATCCGAAGCAGACTAGACACATCAAGGAGGTGCTGCTACCTTGCGGCGAAAAGTTGAACTACTTGCCGCTAGTTTAACTTTTTGCCGCAAGGTAACAGCACTTCCTTGATGAGCTCACAAGCCGACAAACATTTAAATGTCAAATTCCCACTGAGCTCTATAAGGTGCTGCTACCTCGCGGCGAACAGTCAAACTAAAAGCCACTCTGCTGTAGAAACGTTTGAATTGCACAAAAAGACAAGGGTTCGTTCCTGTTTTCAGCGGTGACAAATAAATTTCTGTCTGTGTCCGTGTGACGCAAAGCTTAGCAAAAACTATTATCAAAAAAAAAAAATCAACCCAGAAATAAAAAAAACAACAGTATTTCTATGATCCAATGTCAGCTCCATACAAATTCGTATAAATAACCAACCATGCTCAGTATATACCTAGAGTGCTGATCTAAGCTGTTTGTGCAGAAGCAAAAATATTCATCAGCCCGTCCCCCCCCCCCCCCCTCGAAGAAGAGTTATTAAGATTATGCGCCTGGGGCCCAACCCCAGCACATTGCCGGTGCATCGTGCATCGTTGGTATCGAGACGACGAGCCATTCTTGAACTATTTAATGACGTTTTATAAAGATATTTGCAAAGCGTACATTTCTCACAGTTCCCCAGTTGTTATGTTTATTATTCGCGATCTCTTGTTCCTGGTACTCGTACAATCTGTACTTCGGCTGATGTGGCCAGACTCGGTTCACCTGATTCATTAGCAAACATCTGTTGCATTGTTGTCACAACATCAGCTCGCAATTGCATTATTTGTTAAAGGTGTTGAAAATGCGTCAGGCTCGTGTTTTTGACTACAACACATAGCTATTGTTCGGTTACTCGACTGATGACGCAACAAGAGATGGCTGTAGCGGTCGACACAGGTAGGTCGTATTTTACTATTGTTGCAGGCAAATGTAGTAAAACAATTGTCGCCCAGTGTAGGAGGCCTCTCCAGCGAGACCCTTCAGCCTGACTCCTGTAACTTGTAAGTTGTGACCTTGCCCTAACCTTCGCCCTCGAGGGTAGAACTGTATTCCAGTACACGTACACGCCTTGTACTTGTAAACCACGGGGCTTAGAGTTTTCTTTTCGTTTTTGGCTTTGTTTTTTTCTTGTTTTTCTTTTCTTTTCTTTTCCGTTCGTTTCTTTTCTTTTTCATTTCTTTTCTTTTCTTTTCTTTCTTATTTCTTCTCTTCTCCCTTTTCTTTTTTTATATTAATTGGTGCATTAATTAATTTAATTTAATACCCATTTTGAATTTGTTACAACTTTTTGTATTATTTCAAAATACTATTTCAAAATTTAAAAACTCAAAGTTCATTGTCGTGTCTGCATTTCCTCCTTTGTAAATAACATTTCTAACTGAATATGACAGACTTATTTAAATACATAATTAAATTTAGAACAACAATCTGGTCCCATGCGACAAGCTACGTATTCTAATTAGGGTTTAATGGTGACTGTGAAAGGAATATGTCCGAGGTCTGTTTAATTCACTCGTCGATGGCGTCGGCGCCGACAGGGTTGGCTTGGTCGGCTTTAAATGAAAGTCTCCCACTGAAAGTCAGTTTCGCTGAGTGGGTACAATCAAATGCGAATTTGTATTTATTTAATTAATGTAAGGAGACTCAATCCCAGCATTCGCAAACTTTCAGAGGAAAGCTGGTAGCGGGATTCCAACCTGAGACCTTCCTATTTCTAGGCTTACAAGTTACGCATGAGCGCCATAGCCAAGCCGCGGTGTGAAACACACTCATGCAACTTGAAATCAGTGGCGGTTACAAGGGGGGGGGGGCGATCACTCCCCGGGGATCCCATGATTCTTTAAAAATAAAATGAACTTACTATGTTGCCATGTATGCTGTGAAGGTAAGCTCGACATGGCGACAAAACAAATTGACGCACACAAACTATATTGTTTCGGTATCAGCCCACCACTTTTTTCTAAAACGCACCAAATGAACTCTTAAAAACCCGATTTTCAAAAAAAAATCGTCTCCGGCTCTAATAATGGAGGGCTCTGCCCCTCATCCCCCCCGTGATCGGTCCTTTTCCCACGGATGTACATGCACACGCGAATCCCCCCCCCCCCATGATAAACTAGATTCGCCACTGCTTACATTGTAAGTGGAGCTGCGTTATCAAGGTATCGCACCAACCCAACCCACGCGAATATTTAAATGAATATGAGAAATATCTTCATAGGGGTAGTTGAGTTGGTAAGTTAGGGGGTTGATTCCTTACCTTCCTCCATCATAACCCTGCCCAGAGTAGGGGACACCTACCAGTCTACAAGTATCACATCATCACATCCCACAACTCAAATAAGTTTTCTAAAGGACCAATGTATCTATAGCTTCTATAATCTACAACAATCTTCCCCTTCATGTAAAAAATACTCTAACGATACCAGCTTTAGAATAAAGCTTATGCAATTCCTACAGGAAACACTTTCTACCAGCTGGATGAATACCTTAATCCCTCCCTTTCTGATAATCCAAAACCCAACATCACCCCCTCTGATCACTAGTGTAACATCGTCATCCCTGCAGTGTCACATCACCATTAATACCAGTATCATTATTAACACTATTTAGTTAGGCCTATAATGTTAAAAATGTTATCTATTGCAAGTCTTAGATATAGATTAGATTATTTATTATTTATTACTGTATTTATTAATTCAATATGATGTAATCCAGCTATAGTTATTCACACTCTCTCACTGAGAAGCATGTTATCCTACCTTCAATGTACGATCAATGTGAATAAAGCAACTAAAGTAAACTATTTTCAGGATGTCGCCTGGACTGCAGTACTTGACGTTCTGTCTTATGTTGGTCGGCGCAGACACAACGACTACCGGGTCTAAAGCACCACCACGTAGAACCACTACAGTGATCTACAACTACCACAATCTACCGGGAAGCAGAAAGCGTAAGTGTATTTGCGAACGCTCTTTGAAACTTTACCCACTTTATTATGAAAACTCATTCATTTCATTAATTTCATTCATTCATTAAAATCGACTAAGATATGTTTAGCTGTGTTTGCTTTCCGAGAGGTCTTCGGTTCGATTCTATCCACCAGGAAAGCTTTGAAAGTGTTGACTGACAAGATGTCCTTCAATCATGCGTATTAGCAGGCCGTCTGTATTCTGAAGTGACTTGCTAGCTGGGAGAGTCGTATTAAGCACAGTCAAACTGTCATCGTTCATCATTAATGCCTGTTGCATAAGTAGGATATTCCTGAAAATACCGGACTACCTTACTTTTAAAATGACATTAATATTTATATATTTAAAAAAAAACATTATATTGAGATGCAAAATCAAACTTTGCTGGAAATTTATTTTCGGGAGGGCAAAAACATTTGCGTGAAGGGATCCACGCCATGGCCAAAGCCCGGTGCACAAACTTCCCGAAGGTTTTAGGTTTAAGGTTTATGGTTTATGGTTTAAGAAATATTTTTCTGTAACGTTGCGCGCTACCATTGGCCGGATTTATGAGAGCTCGCTTCTCATTGGCTGGGTTTAGTGTTTAGTGTCGTTAAAAATTAAAATTAAATAATTTATATTTTTAAACCTTAGATCATAAACCATAAACCATAGGAAATCATGTGAACGCGATGACGATTTGCACATGTTTCAACTTCGTTGAACAATAAACCTTAAACCTTAGGAAGTTATGTGCATGTGGCTAGCGCTACGCGCGACTCTGATTCGGGAGGTTCCGGGTTCAAATCCCGTCGAGTCCGGCAATCCTAACTGAACTCTTTTTTACGAGGTTTTCCTCAGTCGTTAATGTGAATGCAAGGGATTGAGTCCTCTTAAACAGCCCTCGGACATCCCTTGACATTCACAACTTTCCTATCCGCAACATACCTAGCTAGACACCTGAAGTGCGCATGAATTGCACCCTGGGCAGGCTTTCCACGAAACATTAAAAACAATGATTATTTGCAGCTATAACCTGGAAGCCCACATGTGCTGACAGCAAGATGCCAGCAATCCAGTGTTTCTATTGCAACTGCACGGAGGACAGCTGGCCGATCATGGAGAGCTGTCAGCCTACCGCATGTCCTGTCGACCAGTTTCTTACGTACAGAAGCACACGGGTCATTCGTAAGTCCGTGTCTTATGCAATAATAACAAGAATTAAATTCTTAGTTAAAGTTTATTTATCCTTGAGATACAAAGTGACCATCGACGGACGCGTCGGGTATGGGTATGAGGCAGCTGCTCGGGTTATCGCGTGAAGTCGTAAAATAGACCATCCTAGATGCTTAGGGTTTTCTACCTGCTGTATTCTCTTCCTGTTCTATTGTTCTATTTATTTATTGATATTTTTTTGTTTAATTGCAAATATCTAATAACGTTGTTAAAATATTAAGCGTGCGTCTTGAATGTCATTTTTTGGACGAAATTCTACGATAAAAACTGACTGAGTTACGGATAATGCTTCTTTTAATATTATTTAGTAATACAACAATTTTTTATATTTCAGTCAGTTTTGATCGTAGACACTAGGAAAAAAAACGCATTTCATAACTCAAGCTACACATTTGAACCACGTTATTAAATACATGCAATTATAAAAAAAATATTTCGCTGAATAAATTATTTTTATAACAATAGATTTGAAATGTGGGGAGGCAGGTAGAAAAAAACCCATGTTCGCTCCCAAAGTCGGTCACCCCAAAAAAGGTGGAAAGAGAAAAATGCAAACAATAGACGGGACGACCGATCCCGGTCTCGTCCGCGGATGGTCACTTTGTATCTCAAGGATATATACACTTTAGATTTGCTGCCTCAATTTTATTGGTACATACAGGTTTGAAACAGTCTTAAAAAATGAATGTTGCCAAAACAGACCAACTTTTTTACGTCTGTTTCAAGCCAAATTTGTTTACTTTTACGTCAAAACTAAAATATGACTTGTCAAAAACATGGCGGCGGGAAGCACTGTATGGCCACTCTCTGGTGTTAGCTTATCTAGGCTCTCTACTAAACATGGCGGCGGGAAGCACTGTATGGCCACTCTCTGGTGTTAGCTTATCTAGGCTCTCTACGATACCCTAGCGGGCACCTAGGTATAACAAACTCATCTAATGTATCTTGGCAATGATGGACGAGCGTAACCAACAGCTTTACAATGTTGTTGTTCCAGCGCCTCCCGTGTGTGGTCCAGTGCGAACAAGGTGGCTGGTGTGTCGTTGGTGCAGCTGCCTATTCAACCAGCCCTCGGGGTGTGTTGGCATGATATGTCCACTTCAGTCGGAATACGACAGACTAAACATTACTTACGAGAACGCCTTGGAGAACGTAGGCGAAACTCCACAGATCAAGTACAAGAAAGTTGCCCAAAAACTTAAACCTAAGCTTCGCTCAGATAGTAAACCCCAGAACAGAAACATGGACTCATCAAGTACTGATTCTTTGTCAATTAATTCCGGGAAAAAACAACACAAGAATAAGATGCACGATTTACGAACGACTTTTGATCCGGTTGAAAGCAGAGATGTCATTGTTGATGTCGATTCTTCTACAGCTAGCACCGATGATGGTCAAAGTGGTAATAAGCGGAAATATTTATCAAAACCTGCTATTGGACCTGGTGGTAGCAGTAAAAGCACTGGTGATACAGATTTCTCTACAGTTGGTACTGATGAAAGTCTAAATGGTAGCGAGCGGCAAGATTTAGGCACAAAATCTCCTCTTGAAGCTGATGAAAGTAGTGATGCCACTCATGATTTCGAGTCGTCTACAACTAGTTCTGAACACAACCAAGATGATAATAACCAGAAAGATTTACCCACATCTGCTAATGGACCCGATGAAAGCAGCATACACACCGATGCCATGGACACCTCTACAGCTGTTACTAACGAATGCCAGGGAAACGATGATTATGATAATCCAGATACATCTTCTCTTAGACCGGAAGAGAGGAGAGCCATCCCTGAATCTAGATCGAATGGGGGTAATAATGACGACCCTCTCGTGATTTCTGAGCTGGACCCAGATCATGTCTACGCCATTCCCGCGTCACAAGGTAAGTCAACACTTATCAATCTATCTTATAAGATTTGGATTAAAAGTCTCATAATCTGAAAGCTGCCGGTTTAATTGTGACCAGTGGCGTCGGTCCACGCATGCGCATAACCACAAAATACACATACCCCGTCTGGGCCTGGAGCAGAATTGGCCCAGAGCATGGCTCTGCTAATCGTAAAAGCCGATTAAAGAGAAAAAGTCCACCTCGCAAACATCAGCTAGTAAAAAAGGTAGTTTTTACTCCTAGAAACTAAAGGCGAGCTCTGACAGTCGTCTTTGGAAAACGTTACCCTTCTCTTTGACTACCTCCCCGACGACGACGACGACCAATTGACAATACGAACGATGACAAAGACGATGACGACCGCGACGTAAGAACTCCCCATTCATCGCATTACCCGTGGCTGGTTCTGACCAGCATGGACCCCTCCTCCTCACATCCCCTAGGCTATGGCGCATTATGACCTAACTACTGACGCGCCCTTTCTCCAAATAAACCCTCCCACAAAAAAATATATACACCTCACATATTATGACTTGACTCATTATTTTAAAATGAACCATGATCATTAATACCGTATTGATTGTATTGTAACACTATTAAAATGTCCAGTTACATTTTTCTTCTTCAATCGCAACCATTAAAAATCCTACACGTGGGTTACTTGCTATGTTGCAACTGTGTAATTAATATTCTTTGCTTGTGCAGAATTGTTAGATTGTTTGTCGTTGCTGAGTAGTGAGTAAGAGTACCAACCTTATAGCCTAATACTCAGCCGAGTAAGGAGATCGAGCAGTGAAATGAAGCCCTATGTTTCAGGCTGGAGGATTCAGTGTTCGAAGGAAGATCCACGCCCCATAATTCAATGCGCCAACTGTTTCTGCCGCAGAGCCAACAGCAAGAAGTGTTTTGACGCGACATGTCCATACAACTTGTTCCAATTCGTCGTATCAGCAAAAATCAAAAATAGTAAGAAGAAAAGCAAACAGGGTTGAATGTAATATTTAGGCTATCAATTGTATATATATCACCCACAGCATGAAAGCTTAAAATACACTGTGGAAGTTTTCCATCCAACCATAATGCTTGGATTACATAACTTGTCTATACACAGCTAAACCTCGTCATGTTATTATGTGCCAATACCTTTCTTACTCAATGTCAGATTAAGCCCCAACTTCTTCGGTACTTCCAGTAGGTTCCAAACGCACTTACCAGTCGTAAAAGCAATCCTCAATAATTCCGTCAGCCTCTTCTGCTTCATAGTAATCCCATCCACTCTCGAAATTCTTAACGTTCTGCAAGCTAAATATGTGCGTAACATCCCAAATAAAGCTCCTGATTCACCATGGCAAGTGCGATGTCCTGCCCAGTTACAGACCGCGTGCTGGACCATGCTCCCAGACTAATACGATCCTGCGGTGTTTTCAGAGGTGGACGTGGACGCTTGCCACGCGGACGAGATCTGGTTCGAGTGTCGGAGTTGCGAGTGTCACAACGGCACGGTCGGCAAGTGCGATGTCCTGCCCAGCTGTCCGCCACTACAGACCGTGCTGGACAACGTGCCTGTCGTGGAGGTGATCCCCGACCGCCAGACAAAGCTCCAGACGAGGATGGGCCCCTCACCCAATGAATCCCAGGAGGAGGAGGGGGAGGTCAACAATGTCCCCTATGGGAGGAGGAGGAGGGGGTCGTGGGGGGAGTAAGGGGAGATCGCTTGAAGACTTTGTTTTTATACTTGTATAAATTAGACTAAACTTTGTTAAAATAAACTTATGTTTCTTTGATGGTGTAGAACAGTGCATGATTAAAGATTTTTTGTTGAAATAAATTATAGGAAACATTGGAAATGTTTGATTTAATATGGTGTTTACTGTTTACCATTGCTTACGATATCGTCAATCGTAAACGAAGAACAAAGAATAACTGAAGAGGAGGTTTGCTTTATTTGTTGAGGACAAGACACACTATGGTTTCTGATGTTTACTACTGACCTCTCCTCATACATTATGCCACTCTTTAGGGGCTATCTTTAGTTTGGGGCGGGTAGGCCTAGAGAGCCTAGATAAGCCAACACCAGAGAGTGGCCATTCAGTACTTCCGGCCGCCATGTTTTTGCCAAACAAGTTTTTAGTTTCGTCAGCTGTCGTTTAAAGCTCGGTGCACATACTTTCCGAAGGTTTTAGGTTTAAGGTTTATGGTTTATGGTCTAAGAAATGTTTTTCTATAACGTTTCTAGTACGCGCGCTACCATTGGCCGGATTTATGAGAGCTCGCTTCTCATTGACTGGGTTTAGTGTTTAGTGTTTAAGAGCTAAGAAGTTGAAATATTTTCATCTTGTTAAACCTTAGACCCTAAACCTTAAACCTTGGGAAAGGATGTGAACGCAATAACGCATTGGGCATGTTTCAACTTCGTTAAACCATAAACCATAAACCTTAGGAAGTTATGTGCACCGACCTTAAGTAAACGAATGTGGCTGAAACAGACTTGAGAAACAAATGTGGCCTAAACAGACCAACTTGTTTACGTCTGTTTCATGCCAAATTTGTTAACTTTTACAGCAGTTGACGAAACTAAAAAATGATTTGGCAAAAACATGGCGGCCGGAAGCATTGTATGGCCACTTTCTGGTGTTAGCTTACCTAGGCTCTCTAGGCAGGCCTAGTGTTTGCCCGGTGTGGTTCGGCAGTTTGACTCACGGCTCGTCGTCGTCAAGATACCCTGTTTGTGTCGGCATCTCACTCACGACGCCATCTTGTCCCTGCCTGTGTCGGCATCTCACTCACGACGCCATCTTGTTCCTGTCTGTGTCGGCATCTCACTCACGACGCCATCTTGTTCGTGACATGAGCTAATATCCAGTTGGTTGAGTGACTTGTACTGGTCAACCGTGTGTTTAGTAGGACCTGCCACGCACACTGGCGGCTGGTGTACGACACATTTGCCGACACCGGCTTGTGTTGTGAATGTCAAAACATCAAGCCACTCGACACGGACTGATAAACAACAGGTGGATATATCTGGATGAACGAAGCAAACGAAGCGACGCCTTTTATTTGACTATCCGGATTTTTGTTTTATTTTGTGTGTTTGTTAGCACGCCACTTTTTAGACGACCTTACTCAGATCTTGCTGAAACTTTTAGCGAACCTTTAAAATCTCTGTTATATAAACAGAGATAACTACACTATTTTTTATAGTGTAGTTACTGACCTTAAATAGGCCACTGAAGAGGATATTCCGTAGTAATTTCTAAAGCTTTGTGTAGGAAACAGTAATGTTTTGTCTTCTCTGATCGCGACATGTGCATCCTTTATATTTTTTATATTTTTAAAATTAAATAATGTATTTATTTATTTAACGGTTATCCTATTCAGTTATCAAAAGTGATTTACAAAGGAGGACAACCTCCTAAAGTTCAAATGTTTGGGTGAAAATATAAGGTTAAAAGTGATCCTGGGTGTTAGTGAAATTCACTTGGTTTGGTGATCAAGCAACATTTAAAATTGTTCAAAAAGTTGGCCCGAGTTCATCCAAAGGTCTGAAATAAATAAAACAAAGTAATAACGTTTTACAATTAAATTAAGAGGTATGTTTGAGGTAAGTTTAGATACCCTGCCTCATTATCATGATTACTAATGATGCGCTTAGTCCCAATCATAACAAATGTTAACATGCTTCTCGATGGGTAACCGAAAAGGTTAAGATAAAAAGGGTTCTTATTTTGGTGTCGAAGCAGATCGTACCCCTGGGAACAAAGGTAGGTAACGGTAAGGGAGGTGGTCGTTATTCTTCTTCTTGAAACACGAAAAGTTTATTAATTAAAATATCATAATATTACAGTAATATTTAATTAGTTATTTAAAACATACAAGTAAAAACGAGTGCGGCTAAATGCTTCCCGTCCACTTCAAAGATTTATTGGTGGAGATTTAACGTATCTAAATACATAATTAATTAAAATACAACAAACAGAAAGTGTTTAATGTTTTTTAAATGCATAGGTGGCAGCCAGGACGGGGTCCCGGATCTTCGTCCTGTCTGGCGGTACCGCATGCGACGGCTTAAAGGGGCTATTACTCCCCAAAATTATTTTTTACCACATAATCTATAGCATAATACTACACTAAAATGACTGTTCAAAAAATGATATCTTGTAACTTGTGATTTTACACGAATTTTTTTAAGCTTTTTGATCCTGAAATTTGCGAAAAAGCGTTTTAGGGATTTTATGAAATCAGCTTTAACCTGCTTATTTTTTGTTCCACATAGATACTAGAGCATCATACTAATCTAAAATGGCCCTTTACAACATCGTGTTTTGAAACAGCGCACAAATATACACTCAAACACGCAAAAATATGCATTCCAAAATCACACCCCTTCAGCATCAGCATATTTTGACCGAACCAGTTGCCCAAATTACAAAACAAAACATATCAAATTTACAGAAACGGCTGTCGAGTACATCCCATATTTTTTTGGATCAAAATTCTCCAAGGTTACGGGGCATAAAGATCGTCCCATGTTATTTCTTATGGGAGTTTTTTTTTTTACCGATGGGACCTAGCTCGAAAATTTCCAAGTCTGACAATTTTTATTCGGATAATGGTGGGCCCAATAATTTGTTGGTTACTTTCTAAATTCATTACTAGTAAGTCTGCGCCATGTGCATAATTTCGTTTTAATAACCTGGAAAAGTTTCAATTTTTGTGGTGAAATGCCAGTGGTTTATTATCCCAAAAGTAATTTATGGATGTACGCTCTTTTCTGGTTTTACTTTAACAAATTTTATGCATATGTTTTATAAGATTTGTAAGTGGTTGACTAATGATGATTGTAGTGATTGCAAAATTATATTATGTTCAGTAACGACATTGGATTTACCCATTTGTAGCAAGAGACATACGTATACCCTGAACTATTTTAGGTATACTGAGGGGTAGTAGATATTTCTTGTTGGGTATACCCACGTATACCCCACATCACACCACTGGACTTGGCCGGCTACATCGCGCATGCGCCAGAACCTATTCAAAGTCCATCCAAGTCGCACTCATGACGCATACTACATTATATTGCTTGATGCCAGGTGCTGTTGTTTTGTTTGGATAGTTCGGAAAGGGTTTGGTGTAGTGTGCTTAGCTTCTTGTGCTGGTCAGTTCAGTTCTCAGGGGCTCAAACCTGATATTTACCCACCCACGGTGC
The DNA here is from genome assembly GCA_024449915.1 of Sweltsa coloradensis. NCBI lineage: Eukaryota > Metazoa > Arthropoda > Insecta > Plecoptera > Chloroperlidae > Sweltsa > Sweltsa coloradensis. Next base: position 297,849 of record JAMZAV010000719.1, read on the forward strand.
TAGCGAATCGCAGAATGGAGCCAGAGGTGAGCTAATCTCCATAATTCAGTATAACGTGCAGTGGGCAAAGTCCACAAACCAAGCGGTCCCTGCCTCGCCTAGTCCTGCCGGCTTTAGCAGTCAGGCATGCAGTGTATGATGCTACCTATAGTCTCCGGTGAAATATTCCTTGCGGCCTCTAGACCGGAGCCTGCTTTGCATCCCAGAGCATAACTCACCAAAGATACATAAACATGAAGACACTTCTCACACAATCGTAAACATTCTCAATATAGAATAGAACACTCGACTCACGAATTCACGACTTTCTTTTGTTTGCGATGACGCGCGGAACACCCCTAGCGGTTGCGCGGCACACTGACACAGTTCCGTGTTGACAGATGGCTATCACAACACGCGTGGGAAGCTGTTAGTCCTGGGTTCGAGTCCGGGATCAGCGCGGACGCTTGAACTATGTGGACGTCCGGTCTGGTCTGTGGCATTGCACTTGCACGTCATGCAACGAGTGTACAACACATCAGTGTGCTCCTTCTGATGCTTGATTGTGCCAATATACTATCACGTAGTCATTTATAACATTTTATTTCAGGGTTGGCTTGTTCGCTTTGATTTACTGTCCCCCACTGAAAATCAGTTATAAAACTGATGGGCAGACTCTAAATACAATTTATTTATTTATTAATCTTCTACGTAATATCCCAGCCCCAGGGTATCGGAGAGTTAGGGGGGGGGGGCTGTCTATTTGACCATGCATTTAGGTTTATATAGACAGTGTTGGCTCGAGGCCGAAGCGCTCGACTCTGATTCGGGAGGTCCCAGGTTCGAATCCCGTCGAGACCGACGACCCTGACTGAAGTTTTTTCCGAGGTTTTCCTCAGTCGTTAACGCGAATGCAAGGGGTTGAGTCCTCTTAAATAGCCCTCGGACATCCCTTCACAATTGTCCTATCCGCAATATACCTCCGGTTAAATCTGATGTGTATACCCTACAGCGGGCATCCTACAAAAATGTATTTATTTTATACTGATGAAACTATGCTGAAAGTTTAGTAAGCTAATAAGTTAAATGGCATAAAGAGGCTAAGTTTAAATTACTTACAAAGTCATTGTTAATTAAGTTCAGCAATACAGTCGTCGGCTGCCCCTTTCTTTTCTTGGGTTTGTGTGTGTGGTCTTAAATCCATGCACTCATGTGTGCACTCATTTATAAAATAACACATCAAAATTATACTTTGAATTGTGTATGCTGGATCACTTGTTATATAATCATTAAATAATTATTATCAATACAGTTTATTGATAATTAAATTTGTATAACTTTTATGTATCGAACTAAATTGACAGTTTGCCTATTATTATTTGTAATTATTCGCGTAACGTACGTCGGTAAAGTGTATCATCAAAGTAGTAACAAAGTAGTGTATCATCAAAGCTCATTATAACCACCTAGTTCCCACAATAAATCACAATCTCGTTACAACATCCAACTTGCAGACAAAATAATTGTTACAATTAACATTACATACACTCATAACAATGTAGATGTGAATGTGAGAATGTTTTTGAATGGTTTAAATGAACACACAGTCAAGCTTTACATTCATTAAATATAACTTTTATATTATAAGAATGCATTGATTGCAATCATTGCAGAACATTGAAAACATTCATTCTCTATTGCCACTCATTTTAGGTAAGGTTACAGACATGACATCTTTAATCTGACATCTTTTGCGGCTATAATACCCCAAAAAATATTTTTTTACCACATAATCTTTAGCATAATACTACACTAAAATAACCGTCGTTTAAAAATTATAACTTTTAACTGTGAATTTATACGAATTTTTTACTTTCTTTGATACAGAAATTTGAGAAAATTTGCGTTTTGGGAAATTTCTTAAATCGGCTTTAACCTGCTTTTTTGTTCCACATAGATACTAGAACAGCATACAAATCTAAAATGGCATTTTATAAGATCGTGTCTTGAAACTGTGCCAAAATATACTCTCACACACGCAAAAATATGCATTCCAAAATCACAAACCTGCTTGGTAATCAGCATATTTTGGCTGAACCACTTGCCCAAATTACAAAACAAAATATAGAGAATTTACAGAAAAGGCTGTCGAGTACGTCAATAATGGCCAATATTTTTTTGGATCAAAATCCTCCAAGGTCCTGGGCATAAAGATCGTCCCCATGTTATTTCTTATGGGAGATTTTTGCCGATGGGACCTAGCTCGAAATTTCAAGTTTGACAATTTTTTTCCCGGTCATGGGTGACCCAATAATCTTTCTGTTAATTTCTAAATTCATAACTAGTTAGCCTGAATGATATATTTTTTCGAGTTTAGCGGGTGAATATTCATTAAAGCAGGCGAGGTTAATAATGTAATGATTTTTTTGTCTGTCCACTGCACTTGTAAATAATTTAGACAAATGTATTGAATGAAAACAATATTATGACGACTCAATACTGTCGCCTTCCACAGGTTCATTGACGAAATAAGTCATGGGAATATTGTTTCAATTTCTTTATTTTGCAAGTGCATTGGTCAGTCCAAATGACTCATTACATTAGAAGTGACCCTGATGATGGATGTAACAACGAGAAGAGTTGTAAGTCAGATAGAAGCTGCGCCCGCTTCGCTCGTTCACGAGTGTCTGTGTACTCAACCTATTTACTCTCACACATTGTCCAGTCCACACGTGAACAACAGCTGTTCCCAGCGCAGGAGATTTAGGTTCACCGATTGAGAATTAAGACCAGGTCAAACACTTTACTTAAGTTTCGAGGTTAATTGAGATTGAGTGCGAGTACTCGAGTGGTTTCCACTTATTCTGATAATACATCGATGCTCGAACAATGTTAGGAAAGCAATTCAGTTCATTCAACACGGAGGTTATTATGGGCCCTGATGAAGGGGGAGTGGCTAAACGTGCGACTCTAGCCCGAGAGCTGCCTGGTTTATCATCGCCAATTTCCACACAATGTCAGGGTCGAGATCTTAAAAAACTAAATTTAAAATCACAGTCAGGGTTATACTTATACGTGAAGTAAGTATTATGCGATAAGAATATGCAACAAATTCTTCGGGTTGCAATAATATGCAATATGTCAATCAACAAATTTGAAAAAATCTAAATTGCAGAAGTTTCACAAAATCAAGATAGTTTTATTACAAACTTTCTGCTGGTGCAAAGCGCAATATATACCATGCTATTGGATGATAAACTTGGATTTGTGTTTCAAAACGCAATATGTCCAAGCTAAATTCCTGGATTATATGTTGTAATTGTTTTTTTATTTTTTTTAAATCTCGATTTACACATTGCATTTTGCATGTCCTCTAATTATTCATTTGTTTGCCTGTCGAAACTGACAACAAACAATTCGACGAACGCTTTCATTGTTGACTATAGTACCAACAGTGTTGGCTCGAGCGCTAAGCGCGCGACTGATGCGGGAGGTCCCGGGTTCGAATCCCGTCGTGATCGGCTATCCTAAGGTTTTCCCGAGGTTTTCCACAGTCGTTAATGCGAATGAAAGGGATTAAGTCCTCTCAAACAGCCCTCGGACATCCTTCACAATTATCCTAACTCCAATATACGAAGTTCACCTAAAGAGGGGTTGCATTGCACCAGGTTGAAGACTGTGGCCGAACTCGAGAAAAACAGGGTTTTAGGCAGAGCGCAGAGGTTAAGTCTGGATCACTTGGAAGCTCTATCGTTGGTCTTATCGGGTTGTGGTTTGCACCAAATGTGAAACGTTTCGAAATATTGCTACATAATAAAAACTTATTTTCTCACCTAAGAGCAGTGTTAAATTCAATTAATTGTTAAATATGTAAGAATGTGTAATTATGTGGAATCAAAACACATTTTCAAAACATTTCTTACTTTTCTTATTACTAACTGACCGTAAATATGTCAACAAACAGTTAATTTGTAGTAATTTCCCAATTTTGTGTAAAAGCCAATTATTTGAAATATCAAAAGGTGCTCTGATAGCGACATGCGCTCATCCTTTCAACAACCTTCCAAAATGCAGATTTTTAAAAAGAAAATAGAAGGTCAAAAAGCGGTCCAGACTGTATGAGAAAGCGGTTATTTAAATGGTCATTTAACATTTAAAAAAAAGTCGTCCCGAGTTCGGCACACAGTTGACAATTGTAACCTCCTTCGTGCGCTAGGCGCCACCAAGACATGACATCATCGCCCCGAGGGGGACGCAACTTTCACAGTACCGTGCTGGACCGCGGGCCGGGCTGGATACGGATGACATCAGCTGCAGTGTGCGTCTGTCTGGTTTCTGGGTCAAACGTCACTGGATGACGTGATTGCACGGGCGAAGAGTAAATCAAACTATCTAGTTCAATAAGTTTATAAATTAGGGTGAGAAAGTTCTGTGGAGAGACTTCGTTTACATATTTACAAAGTTCTGTGCATCGTTTCTTGCCCAACCACCTAAAGATTGGATAAGATTTGTATTTATTATCTTTATTTAGCTCTTAATTGTGCCTACATACCAATTTTGTACATTAATTCACATACTTCCCATGATACAAAATCCCATCGTTTTAAATACGCAATCTTCTTAAACATTTCATTGATTTACATTAATTTATATATTAAACCAGACAATGAATACATTTTCAATTTTCTAATTTTGAATGTTTAAGACAAATTATTGTAGTCTTTGATCTCTGAACAAAATACAGACGTCATAAGATTGCTTCATTTACAAAAAGCTTTTCATTTAATTATTCTGAATTTTGAGATGGAATAATCTGCAAACTTTAGCTCATTGCCCACTCACTCATGGATCAAATGAGCTTCTATTGAGCCATCTGACACACATCTCATGCAGTCTCACTAGGAACGTTTGAAGCTTGCTGTACCTACCACATTGTATTGAGTGGTTTGCAACATTTTCATGCCTAATAGTTCGTATAATCTGTGTTATGAACAATCTTCATGCCAGTTAATATTATAACCTAGGTTTTAAACTGGTTACACCACAGCTCACGGCTAAACAAGGTACACGGTGTGTTACAAGATTGATTATCTGCTAATGCGAGCCAGTGAGAACATTAGGCGCGCCGGAGAGTGTGTGTCGGACTGTGTTCATGGAGCACCGTAGTTTGCGGCATCGCAGTCCACCACACAGTTACCGAGTGAGGGAGGGATTCACTAGTTACTAGTACATAGCCGTTTCTAAGTATTAGAATAGTAAAACGATTTATTTGTGAAGGGTTAACTGCATGGATGATGGGTGGATGATTACTTACCATATTTTATACTCAGAATTAAGAAAACAAGGATGATAAATGTTGTGGTAAATACATTTCTGCTTGTATTTATTTTGTATACCACCGAACGAGCTTCTCTTTACAGTGTGTTGAGTACCCGGGAACATTTATTCGAATGTATATAAATTTTAGATTTTAGGTTTTTGAATTTAGTTGGTTAAGTGTGCGTCTACCGTAAGGCCATAATGCACCACATGGAGAAAGTCCCATGCTGTGCCTTAGGGTGTGTCTGAATATTATTCAAAGTCTAGGTTCAGGTCCAGGTCACGGTCTAAATTCAAGTCCACGTCTAACAACGTAGAAGGTACTAATTATCTGTCAATGGCGTAAGAAGTAGGTACCGTACTGTCTGAAATGTCTTATTCTAGGTCCATTCATGGTCCAAGTCGACAAATGGACCGAGCAATCGAAAGTGTACACTCGTTTTAGGTCCGATTCAAAATGGCCGTCCGCGACAATGAGAGAAACAACAAACGAATGCATTTTTAAATAAAGGTAAACATTAAGTTTCGTTTGTTTTTACCACGTATTTAATTGGTTTTACTAGATGCACAAATATTTTTAATAATCAAATACTTAACAAAGGACTCACGAATGAACACCTAACCTAACTTGAGGTAGTGTTCACTTTGCCCGGCAGGCAGCTCTACTGTAGACTAGTATAGCACTTTAACATTGAGTTGGACTTCGACCATATTTCAGTCAGGCAGAGGAAAGGAAGTGGGAGGGGGTGAAGGTTCTCACGTTGTGGTCGTCATCGTCTTTGAACACGAATATTTAATAATACAATTTTATAATCAATACATAAACATGTGCGGTCACAGGTCCGTGCGGTTTATGTGTTACTTATTTGATATTTTGGGTTGATTTGATTGTTAAACCACTTGAATCTAGATTGATGAAGTCCGATATGACCCTAACTTCTCCTCCATTGTCTTGTCCGTCTCCTCTCACGCAATGACCGTGTAATGTAGTTGAATGCAATCCGTGCAACAGAACAGAGTCAATGATTCGATCTGAGCTCACACGACGATCAGAACAATGCGCCCTCTAAGTTCTCGGAGTTCCAAGAAGATTCAACTAGACCAGGCTGGTAATAAGAGGGCGGTGCACAGGTCGGAGGAAGTTCTCGCGCATGCGTGATAGCGAGACACTGGTAATTACAAGCACATGTGAAGAAATACGGCTTTGCGATGCAAATCAACTCTCCAGCCAAACAATTCAGCTCAACCTTTCACCCTTGCCCGGGTTTACAGGTCGGCTGCAGTAGCCAGACAAGGCCACGGGGCACAAGATATTATACAGTGGTTTGGTTAATTGATTAAGGGCGCCTCAACCGTTAGGTCATAATGCGAGTGAGCATGATATTGCCAACACAATATTGCATATTTCCTCTGTTAACATAATTATGTTCTTTTCACAATTAATTGCAATTTTGGGTTGGTAATATAATTCAAGTTTAACGAAACGTGATGGTACTTATCAATTGTTTAGGAAAAAATAAAAAAATCAGGGTTGTCTTCTTTACGTGTACTCGTTTCTTTGCAGTTGTACAGTCAAACTTACTTCTGCAGAACTATATTATTACGACCACGATTACAATTTCACTGCCCATATTTCAGTTTACGTTATAATTTTAATTGTGGTTAATTACTATTCTCCTGCGTTATACCCTTGACTTATTATAAGGCATTAAATTAAAAGTAATAACACCCTTAGGTACTGTAATTAGTACGCCGTATATCTATAAAATAGACAATTCATTATTACCATGGACATGCTAAGTCTCTATTAGACCGTTTTGGGCTTCCAGCTTCATTAACTTTTAATAGTTTAGTGTATTGAGACATTTTTTAAAAACAACCCCAATATTGTGAGTAGTTTATAATTGATGCCTTGAAGCAATCGGAGATAATTGCTGAAAATTATAGTTACTTTAATGAAAGTGTTTCTTATCACTGAAATATAGGTTGTCTATGGGGACGAGTCTACTCATAATCATAGAATAACGCGCATGACATATTGAAGGTTTGGTGAACGATCAATAACGCGCATGACATATTGAAGGTTTGGTGAACGATCAATCTGAATTGCAGAATATCCCCCCCCCCCCCCACTTCGTTCGCCCCAAGTTTTAACTTCTAAAATATTCTTTAAACCATGAATTAGGGAGCAAAGCTGCCCTCTAAGCATCACTCTTCCGTCCGTCTGTGCGTGTGTCACGTCTCACGAAAAAACCGAACATGACCTTCTTTTGACTTGGTTTATTTCTCTTCACATTTCCCTTCAACAAGGACGATAGATATTATCTTGATATTGACCCTTTAGGTTATAGGTAAAACAAACAAAAACCTGAATATTTTTATGCTTGGCTCCTCCACCAACATGATTTAATCGCTGGAACAAGCGTTGTTATAAATGTTTCATTCAGTTCCTATTGTTGTCACTCCCTTACATGTGCTTGTTTATACTATGGGATGATTAGAGAATGTCCAATTTGAGAGTCGCCCTTTATAAACTTACCATTATGTTTTTAATATGTCTCATCTTGTTTCATGCTTTTATTAATAGTATTGTTTCAGAGGGGTCACAACGATCGCCAAACTGTGCACCGATAAAAAACGATCCTTGTTTGTTGTCATCCTTTGCCGCTTGTGGAAAATAATGTTGAACCAAGTTCTGGTGCTATTAAAAAAACAATAAAACAATAAAAAAAATATATATATATTATGAGACATGTAAACTATAGTACCACAGATAATATATTACACTTGCTCGTACTTTGAAACCCTACTTACAGCGAGGATCATAATAAATTCTACAGTTTTATGTTTCTCATGCGCTAGAAATCAGCTGTGGATTCTCTCTTTCAGTTGAGTGGGTAGGTGGATAATAAATACAGATTTATATTATTTCTTCACATCAGAGTAACAAAGTGTCTGGATATTTTGTTATCAAGCAGATTCGAAGGTGCTATAAAACCAACAGACCTTCCATAAACTTGGATTGTGCTACTTCGTGCTGGTAGTAAATACCGTGCGAGTTGATTGCCTACTTGCTGAATGGGACGGATTCTTGTAGTACAAGATGTGTAGTCGCTCCCTGGTTGTTGCGCCAGTATAATAAACAACAGCTTGGTGCCGCAGCCAAGCCACTTATTTAAACATAAACTGTTGGACTTAATTAAGAATTTTATTAAAATGTTTCAGAGAAAGCAAAATTTGTTTATGGATTTTGAAATATCTTTTTTTTTAAATTAATTAATTATTTATTTATTTATTTACATACACGTATAATATTATTTTGTAGGTTAGAAAAATGCATCGCCTTATTCACATGAGAGGGTTACACATAATAATTAGTTACATCTCATAGTTCTTGTCTGTTCTCTACTGAATGTACTCGCATAGATAGAACGCATGCGACGCTGATCTGTTTCTTGAGAACAACAGTACACAATTGTCTTGTCTCTTGAGGCGAACGCTGTAGCATTGCTGTAGTGCAGTACCATGATCGACCCTGTAAAGCGGGTGGAGTAATACTTGTTGCAAGGGCACAGTCAGGTGCTGCCGTGCAGCGGCAACTAGAGAACTACTTGTGCACGCGACAGCTGTAGCGGATTTCTACCATGCAGGATCAACCCTGTAAAGCGGGTGTAGAAATACTTGTTGCAGGCGCACCGTCAGGTGCTGCCGTGCAGCAAAGTTTCTGATTTTCCACGCGGAATCTTTCCCCCACCTACATTGGGTCGTTTCTGGAGCATCTTTTACAGATATTTCTCTTTACATCCCCTCTAAATATATTCCTGCATACGCCACTGGGTCAGGGTATAGGTCAAGCCGCCACTGAAAGCGTGTATATTCGGACGTCACAGGAATCAGAAACTTGGTTTAAGAAGGAGCTCTGCCATTGGCCAGCATATGAAAGCTCGATTCTCATTGGCTCATGGGTTTAAGGATTCATCTTCGTTAATTCTTAATCACAAGTCGTGTGTGAAGGCTAAAGCAAGGTTTTCATAGTATATTCTCGTCTGGTTCGTTGGTCTTGTGGTTATTGAGGCTTTGCTTGATGCTTCCAATGCAGAAGGTCCAGGACTCGAATCCCGCTAGAGGTAGAAGTTCTTTAACTTCTGACATGGACATAAGTCCATCAGTTCCTGGCTTAGGAATGTGGTGACTTTGGTGCCGTCCTAACAACGAAGCACATAATAAACTCTGGTTGTTTCGAATTAGCCTTTGTTGATTCTGGTGCCGTTTGCGGGTAGAATCGTGTCCAGCTCGAATGATCGGCGTTCCCAACTTAAATACGCCTAGTTGGTCATTGTTCGCTCATCGATGGTGTCGGTGCGTACAGGGTTGGTTTGGTCGGCCACTGTAAATCAGTTCTGTGACTGAGTTGTAGACTCTACATACGGATTTATTTATTTACCTAAAACACCGGTTTAAGCCGGGCACACAATATGCGCCGGCCGGTAAACTGACCCACATAGGTTTGATTGACGTCCATCATCTTCGCACGCGAGGCGCTGATTAGAGAAGATCTGATTTCCGCCTCTGGCTTCTCTCATTGATTCCATCCTAGTTTTTGTGCGTCTCGAGCTGAAAAACTAAACATTACCATAATCTAAATCTTATTTGCCTAATATTCTCAGTGATAGTTATTGGATCGGTTTATAGGTAAGCTAATGCGTTAAGTGGTATGTTCCGGTAGGACTTGATTTAACTACTAGTAACCATACGTTAATACGACGCTATTCACGTGAACATAGGCCTGATGATGTGGAGAGGAGGGCTCGGTATTGTCAAGTACAGTTCATACATAGTTTACCGTGAACACCAGCTGGTCGTTTAGGCCTAGGGGGTTGACAAATTAATATTATACTGCAGTGTACCACAGATGTAGTACAGGCTCTCTTCAGTTCAGCCTAAAGCAAATGTTTTAAAATCTAAACTAGTCCAAAATAGTCCTACATTACTAGGAGTAAAAGTGAATATGGCTTAAAAGGTGACAAAAAACAACCAATTCGTGTCACACTTTACGTTAAATATTTTCTTTTCATTTCTCTGTTTTAGAAGTAAGTGAGTGAGTGAGTGAGTGAGTAGTGAGTGAGTGAGAGAGATTTGATTTGATTAAGGACTTTATTATAGGCGGGATTAAGACCAGCGTGCCTTTTCTTACATCCAACCTTTAAAATGTTTGATACAAATTATAATATGAAAGATTACTACACACTACTGCTAGTACACTACAAAATATTAAAACACAAATTTCTATTTAACATATAAAAGTCACTTAAATACGTAAGGGAGAGAGAGAGAAACATAAATCTGAAACACTTCAGCGCAAGATATGTATGTGAATATATGAAATGAAGAAAATAAATAAGGGAATGACAAATAAAAAGATCGCGTGGGAAAGTAGACTTGAAAATATAATGCGATAAGTAAAACCTCTCTAGTGGGACGAAGGCATTTTGTTCGTCTTCACCCTCTAGGCTATAACCCTGAAAGCCTCTACTTCCCTCTAGATTGTGTACTTCTGAAAGCTACAGTCCACATGTGGCGCCTCACCCCTCGTTGTGGGGATGATGTTTCGCCTTCTTCTACGATGTAGTCTAGAATGTGAGTGGGAGATAAGTGAAGATGAACAAACCACCAGAGTTAGAGATATATACACATAAGAGAGAATAAGAGAGCGATATCCAAAATGAAATACACATTTGCCGCGCGTTGGTCTTTTTGGCGGGGGCTCCAACAAAGCTGACCATTAAAATATGTTGGTCATGGATCACGTGTGTTTCTCTGGTTAGAACAGTGGTTCTCAAACAATATGGTACGCGTACCCCCAGGGCGGTGGGGGGTAAGCGGGGAGTTTCCAGAGGGAACGCAAAAAAGTCCAGCTTAACCAAAAATTATCTGTAGCTGTTTCATCAAAATCGTGTAAAAAAAAATCAAAAAAAAAATATTGAACGTGAATTTACGTGTATTGGTGACAAAGATAAACCAAACCAGTGAGTTTATTTGCTCTGAAATTCTTTCCAAAACCAGTCTGAAACCATCTCTTCTCTGCCGCCATTCAGAGAACAAACACGAACAATACAAAGACAAGCGTGTACAGTTCTTCCAACGCAGGCTACACGAACAAGAAGCTAGCGTGATAACAATGTGTTCGGTAACATTAAGTGACAGTCAAAATGCACTTGAAGCGTCTTGTATAGCGAGTTACAAAAAGAAAACGGCGGAAAAATTTCGACTGTTTTTAGTTTTTAGAAGGTATTTATTTATATTTAGAAGAAGCCAAACTACTCAGGGGGTACAGCAGCTGAAAAGCTAGGCATTGATAAAATTTGCATATACAATTAAATTTAAGTAAAGGTATCTGATTAGGCCCTACACTTGCTTGGGCCGAGGAATACTTTTACTTTTTTTTATATAAAACTAGGCTATGTAGACAATTTTTAACTCCCTTTTTAATTCCTCATTACAAAATTCAGGCTTTTAAATCCCTCTAAGCATACTGCGTGTACCTGGTCAGGCCAAACAAGATTTCTATTTAGTTAGTCACTCGCAAGTACTTATAATTACGTACTTGTTGAAGAACCTGAATATGAATTAGGTTCAAGCTTGGGACATACACTGAAGTGGTGAATATACTTAATTCCCGCCGAACATGTGAACAGTGTGAGAGATTACAAGATAATGTGGTGTGAGTTACAGATGTTAACCTTGGGCTCGTGGAAATCATGTTTCGAGGTATGTAGGGCTGGCTCTTCAGAAGCGGTCATTAGATGACAATCATGCGGTAAACAGGGCACATGCAAGTGATCACTGATGTACTCTGTATAAAGTATTATAAGTTATGCAAAATATTTCCACGAGAATCTAATATTCTTCAGGTTGATTTCCAAACCATACTCCGGTAGGTATAATCCGGTGTGATGGTTTCTGTAAGGATTTGGTTTATAGTTGACAATATACGATTGTTGGAACTGTTCTATCAATATAACCGAATTACGAATCTACTCCCTCGACCACGACCACGACCACGAATACTCACTATATACGCTGGCACAACATGGAACATATTTAAAATATGTTGTATTTTCATCTCTTCTTTCATAGAACGCTGACCGCACGCGTGCATTGTCCATAACCTCCCTTTCAAGACAATACTCGCGTATTCAAGTCACCAGCTCATTGAAGGTACAGAATAAATTCAAACATGATCGGTTTATCTTGCATAGAAGAATTAATTTAAATACATCTTCTATTACCATAAGTCTCGGCATATCTTTCATTTACCGTTTCACACTGCAACGTATATTTATTTGTAATGTATGCGTGCAACGTGCACAATAAGAACATCACACCACATAATAACAGACTCTTGTTTATACATATTTCACTTGTCTAAAGGCGTCGAGAACTGCCGGAAGTAACATCCCCGCAGCCACAGGCCTCGGTCCACATCCGTCAGCAAAAATCAACGACAAAACATGCATAATAATTAATTATCAAGATGTATAATTAGTGTTGCATCACTTGATAAACTGGCCTACTGCCCAACTCTTCTGTGTAGTTCTCTGATTGGCTGAGCGTTCTCACGTAGTTTAAATAGGACGCACAATCTGACGGCCGCGAGTACTCGATGTAAACGGCAATCACCATAGTAAATAGCAATTACATTACAGTTGGGTTTGCGATATCGGTTGTTCAATACGAGATCTGTGATTCGTTGGGCTGGGGGCTGTTATTTATTGCATAGGTCTACCATGATAATGCTCATCTGTTATGTATGACAGCTGGATGCAACCTTCACAGCCATCAACAGAATATGCCGACATATGCAGCTAAATAACATGGTACATGGTGAATACAGGGGAGCATATTTAGCACATTAGGGAGCTAAGAACACTTACAGATAAAAACAAGTCATTCAACGCACCTTTAGGAGGATTTGCCCATCCCTGCTGTTTATCATTAAAGTTACTAGCCCTCTATCATATGCGCTGGAATCGACCAATGTTTTAAAAATAATGTCGCTTTCAAAATACCATTTGTTGTACTAAATTTTCATAAATTGCATCAAACATATGATAATAACACGCCATGTTGGGAGTGTAGATAAGGGTTTGAATCTTGGCCGAGATTAACATGTAGATCCGGGTGACGTATTGTTTTAGAAAGTGCAACATGATAAAAGTGTCTTCCGTTATATTTCCATACTCGAGCCAGTCTCATTTCATGTTCAGGGAGTGGTGAGGATACTAAGACTTCGCCTGCGAGACTTAGTCATGTTGCTTTCTGTGAGGTGTCGACTGGGCTTAGCTGGAGAATTATCACTGAAGGGTCTCAAATGTATTGATTCCTTTAGTTAGGCCTATTTATTAATTCAAATATCATCTATCCTAGTTGTTTTATAAAAGCAAAGCTCCCCTACATATATTTGCCTCGCATCCGTCTGTGCGTGTGGCACGTCTCACGATGAAAACCGAGCTTCAATGCGGTAAGATCTTATTCCAACACCGAGAAGAGAGTTCAATGCGCGGTACATCTTATTTGCGGTTTCTTCGTCGTCAATCTGTTCATTAAGTAGCTTCGCTCACTATTTTGGATACTCCTATACCCATCTGCGTGATAATAAATACAATTAATATAACTCTGTCTTACATTATACAATGAGATGTTGAAAAACTCTCTTTACATTGACAGTAAATTAGTGCCGCCACATTGCCACTAGAAATCAATTTTACAGGTTCAGTTTTAAATTATGACGATTTTTGTTGCTTAACGTCTCTATTATTGCACTAAGGCTATTCGAGACGATGATAGATGACGGTAAAAAAGACATGTTGCGGGACTCGAACCCACGTCCTCGTAGAGCCATACGCACGCTTCGGATTAGGGTAATCGTATGTGCCACCGCTGACGGCTTTAGCTTAAAATATGAGAACTATGTAATGATCGAATATGAAAGTCGATTACAGGGTACACACGAGGTATCACAAAGACGGGGATAGCCACCCCCTTCTATAACCCAGGGTAATATTCTGTATCATCCTTGATGAAGGACAATGCCATAAGAAACGAACGTCAATCTGACGTCGTGTTTGTAGTTTATCGTGAGACGTGACACACGCACACACAGACGGACGGACGGAACAGTGATGCTTATATAAGAGCTTCGCTCCCTATTACAACAATTCTAGTGTTGGAATATCCTGGATTCCCTGCAATCCTTGGGTGGTTTTGAGACGGTTGTCTGTGATATTATCGACCCCGCCATTATTTATATAATGGTGTCCAATCTTTATCGCACCACATCCTATCCACTATTGTGTATGCTATATTTTATTTTATTTTAAACAAAGCTCTTGCTTGATTTGTATTGTTTGATTGGAAACCATGTTTAATGAGGGAGGGAAATAGACAGATTGAAATCTCTTGACTGGAACGTACACCTGTATTTTTTGCTTAGATTAAAGGGGTAGTTTAATACCTGCCCTCACTCTCAGGGGTGCTACCTTAGGGTGCTACTTATCAACCGCAGAGAAAAAAAACTCTAAGATAATATTCCACTCTATGGCCACTATACAGACCAGTCCAACAAATAACAACCTCTTTCTTGATCCTGTCGTTTCTGTGTACATGATTATACTTTTGTGTGATGTACAATGTACGTTGTTCCACACACATACATATACGTACTAGTACTTTTTGACGAGCAATATACTACTTCTGTTGAATTGAATCGAACGTTCATCTTCAGGATTCCATGCTCGGTCCACACATGTTTAAAGACGTGAGACGTGGGGAGCAAAGAGCAGCCATCAATAGCACATCAGCAAACACAAGAACCAGAACAGGCAAAGCGAATGCCATGCAAATTTAAAAATAGATAATGTATTGTGTTATGAGAACAGCAACAGCAACAGGTTATGCAAGGGAAATAACACAATAGATAATTCCCAAACATTGAAAAACAAAACCATGCCAGTCAGCGCGGTGTAGTATTATAGACCTACTATTTACCACTCGTTTTGTTACTTTTTCGCCACAATGAAATCATCGCATCACGTTTTTGTCGAAGTTAAAGACCACAGCTAATGTTTTTGAGATAGCTATGTGGTTAGCAGTGAGGCAGCCTGATGACCCACTTGCCAGATGTAACGTAACTTCCTACAGTAGGTTAGTGTCTTGAAGAGAAGAGGAGGGGGGACAGGTAGGCCCCCTACCACACACCTTGCCCGCTCGCAGTGAACTTGGACAAGGCTCCGAGATGCTTCAGTGTGTGTACGGAAGGCCTTGAAGGCTGTGACTGACTGACTCACTCACATTCAGGGGGCAGTGAACGAACGACCGTAGACAACTCACGAATCGAATGTTTTAGATTCGAATTTACCGGGGAAATATTATTTATTTAATCGAGTCATGAAAATGTGTTGACGCGTTTTACTGTGATAATTGACGGAATGATAAAGCCGGTGAAGTGTTTTAAATTATAATAATTCATACAACTTATCGAAACAAATACGGAAATGACATCTAGTCGGAAGTGATACAATTTCAAATATACCGGTGTGTTTGGGAGCTTCTTAGAATTTCACGACAACAACACCAACAACGGTATGTACTGTCAGCATATATAGTGTCAGCACACGTACAGAACATGCGGACATACGGACTCTATTAGGAAGGTCGTGGGTTCTGTTCCCACTAACAGCAATCCTCACTAACTAAAGGTGTTCCTAAAATTTCCTCGGTCAAATTAAAAGGGTTGTATTGAGTGGTACAATCAGCCCTCGTCTTAATTACAATTCCCTTATACGTTTACGACAGGTAGAGGGAAATATTAGTCACTCCTTACATCAATATTGTCAATTAATTTATTTTATTTATTCTGCTACATATTCAGTTAACTAATGTGTTTTTAGGACAACAACTACAGAAGATAACACATAACAATATCTTATACAATAATAATACAAAATTGCTAGTAATAAATCAATCTTAGAAACACATTTTATTTCACATTAAAGCCCAATATATTTTATACAAATTATGAAAATACTACAAATATTCAACAAATGTTGTGAATTGAATCAATTTAAATAAAATTCCTATGTTATTTAAGAGAAGTCATAAACATAAAAATTTAAATAAATGAACACAAATTTAAGTAACAATAATAATAATAATAATTACTACATACCGCCGTGCACATGGCGAGCTAGCTAACACACACACAGTCGCGTGGTAGGCAGCCTAACCGTGGCGGACACTCCTTCAATTAGCCGCTCACAACGTTGGTCTACTAACCTGTAATCCGGCGCGGTGCAGAGTAATTACACCGCCCGCACGTGTGTGTGTGTGTTTGTTTGTTTATTAGCCATTGTTTTACTTAAAGTGTTTTAAAATACTCACTTCTCTAGCAATCAGTGGTTAAATTGTGCGTGTGGCTGTCTGAAGTAAACTCGTATGACTAAGTACGTAGTTTGGCGTCGATATGGAAGGAAACAAATGAATGGATGTTGTAAAGGAAGTAGTTTATGATGTTGGGGATCAGTGTTTAAATCGTGCGTGTGGCGTCTGAAGTAAAGTCGTATGACTAAGGCCGGTATTCATGTCCAGTTAAAGTGCAAGTAAGTAACCAACACCGTTTCCTATGGCAACACCAATCAGAAGCCTTGTAAATATTCTGAGAGGACTAACTGGAGATAAATTAACTAGACTTGAATTTGGCCTAAGTTATTGTTGGCAGTCGATATGGAAGGAAACAAATGAATGGATGTTGTAAAGGAAGTGGTTTATGATGTTGGGGATTCTCAAGTGGGCAGTGGCGTAAAACGTAAGTTTAAATCAAGTGAAACGGCGGGAAACCAACTAGCCACGTTGAGAGATACTAGCCGGAGAAAAAAACAAGTTTTAGAGTTAAGTTTTGTTGAAAGGCGAGTGAAGAATTATAATATAGAATAGTAAAAGAGCGAGTAATATATTTTATTCCTGAAAACAACACAAGACCAATTGTTTTATCTTACAAGCTTAGCAGAGAAACCTTTCAAAACATTAATTCAATTTATTTTCAATTCATTTTATTCTTACACTAGTATATAATATAACACCAGCACAGCCACAGTTTTACATCAGACTCACTACTTGATAGTATTATGCTTTGGCAGTTCGTAGGGTTCACTCCTCATGGCAAGAAACGTATCAGTCTTCAGCTTCAGTTAGTGTGTTTCTTACTATCTACAAGTCCCACGTGCAAGCGATGAGCTGCTCCACCCATGTTGCTAGCAATAGCGAGGTATTATATTATATACTGCGAACGTTGTTTGAAAAAATAAATGAAAATAGCTTATTATAAGTTTATTAAAACTGATGTTCGAATCCAGTACCAACATGTTTTTGAAGATTTTAGTTTACAAACACGTATACATGATTTGTTTACGACATTTGTTGATTTAAATTGGATTTGCACATTACTTCTGTTCCTTTTTATTATATGAATAGCAATACTTCGAGAAATATTCAAACAAATATTACTATCGATGTTATAAAAATAGCAGTTATGTCCAAAAATATTATTATAATCTAACACCCCGCTCCTCTTCTACTAGTTTCTTGTGTAATGTGTACGTACGTGTATGACATGAGCTCAAGAAATGTGATGAGCGGATGATTCGGGCTCGCGATAAACAGGGATTGTTTACAACAAATTATCGTTGAACATCAACAGACAACACACAAATACAAGTTCCCAAATACTTAACAGTAAACGCGATTGGCTAGAGAAACGAGTTAGTATGGTCAGTCTGATCAGGTGGCAACATCAGTAACCACGTGGGTGAAACACCAGCAATGGGACGTTGTCCTTTAGTGTTTAGTGTCTGAGCTGAGGAGAACAGTTACCGTTCATGTTACCAACACAACTAGGCGACAATAACTAGTGTCAATATCACCCTGCTCAGCAAGAAGGGCACAAGTACAGATATTGTACACGTGTACATTTTGATTTACAAAATGCCAGCACTTAAAATAACTAAAAACTTGAATGTTTCTTAAATAATTATTTGATTTGTTAATTACGAATGTTTCTTATAATAAAATTACATATTATGTAATTGAAATTGATTGAATAAATAATAACAATAACAATTAAAACCTTTTTTGTCGTTAAATGAAGACTTTGATCTAGTTCTCCTCAAAATAGTTTACTACCTTTAAGTCTTTCTTGCCCAGAGGTGAGATCGAAATATTTGGGTCAAACTAGGAGGGACGTTTGTTTACTAAACTGTTCTGAGGGAGAAGTTTTCTTTATTAAATTGCGTCTGTACATTGAGGGTAGTTTCAATCAGTTCTTCCATTGTGTTCGGGATTTACTCGCGGACGTGATGATAATATCAATCCATGTCTCTTAGCTAGAGAGAGGTTATAAGGAGCATCTTCAAAACAGCTTTTTACCACTTTCATTCTCAAATTTAACAGATTTTAGCGTTTTCAATTCTCAAAATAAGCACTTGTAATTAATTATTGGTAAATTCTTGTTCTTCCTTTAAAAACATTATACAATTTGATTTAAAACCAAAAAAATTAAAAATTATTCTCAATAACTATGTTATGGGGACAAGTTAGTTATAAACAAATATTTTAGCATCGACAACCCATCTTTACTCATAGAGTGTAATCTCTAAACAAAGTAAATTATTGAAACAAAACAACAATGACGTTATATTATAATAGAAATTCATTAGCTCTGGGTGTAAAGTTCTCTACAGATGCAGGTTGACAGTCTGATTATTTCTCTATAGCGACTGAGTGGAAAGTATAAAGTCAGGCTGTGGTTTCAAGTTTCAGCGACAAGAAGAGTACACGCACAGATCGGCTGCTCTAGTAGCTCAGTATACACTAACGGTATCACTGAGAGACAGATTCTCGTGGAACTACTTGGCACATGTCTCTTGCTCTTGCTGCGTGCAAATAATATAGACTACGCGGTGACAGATGAGAATAAGTAGCATGCTTGCCAACATTGCCAGTTTACATGAACACAATAAGTAACTCATTTGTATAATTATCTTGTTTTGATAGGTCATGAATCATGATTAAAAACTAGTATGCACAACATAAGTTTTAGCAGTCACGGAGTAAAAGTCTATAAAAATAAATCGGTTATGAAATTCTTTCAAAAGTTGATTTTTGTTCTCTTGTTGGTATTGTTGATTTCAAAGTCAGTATACTCTTCTGTTGCCAACCTCAACCGCATGAGTCATACTTCTCTTCTCGCAAGACTTTATAAATCTGCCAGTTTATCAAAATCTCTACTTAAGTTGTGGTCGTTTACGGTATCAGTATTCTATTTCCTAATGTGTATTTATTTATTTTTAGTCACATTTCAACAGGACACATGTCCAACAACACAACAATACATAACGTAACAAAACAATCCCATATAATATTAGTTATATAAAGATATAGCTATAAAATGAATATGAACATAAATGTATGTGTGTGGTGTTGCATGTATGTTTGAGTGTTTGAGAGCTGTGATGCGTTATCACCACATGGGCGACAGTGCTGCGATCTCTCGGCGGTGGCATTCTTAGCTGAAACCTACTATGCACACTTAGTGTTAATGTAGCTAAGAGAACTTCCCTTCAAGGGGTTAAAACAAGTGAACAAGTCTCCCCCCCCCCCCACTCCAAGACTCGTACGTCATCGCGAGCAGCGTCCGCACTTCTATTATATTACATCCAGGTCAAATCAATACAAGGAGCAAGTTACTCTCAGAGATGTAACTATTCGTACAATTAACTCATTACCCATGTTTCCATATGATAACAAAGAAATAATGGAGCTTGTATAAGAATAATTATTGTTTCGATAATATAATGTTCTTCCATTATTTTCTGTTAAGTTTATTTTCAATTTTCATGTAATTTTCATTCATCATTCCACAAGTTGCCTACCAAGCTACTGATCCAGGTAGTTAATGATCAATCATTTAACACATCTAGTAGTCAATATCTCGGTCAATATGTCACACACAAGCACCACTTGAACTTGGAAATAGTTGGGTCGTGTTGATGAAACATTCGTCAGGAAAGCCAGTGGTATTAGAGTATAGTTTTCAAGTGTCAAGCTACCCCTATCGGTAACAGACAGATTTACCTACCGTGGATAGTTCTACGACATGCATTTGTTTTTGGTTAATATATCTTGAACGTTTATGACAGCAACTACCATAAAACTTTGCATCCACTTTATCAGGCGAATAAACATGAACGATCACCTACTATTTCTTCAAGTATGTTGTTTTAGGTAACATAATTATGATATGAATTCTTCTTTCGGTTTTTTCTCCCCCTCTTACATAAGACAAAACGAATGTGATTAGCTAGTGACGTCAGGTCAGGTTTCCATGGCAACCGTTGTGTGGGCTGATATTATATCCGCACGGGACATCATTGCTCGAGCTTTGTGAAGCTGTATGGAATATACAGCAGGGTATGTTCTACAAAAGCTCGTATAGGGCTTAGTGCGACAAGTAGCGCAGTTTATACTTTATCGGACATTGTTTTGTTGACATGTTAGGCAGTAGTCCAATTCAACCAAATTAAAAAATATTGACTTTGCCTTAAGACATTGGCGTATACGAGAATCGAACCCACAGCCACAGGAGTTACAGTTTAGTGCACACTGTAACAGTTTAGTACACTTAATATAGTGCACACTATAACAGTTTAGTACACTGAACAACTTCCCATAGTGCCATCACCCTTTAAATTCTCCCCCTCCATATTATCAAATAATGATATCACGGAATTTGACGAGAGTTCTATTACGAATCCATGATCTTATCATAGTATATTGACAATGAATTGTTTTGTTTCTATTTGAAAAATATATTATGTAACACCAGCAGAACACATACAGTTGGCGTGCTTCACAGACATAACGACTGATTGATTTTTGTTGTTTAACCTCTATATTAATTTGTATTTTTAAAATTAACGAATTAATTGAATATTCCAGTAGGCCTATCACCTTGTTCAGTCAATCACTCGTGGTTTAAATTTAAATTTGAAATCGAAAATGTATGTCGTCCACTTAGTTAATCTGTGACCGGTGTAGTATTTCTCGGATGAACTAAAACACGCTCAAATCACTACTTTTACTAATTGCATCTTGTTAGCTCGTGTTAATAAAACGTTCGATTCTCACGTTCGTAAACTGGATAAACACCGCCTTGTAAATATCGTGACCTCCTCGTGCACCGCCAGTGCGATCTGACCGGATATCGCGTCGGCGAGGTTTGAAAGTGTTCTATGTGCCAGCGTGACCTACTGAAGTACACTATAGCCTGCGTCTATACTATACGATACCCACATTTGCAAACCACGTCTGGGTCTAATTTGATTTCAATTTGGTCATGCCCGTTACCCCGACCAACGACTCTCTTGCGTATACAAGATTGGAATTTCAATTAAAGAAAATGACGTTGTGGATTGAAGAGAGAGAGAGAGAGAGAGAGAGAGAGAGAGAGGCTAACCGTCAATGCGTGAGTCGGTAATTTGCATCGGTACGGAACAAGGAAGGGTTTAACGATATTGTTGCGTGGTGTTGTTTGTCTGTCTGTCAGTCAGGCAGCTGTTGTTTGAGTTACGTTATTAGCACAAAGCTCGCTATTCTAGAGTCAATAGACTCAACTAACTCGACGCAGTGATCTCCTCAGAATACACAGAGAGTTACAGCTGTTCTGTGCGAGGTTGTCGAAACTCTAAACTTCCCCAGGTTTCATATTTACCAACTCAAACGACAAGTAGTCGATCAACAAACATTACCAGGCGCGTAGGAACGTTTTGAAAGTTACTGGGGCAAATTCATTGGTAGAATTTGTGGGCGGCCGGTGGGGTTTGGGGCTAAGCCCCAGCCGCCGGAGACCTTTTCGCCTAAGGCGAAACAAATTTTCACCATACTTCAGTTATTTCGTCATGTTTTAACTGCACTCGGACTCTGTAAACGATGTTTTACAGCAATTATCTGCGATCTAAAAACTCCAAAAATGAACGCTAAGTGGCCGTTTTAGTAAATTTCAACATTATTTTTTATGCAATGACGAAGCATACAGGCAAACATATTCGTTTTACCAAAGTAAGGCTACTGTCGAATTGTATAAGTGTGTGTGTGTGTGCATATTTACTTACGATAATTCTGGGATTAATATTTAACTCACGTTAGTTGCACTTCCGTACTGATTTGCTCCCAATGATTGGAGTAGCCTCCAGCCGGAGTCCAGACATTCCTGTCTGGACCAACATTATGCAGAGTACACACTCTCACAGCCCTTCTGTCACTTGTCAGTATCATTCCAGCCTCCGTACTTCAAGCTCTTCTCTACCTTCTGACAACACGTTATTATGTTATATTCGACAAACCATGGAACCAGAATTACAATATCCGTAAACTTTTTATCGTAACAATAATTTACATTTTAAATGATCTAATTGGTGGTTGCCATTGCTAAAACAAGTTAGACAAAATGAATAGCTATCGGGGTATTGCAATTCCGGACGTAAGTGACCCGTTTAATATTTAAATACATGGTAACCGATCACTTGTCCGGCCCGGGAAGTTACTAATGGTAGCCCCTCCCAAGGAGGTTTTTATCACTAAACTGTTCCAATTGTCTAGTGGACTCTGTTGACATATCGGGTACAAACGAGTAATGTGATCTCTTTACAAAAGAACCTCTAGCATAATGACTAAATCACCCCAATTAATCGGACAATTTAATTTGCATCTTTCCGCCTCTTGCCGAAGCTTGGCTCGTGTAATGGCGTCTGTGGCTCGAAGTGGGTCAGTGGTCAGTGAATCTTGAGGATGGAGGTTGGTTATCTACCTGACTGTGTCTCGGACCTGGACAAGCCGTTAGTGCCCAGACTGGTTCGCGCGGGTTGTTTATGATGCGAGATGTCCACGACAGAGATTACATCCTTGAAAGAAATCGACAAGTTTTATAAATTGTGAACGTGTTGGTGCTGAACAGGTACGAGGAATGTCACTGGTCCTGTTCTCGACACCAGCCATCCTTGCTGAAAAAGATTCTCAACATCTATCTCTTTATATTTGTTGCAAAATTGAATGTGTAAAAATATGCGGTATTAATGAATTTTAAGCAAAGAAAATGTGAACAAAGTTGATTTAATTTTCATGAACCTTTTCACATGCATAGCTTCATGTTGTTATTGTTTTCCCCGATGGTCGTAGTACAAAGTAGTGTACAAAAACGAAAGATATCAAACTCAAGACTCAAATTTCTGGTGTAGTTAATCAACTAACCACTAAAGCATCGAAGAGCTTGGACAAAGATCTTTGTCTGGAAGCTGCATACAGTTACAGCTAGCAGGCGGTAGACCCGGCAGAATCAAGTTGCTCACGGCTGGACGGTCTCGCCAGGAGTAGACTACGTCATAGGTCAGAGGTGAGAGCAATTTGGTGGGTCACTAAGTTGGCGAGGTTAGTGATGTCAAGGTGGAGCGAGGATGAATGAATATTTCTCAAAGTAGTAACATCGGAAGAGTTGCACAGCCAGGATAGACAAGGCTGTAACATGCTAACATTAAGAATGATCAGATGCTCAAGTTTACATCATAGGCTACACTAACTTACCTGCCATGATCTCCTTACGAGTGTTTCAGTGACACCATGTTCATTAGAACTTCACATTCCCAGCCAATTTCAGTCACACGTTTGATAAGTGACATGATTCCGTGAGAATTAAATAGGAAGACATATCCTAGCTCTTTACTATAAATTTATTCTAAAAAATAAATTAAAATCTTCATCTATTTAGAATCTATCACATTGAACAAAACACCTATAATTATTATCTGAACGATTGACGATAAAATGATGACTATCTGCTATGATTCATTTTATCCATTTATTGCAATTGCACGAAGTAGTGTTCGGCACGTTAAATGATTTATGGCTTCCACAACAAACCACGAGGCACAAACCCATAGGACAATCAATAGAGCTTCAAACTGATCCAGACGAATAATCCTCTGTATTCTGCGTCAGAACCTGGTTTGCCCTCGCTCAGCCAACAGTGTAAGCACCATAATCTCAATAATTAAACGAGTGAGCGCAGCGAACGGAGTGGTCTCCATTCAACTTAAACGGCTCTCATTCTGTTAGTCTGCGTGCGTGTGTGTACGTTGAGAATCAGCCGAATCGCTGAACAGATTGCGTTGAAATTTTAAACAGACATCCGGTACGAGTTTACTGAGAACAGCTAACAAAATCAGTTAGATCCATTGCGATTTAAACCAACAAGAAATAATAAATTGAAAAATAGGCTTCCAATGTTTAGAAAATATTTTAACGACAATGGTTTAGATTTTGAAAATATATTTTGCGTTAGTTATTTGCCTGGCCGTGAAATGCCGTGCCCATGCAAGGTCTATCAAATGTTGCACATCAAGGTACCCTCAAATAGAGCGGGGAGATTGAGTAAACCTTGCAATATGTACACGTATTTCGTACTGGCTTTGTTTTCCATAGTATTGTCACAGATGATAGACCACACTGCGTTATATGCATTTCAAAACATGTTTATAATACTTTTTTAAATACAATCTAGAAATTACAAAATCTTTCCCGACCAGGGAATTGAACCCACGTCTCCCACATTTCGGCTATAAGGGCGCTTTAGCCAACTAGACTTGGGAAACGCCAAAGTCGTTGTTAGACGAGTGAGCGAGTCATGTGTTGAGTACCCGGGAACATTTGCATTTAAGTTTGATAATTACATTCGTATAAATAACAGGTTTCTTAATTTAGTTGGTATACGGGCGCGTCAACTGTAAGGCCATAATGCGCCTCTCTCGCCTATGATAGACTTGGGAGGCCTAAGGTAGGGGGAAGAAAAGTAATGTTACTGGGTACTTAACACATGGCTCACTCACTCGTTTAACAACGACTTTAACGTTTCCCTAGT
Source organism: Sweltsa coloradensis (assembly GCA_024449915.1). Classification (NCBI taxonomy): domain Eukaryota; kingdom Metazoa; phylum Arthropoda; class Insecta; order Plecoptera; family Chloroperlidae; genus Sweltsa; species Sweltsa coloradensis. Next base: position 323,167 of record JAMZAV010000719.1, read on the forward strand.
ATTATTGGCTTTTGACATGAATGAGCCATATGAGAGTCTTTTTTACCACTTGAACATCACATGCAGCATTTTCTTTCTGCGTATAGTGCATTTATTTATTAGTTAGTTACTATATCGGCCTACATTAATTTAAATATGCATTTTACTTTTTGAAACTTGTAACGGTCATAAGCATTAATTATAAGGGTAATTGTAGATTAATTGGCTAATCCACCCCCACCCTTTCAGTTAATACTTATGACCGTTACAAGGTTCAAAATGTGAAATGCATATTTAAATTAATGTAGGCCAATATAGTAACTAACTTATAAATAAATGGACCAAACAAAGAAAGAAACTGTTGCATGTGATATTCAATTGGTAAAAAACACTCTCATATGGCTTATTCATGTCAAAAGCCAACAATACTAGGGAAAAACGCCAAAGTCGTTGTTAGACGAGCGAGTGAGCCATGTGTTGAGTACCCGGTAACATTCTCTTTTCTCCCCCTAGCTAAGGCAGGATCTAGACAGCATGGTTATTTCCTTCCTCCTATCATAGACTAGAGTGGCGCATTACGATCTTCTGATCTTCTGTCGAATGCATTACACTTGGTTACTTTGTACATGCTTGTAGCTTCGCACCGAGCCTATGGGCTCTTCTTGAAAGAATGATATTATTATATCTTTGGGGAGGAAACTCTTTTTCACTGATTGAGTTGTGGTGGGAGAGGACAAAAGGGAAAGGAGGGCGAAAGGGGCGCATTATGACCTTACAGTTGACGCGCCCTTATACAAACTAAACTTAAACCATACCATTTATACCGTATATATCAATCAACTTAAATGCATATGTTCCCGGGTACTCAACACATGACTCATTCAAGTTACTAATGAATAAAATGCTTATAAGACCAATTATTACTTACGCTTCCCCAATATGGAGCAATACGTGTGCCACAAACCTCAAGAAACTGCAAATAGTGCAAAATAAGTAATAAGCTGCAAAGACTTTGTCGGTTTCCTAGTTTATTAATGGCCACATTACAACAGGACAAAATTTTATGGCATTCAACAAGTGCAATTTACCAAATCATAACAATACAAACTTAACTCATCAGCAACATACAATGTAGAATTAGTTACATAAAAATTGTGTAATATTCACACTGTGATGAGAAGACTCCTCCAGACTGTCTGTTAGAGTTAAGTTCGCTCGTGACGGGATTCGATCCCGCGACGCCTAGAATCAGAGAGTGCGTGCGCAAACATTGAGCAACCTCTAACGGTTGTAAACAACTCTGAATAGAGGAACCGTAGAGAACTAATAGACGGTTTCGATCCCATATCAAGTTACCGACCGTTAAGTTTTTCGTTTCGTTCTTCACGACGAAGTTTTTTAAAGATTTCTTTTACTTAGGCCGCATCTCACGTAAGTGTTGGTTGTGATCTGTGATATTATGTGAAGAGCGTGCATGGTTTACTATTTATTAGCGATGTACTGGCAACGAACTTGATGTGATTGTTGGCCTGAGGACAACAGTAAGTATTGTCTGTCTAAACACATCGATGCAGTATCTACATTCTACTTAGCAGAATTCATTTGTGGAAACAAAAAATGACAGATTAATTACTGGATAGGAAGTCATTAATTTAGTGCTGCTTCATGTTGTAGAATGTAAGATAATTTATTTATTTCCAATGTACTTGAGGTTTTTCTTGTTGCTTCGATTGATATTTAATTCATAACATATCTAAGTTCAGTGATTAATTTGAACGTTCCCGTAAAGTTTCATCAAGATCGGCGTAGCCGTTTGCCCGGTCGAGGGCCAAATATTACGAAAATATCGCATTCATAATCGTAAATGTACGATATTCATGAGAAATATTTCTTCGGTTGTACCAAAAAACTTTTTAGATCCCAGTTCGAAGGTCCTCTCATTTTTTTTATGGTCCATGAAATTGAAGTCTTCGCTTCGCTCATCCAAATATACACTGCATTCATGAATGCTATATAATGTTGACAAGACTAGTTTATTACTCGCGTGTTTCGCTTATTTTATTTTGTAATATGTTTTATATTTGTTCTGCTGGTACCCCTGGATGGTACACAGTACACACGCACCCCACATCTGATATGGGGGCTGTGTGCAAGCGTCGTTGCACCACACACAAGCGATAGATGACGTTCATCAGCTGATAATGTTGTGAATCTCTGTGCTTTGAATTGTCTTCCTTGTGTAAATACACTGGTCTAGAATCGTTGTCGTTTCGCTACAGCAGTGGCCACTTTTAGGTTTAACCTCTTTGCTAAGTCCATACAGAGTGTACATCTATCTCCTTTACTACTTTCAATTTATAATTATTTACCCAATTTACTAAAATTTGAAATTTTTCAGATTTTGGTAAAATTGAGTTGAAGATATTAGATTCCCATACATTTATCTTGAATGTCTAAATTATATGTACTCCCCTAAGATATAATACATTTACCTCGGCTATAACGTGACATTGCAATCACAGCTAAGTACAGTAGAACGATGTGTTATGTTAACTGACCCAGTTTGGTCTTGCTTTATAACGGGCCACTTCCCGCCCCTGATATCACAGCAATGTGTTGTACATTGACTACAGAAACAATTACCACCTGATAGCAGCAGAGGTGGCGTAGTGTAGTGATAAGAAGCCTGCCTCGTAGAGTGTCCTCTCTCAAGACTTGCTTTTGGTGAACTGTTACAACAAACATTCTAGATTTCTATGAGGAGATATTATATTCTATACATATATTTATTTTATTTTTACCAACAATATTAAAAACATTAAATAATAACTATTCACGTCCTATAGTTACTAATATTTTTCTCAATATTATTTAAACTCCAATGTGTCTCATACGGCTGAAGTCAGATAGTCAGATTCTCAAGTATTTGTGGGAACAAATAAAAGTAAATTTTAGTTTTTGTTGTGATCAAAAGCAGTGAATTGGGGGTGAGGATAATAACAAATTTAGTTTAAATTTGTGCAACTTTTCTCCCCATTTTTAGGTAATTGTTACACTGGATCTAGTAAAGGACTTGTTGGGTCACAATAAAAACTTAGTTGTGGCAATTCAGTGGCACTGGCAGGTATTGTCATTAAAATAATGCATCTTTGTTTTTATTTAACTCAAAAGCGGGAATTGGTGGTAAAAATTAACAATAATTTTCGTTTTTACAATACGTACTACATACCTGCCTCTGTCGGTATACATTGATTTTATAGTACCCGCGAAAAAATTATTCTTATTATTCTTAGATCTTTATTCGCAACAGGATCGAGATCCCACAAGTGCAATATAATATATTAAAGATATACACATAAAATCATAAAAAATAGAAAAAAACAAACATAACACGATAGATAATATTCTATGCATCAGCAGCTAAAAAAATTGAGCTAAAATATAATTGGATGAGCGTAGCGAGCGAAGCGAAGATTCCATTTCACTACACTGGAGAAAAAAATCCGGAATGTTTTTTTTCTGTATTTTTGGCTGTTTGTTAACACGATTCCGGCTAAACCAATACTCCAATTGCGATGAAATTTTATGGGGGCCTTCGAAATCTCTGAACTTAGAACTGCCACGTTTTTGAGCGCAATCGAAAAATTATTTCTAATGAAAATCGCAAATTTACGATTTTTTTCGATTTTAAAAAAATTTCTTCGACTTATAACATCTACATGCTTAATTCGATTTTAATGATTTTTTTACAGAACCTTAATTTTATGAATTAAGATATTCGTGTGAAATTTGAGAACAATCGAAAAATTATTTCTCATGAAAATCGAAATTTTACGGGTTTTTTTCTTTTTTTTAACAATTCTTTCACTTATAACACCTACATGCTTTATTCTATTGTAATGATTTTTTTACAGAACCTTAATTTTATGAATTATTATATTCGTGTAAAATTTGAGCGCAATCGAATAATTATTTGTTATGAAAATAGCAATTTTACGATTTTTTTTTTTTTTTTAAATTACGATTAAGAAAAAATAAAAGAATAAAGTAAATTTTTTATTTAATTTAATTTAATTTTAAAAAAATCGACTTAGTAATAATTTTTTCACAAAACAACAGAAAATCTGCATAACACATGGCAGGTCAATGCACCAATTACGCTCATCCAACAACGAGGCGGGACTTAAGCGTTTTCCTAGTTAAGTTACAATGAATAACCTACACGTAACAATGAGAACCAAAAACACGCGTTATCATTAACTCTCAGAAGGAGGGGCATTTGACTGTCGAAACTGTCGATTACAGACCGTGTGTCTGTCTGTCTGTCTGTTGGTTGACCCCTGCTTCTCGGTATTACCCTCCGTGTCAAGTACATGTCAGTCCTCACGTTACCTGCGACAATACACATTGTTCGACACACGGAATCCCTCATTGTCATCTTGGTAACACGCACGTGTGAAAGGCTAGGACCCTACTCCTGACACGGTTTGACACGTGACGTATCCCTGTAACGAGGTTATATACAATGCAACACATCATTCAATTATCACCTAGTCATTAAACCCCTCCTAACCCACTAACTAAGTTGCCTAATCATCGCCACGGGTCGATGAGTGGATCCGATCAGAGCCGGCCCGTTTCCTCCGCACAAGTCATCGCTGTGATGCGGTGTGGTCAACAGACAATGTGCATTATGTAATTAGTTCGGTTAAATTGTAAGTAGTGATGATTAACCTGAATAGGCGATGTGTAGAGTGATTCTAGGCCCCCGTGAAGGCGGGACATATAATGCAACAGCGGGAGGGCTCGCATCATATGTGAATAAGACAATAGGAAACTCAATGGTAATGGTGTGGAACTGTATAGGGTATTCATGTGAATGGTGATTGGAGATGGTCGATGAATAGACCGCACACACGTTCGGAGCTTTGCACATTGGAAGCAGGATTGTAGGTCTAGAAGATTATGAGGATGAACAATCAAAGAGGAAAGTAATTTAAATGATTTGAAATTTAGTTAAAACAACACTCTAAAAACACAAAAACGTATACTGTACAAAATTATTTATGACTTCAGTCAACAATATCTAAAAAAAGGGCCAAGCTCATCTACCCTTCCACATAAACGTACAGTGTCCCATAACAGCATCCTCGAAAAGCTTTTCAAAATAGAATTTGCGATTATTAATTTAACGTAATAGTTTATCAAAGTTCTTTTTTGTAATTAATTTAAACGTAAACATGCAAATTCTATTTTGCCAAGCTTTTCGAGGATGCTGTTATGGGACACTATACGTTTATGTGGAAGGGTAGATGAGCTTGGCCCTTTTTTTAGATCTCATTCCTTTTGAGTGTGTAAGGTTTGGGCTGTATTTCTACAAGTTTTTGTTATGTGTGTGATCTCATTACTTTTTCAAGTTCCATTACATTTTTATCAAAGTTGATTTAAATTCTATGGTATTAGCAGTAACAATATAGGATGTAAAATATCTAGACCCGGATTCATGTACATCCTGGGTATAGGTGGTATAACCATGGTATAACGACGGTATAAGGACTGGACCACAATTCTTGAGTTCGTGGGAGATGAGTTGAAAACGCAATTTGAAAACGAAGTCGTTTTCGTTTTCGAAGGAATTGGTATTCTTGAACGGTATCGTGGAAAACGTCATGGGTTGTGAGTTGAAAGCATTGATATTAAACCCATGGTTGAAAGAGTATCACGAAATCCAAACACTTTAAAAAGATTTGCGTATAGCAAAGAGCTCGAAAAAGTTCTATATTTATTCTAGATGGCAGTGCCTTCATAAACGCGGGCCAATCGAAAGACAAGTTGTATGAAATGATTTGATTGTTGCAATTATGTAAACAAACAGTTTGAGCAAGTTCATATCAAAACAATGTTGTGCTGGCATAGGGTTGGCTAGGCTTGTCAAACATGTAATGTAAGTATGAATTTTACTAGTCCTATAGCCAAATGGAACTTTAGACCTACACTGTTGTATTATAAATAATTTTCTACATCTGGGCCTAGGCCAGGGACGGTTTCTGATTTGTTTTATGAGAGTATAATGACACCTTTTCTCGTTCCACACAAAGAAGAAAATTTTTAAATGTCCGCCATTTGTTTACGTATCGCACTTTCCCGCCTAACTCTGCTTATACCGTCAACAAGTGTCAAGTAACTATGGTTACTTGTTGATTATATGCCAAGTGTTTAAGGCTTATTTTAAAACCTTTATTTGGAAGCCTTCCAACAAACTTTTTCAACTTTTTTTTCCAAAGAGACTATCATTCTATAACCTTAATGTCCATGTAAAATATGAACATTGTAGCCCCACCCGTCTGGTCAGAATCGCGGGCCGACGTATTAGATGTTAGCAGTAGCTAGCAGTAGCTAGCAGTAGCTAACATCCTTAAAGTGATTTTGAGCATGTTTGAAGACATTTTTTCACCAAGAAGGAATGGTCGTACCCCAATAAAATTTGGCATGTGTTGTCAGGTACCTAAATCCCCTCGATTGTGATAGTTTTCAAGTTCACATCACGTTACATGACGGCTGCACTCAAAAAACTGTATGGTTGGAACAACCAAAATAATATGGGTTGAAGCATTTGGTTAACTTAAAAGCGTTGGATTAACTTTATTTTAGTTGGTGATCACAAAATAGCTGATGAACGAGATGTTGGGATAACTATATTCTTTGTTAAAAAATGTAAGGTTTGAACAACCAAAATAATTGTTGAATTAACTCTCTTTTAGTTCGGTGACCACAAAACAGGGCTCAATACTGCCAAATCGCATTATTAACCCAGTGCTCCTTGTAGCGTAGTGGATAAGGTCATGACTTACTAACTATGTGTTCTCTCTGTCCCAGGTTCGAGGCTCGGTCGGCTCAGGATTTTAACAACTCGCTACCTAATGTACATTGCTATTCCAGGTGCTGGCTATTGAATGGTACAAGTCATTCGTGCAGGAACAATATCCTTCGTAATTAGTTTAATTAAAATCGTATTAAAATCGGAGTGGTGGGGGGAGATGAGGAGGCCATTTCTGACAACTATTTGTTTAGTTATATCAACCTACTTTTGGGTTAAAAGTTAGAAAGTATTACATTTGTAACAAAGTTTTAAAGTCAAAACAACTACAGTAAATTGTTATTCCAACCAAATAATAGTTATGCATGCTAAAATAATATGGTTACACGAACAACTTGTTTCAGATGATCTACACTAAACAACAATAACTAAATTATTTAGTAAATTTAACACATTATTTTGCTGGCTAATTTTCCACTAAATCATTTGGTTCAGAAAAAATGTGTTCCGCCAACCAAACAGTTTTTTGAGTGTGGGTAACACCTCGAAATCACCCCAACTCTGCTTGGTGTATAAGGTGCTTGAGTGTGTAGCGCACCGCGGCTTGGCTGCGGCGCCCTAACGGGCACCTAGATTTGCTGAGAAAGTACAAGGCAGCTTGTGAGAAGAACGAAGAGTGTATAGTGTGAGGGATATAATGAGTGCCTGTAGAGTGTAGATGACTATAGTTTGTGACTACTCCAAATTTAAATGTATGTGTTAATATGGCAATAACAACACATCATAAATCAGCATTAGCCTGTGTTATTTCATCACTATGCAATCATTACAATTCGATGAAATTTGTTGTTCAAATAACACATTTAATGATATTATCCAACATTAGATCAATCATAGCTTTGCAAAGTATTTTACATATTACATGGTCCCTACCGTAGATAAACTGATGTCAAAATTACGAAGAATAACCACGAACTTTACCGTTCTATTTTCACATAATTTGCAAATAATATTCATGACAATTGTAGTCTGGCTGGTTCTGTTTAGAGTTAAACAATCATATCATTACATCGCCACACACATGCAAATACTCTAGTTTGCAGAAGCCAAATGTTCAACTCAATGTAATGGGCATGTGATGCTTTGAAGTTCTATTTCCATGGTGATTACTGTGTATGTAGGCTAGTCGTGTAATTTTAGTTTCGCAGTATACTGCTGCCTACTTGCTTTTGTTTAAAACAATCATATCATTACATGATTACATCAGTACAATGTAAATACTCCTAATTCTAGAACGAAAATGTATATCGACGTATTGGACATTAGAGCTGTACAGATATATTTTCATAGAGATAAGTTCGTTTTTAAAGTTAATTGTGTGTAATGAATGTTTCTTGTTTGTATCCTACATGCTATTGTTTAAAACAACCACATCATTACATATTGTCTTGCAAATCGTTTACATCCCAGAAACACGAATGGCTCAACGATTCGGGCACACAAGCTATAGGCTTTACAGCTCTATTTTCATATGGTGATTTGTTCATTGAATACTTTGTTATATATGTTTCGCGATCTACTTATGTTCATTTAAAACAATCCTCTCATTACTCTGGAAAAGGCATATTGCTCATACTCATACTGGACAAGCACAAGGATTCTTCGTTCCCAAGGCGACCGACCACAGTGACTAGAGAGCCTAAGCTAACACCAGAGAGTGGCCATACAGTGCTTCCGGCCGCCATGTTTTTGCCAAATCATTTTTTAGTTTCGTCAACTGCCGTAAAGTAAACAAATTTGGCTTGAAACAGACGTAAAAAAATTGGTCTGTTGTAGGCCACATTTGTTTTTCAAGTCGTTTCAAGCCACATTCGTTTACTTTACGACAGCCGACAAAACTAAAAAAATGTTTGGCAAAAACATGGCGGCCGGAAGTACTGTATGGCCACTCTCTGGTGTTGGCTTATCTAGGCTCTCTAATCACACCGAACCTTGGACACCCCGGAGAAAACTAGAGCCTTTTTATCGGTATCGGGTTCCGAACTAGAGACTTCGCGACCATAGTATCGAGTGTAGCGCTTAATATACATTCTTTTGGCCTCAACTTAATGATCATACACGCTGTTTATCTTTTATAAACTTGCAAATATATTTAACAATGCTATGTAAAGGTCTAGTCTATTTTCGCGCAAACAGTATAGACTTCCCCTTTCCGTTTCGTAGGGTATAGGTCTAATTCCATGGAATTACCAAGACGTACTCTAGAAACACCAATAGTTCGAAAAACCTAGGGAGAAAACATTCATGTTATCGTTCTAATTTCTCAAGTTTATTTTAATTTACACGTTATTACTTGTTTCGAGTTTAAAAAACCTTCCTCAATCCGGATTTTCGCCAAAGACTTATAGTCTAATCTAGGCCAAAACTGCACCAGAACCTAGATTTAGCGGTGCTCTGTTTAATTTAATTTGGGGGTTACTTAATGTGTTTTACGAAAATAATTGTTGGTCCCTCCCACCAACTTTCAGCCATAGAATTATAATCTTACATTTCTAGGCCAAAACTGCATCTGTGTAATTCGCGCGTGTGGTCCACCGGGAACTTTTTCGTTGGTTTAATTAAATCTTCAGGTTATTGTATGTTCCACGAAAATTGTAGCCCCGCCGTCTTTCCACCATCGAATTATAATGTAAGTTGTAGGTTAGACTTAGAACTGCAGTGTTGTCTGGTTTCCGTGAGCTGCGCAGTAGGCCAGTCGCTCGCCCAACCTGGACCTACCTCACGCCGAACCGGAAGTCGCTAGCGCCGCGCGCGGGAAGACGCCGCACACACGCGGTTTACAGTTGGCTTCAGAAACAGGTTGCGCTGTCGAGGGTTATTAGCGAGGCAATGGAATGGAGTTCCTTACTGAGAACACTTTTTAAAAGTAGTTATTATGACTTGTAACATACTTATATTGTACTCAACTCAACTCATCATGTTGGGAGGTTTTAGGCCGTGAAGACTGATTCGTCATGTTGACTTGGCTTCTTTCAGTTTCAGACCTCGAGCATGTTAATTTATACGTTTATTGTATTACCATGTGAAATATCTTATAATTTAAAATTTAAACCAAATAATCATAAGCACTTTTTACTCTAGGGCAACTGCAAATATCGGTACAAATGTCAGTGACAGCACAGTATTGTGGGTTCGACGCCCTAGCCAGGCGACACATGGGCTTCGAGGTCTATTGAAGTAAAAGGGTCAATGCTGTGATAGGGTCTTTAAAATATCATCCGTACATTACCCGTTACCTAAGAGATATTCATCACCTAAATTAAAAAAAAAAAATGGTAGGATGCCCGCTGTAGGGAATACACATCAGATTAAAAACCGGTGTGACCCTCTTTAGGTGACTAATTATAGGTATATTGCGGATAGGACAATTGTTAAGGGATGTCCGAGGTCTGTTTAAGAGGACTCAATCCCTTGCATTCGCATTAACGACGGAGGAAAACCTCGGAAAAAACCCTAAAGTGAGGATTGCTGGTCTCGACGGGATTCGAATCCGGAACTTCCCGAATCAGAGTCGAGCGTTTTTGCTCGAGCCAACTCTGTCGCCTACAGTAGACGGAATGTAATGTATTTATTACATTTTAACCTGCTCGTCCCCGTAGCGTCCTGCAGGTGCTTAGTCACTTGGATATCGATTGCGGTACTTTTTCGTCTAAATTATGTAAGTTGTAAAGAAATGTACGTACACTACAGAAATAAATAATGCAGCGATACAGAAGACATAGTGCGGAAAGTACATTTATTTATTTATAGAGAGCAGCCAAGACTTTTACTGTTATTACACGAAAGTAAATATACGATTCTCCGCGGAATGTGTGGGAATGATTTCACTTTCAGTTCTGACACTATTAGCCCAAACCCAGTAGATTGTTGAAGGTTACTTCATACCAACATGGTTACTATCGTAGGTCCATGCTCCCAGGAAACTTACTCTCAATCTCCAGTGGCTGGAGTCGAACTGAAGACCTCCCGAACCTGAGCCTCGAGCCTATACATGCTCAGCCAGCCACGTACTGAGTTGTGGCTACAATGATAAATAATAGGATATGCACTAAATATATGAAAACAATATTTCATCCCAAAGGAGTCTATAACTCATCTCCTCGGAGTCTGCTTAACCCGTATGGAGATACGTGTTCTTCTTCAGTTAGGATTGCCGCTGATATGTTTAGAACTCATAAAGCCTCGCACCTTAGCGGTGAGCCATGTCTGTAGATTGACTGCCTAAGCTTGCGACGATGACATGTGTTCACCAAGTTATATCATTGCGCCATCCAGAGGAATCTACAAGACTTTACACAGCTAGGTCTAGGAAATATATTACTACACGGTGACACACGAAATAACAAGAGAAAAACTAATTAAGGCATTCCTGGGTTGGTGCAAAAAACTAGTTGGAGCTCCGAACTATTAAATTAGTGATGAGTTCGAACCCGTTGTTGTTTTGGAGTGGGATTGGTCAATCCACACGAGATAAGATGCGGGGCAGTTGATGCACGTATGGGCAAGAAGAACCACGGGTACGACTACGGGAGACGAGTGAGCGAAGCTATATAAGCAATAGATCGTCGAGGAAGAATATACAACATTCCTGTTCAAACTGTTCAAAGTTCGTTGTTGGTGGAGGCGGAGGTGCTTATAGTTATTAGAGGTTCAGTTCAGTTCAGTTTGAGTGCAATAAGTAACATTTACTTTTGCTTGTTATACAGTACCGGGTATATTTACCCTTAAAAGTAGAATGAACATAATTCCAGAGGAGATAACGCTTTTACGCCATTATTTGGCAGAATTGAAAGAGGGGGGCTTAGCTATTCAGCTGAGTTTCGTAGCAAGGAGCACAAAAGACTTGACGAGAGACGGGTTCGGGAACCCAGTCATTGATAGGTCATCAAGGCCTCTATGGCCCATTGCGTCTTGTTGATATAAACATTTTGATGAGTGATGCTATTGTAGTGATAATCGGATCAGTTGACATAGCTGTGAGGGCGTCAACTAACCCGTCTATTATGGTGAAAACTGAGGCTTCCGGTGTATTTGAGGAGGCTGTTAGTTCAGGTCTGGGTTGGGCCAGGCGGCGAGCAGCTGGGGGGCGATTTAAGTTATTAACAACGTCTGCAAATGAATGTTGAAGAGGGATTTATATGTTAACTTTGGGTTGGAGAGCCTAGATAAGCTAACACCAGAGAGTGGCATACAGTGCTTCCGGCCGCCATGTTTTTGCCAAACCAATTTTTAGTTTCGTCAGCTGTCGTAAAGTAAACGAATATGACTTGAAACAAAACATACTTGAAAAACAAATGTGGCCTACAACAGGCCTACTTTTTTACGTCTGTTTCAAGACAAATTTGTTTACTTTTAGCAGTTGAAACTAAAAGATTATTGTCAAAAACATGGCGGCCGGAAGTACTGTATGGCCACTCTCTGGTGTTAGCTTATCTAGGCTCTCTACTAAACATGGCGGCCGGAAGTACTGTATGGCCACTCTCTGGTGTTAGCTTATCTAGGCTCTCTACTAAACATGGCGGCCGGAAGCACTGTATGGCCACTCTCTGGTGTTAGGTTGAGGTTCTCTAGTTTGGGTGCCTCCCTGACCCCACCCCAGGGTCACCAAAATCATTCTGAGTCATCCTAGTTGAGGCAAATGACAAGAAACGAATGTCAATCGGGGGTATTTTCTCTATTTTCTTGTAAGTCCCTTAAAGTTGGGCAAGTTCCGCAAGGTGTTCGTTGAAATTTTAAGAAAACGTAAAAGTTCTCTTTGATTTTAGTTGAACTGTTGACCACAACAGACAGTATTCATCATCTCCTCAAATGATACAATTTAAAAAAAAACATATTCTTTAGACATCTGTACGTACTCATACCGGTGTCAGAACCAGCCATCCAGTTCCTCCACACGCACACGCACACGCACACGCACACGCACACGCACACGACACGCACACGTATCGTATTGGAACCCGTACTGTTATTTACGGTTGTCGCAAGATCGACAAGAATTTGGTCGCCGAGTATACACAACAAGAGCAGGGAGCCTGCATCACGAGATGATACCTTTACATGGTTATTCCAGGGTTCACTAGATACCTAACAGCTGCTGAGCTCAAAGATGTGGAATAGTATATTTTATGGACCTGTGTCCACAGACAGCTAGAAGATGACACAATTAAGATTCTACTTTAATGTTAACCGATGTTATATTTCTTGCTTTGGGCTTAACCGCTTCTTTGCAAGTTTTTGAATAATATATATGTTTCCTTACACATATGCATATATTTAATATTTATGGCATTCATGGGTAAAAATATGTGTTGAACTCGGTTGCCATTTCGGCGTTGCAGATGGAGGTTCCCACTATCACCACGAGACGTGTGTGGAGCCAGTATAGATGCTATAGGCCACGACACGTCTCCGGAGACGGACAAACTAGTGATCGCCAGAGAGAACGAGGGACGCGCTCATCCTAATGAATGTGTTATCTCACGTGCTGTCTCGACTTCCGTGTTCGAGAGCGAGTCCGCGTGAAAACACGACGACAACCTGACAATCAGATGAGGAGCTAGTTTCACACTTGTTACGCACTGAAAATCTTCCTTTCTACAGCGAGTGCGCGAGTGTTTGTCGCGCATCATTGCACGGTGGGCGCCCACCACCTATAGGAGTCAGTCACTCAGTCTCTTGTCACGGGCGGACGCCTCGCCGTTGACGTGAAAGTCTCCTGGTTGATTCGGAGGAAGTGGAACGGAAACCCGATGCGCTGTCACCTTCCTCGTGACAGTGACATAATTAACACTGCGACGAGATTACACCTTACTGCACTCCTTGCACCTTACTACACTCCTTGCACTGGCTGCAACTCTAGAGCTATACGCATCTCTTTCTTGACGATATAAGAAAATAACCGAGCCTGGTGTAATGGTTTGACTTTTCATCAAGACATTGCTCCAGAAGCGATGTAGACAAATTTATCATTAACTCGCCGGATTACATCGCCACTGATGCCGACAATGCACGCAAATGTTATTGAATCATAAATTAAGGCTCTGTTATGATAATTTTCAAAACCTAGGTGCCCGTCAGGGCGCCGCAGCCAAGCCGCGGCGCAGTACACATGCCTCAGACACCTTATACAGTAAGCAGAGATGGGGTGTTTCCGCAGTGTCACCCAGCCGTCATGAAATGGGCTATGAACTTAAGACTGCCATAATCGGGGAGATTTAGGTATATGACAACACATGCCAAATTTGATTGTGGTACAATCCTGTTACGTTTAAATTAATTGTTTCAAATTCTATTTTGTCAAGCTTTTCAAGGATGTAGTTACGGGGCAGTGTATATACGTTCATGAATTAAGAATAAGTATAAGTAGAAAGAAGAGTACATGAGCTTGGCACTTCTTTTAGATATCATTACTTTTGAACGAGTAAGTTATGGCTGAATTTTTACAAGTTTTTTGTGTGTGTGGGTACATTTTGTATTATGACGAAACAAATTGATATTAATTATTTTGTTTTGGTTGTACAGATCAAATCTTGCATATGCTTTTATTTTATACTGGAGCTTCCACGCACAATACTAACTCTTAGTTTGAAGATTAGTGACTGGACGAGATGACTTCACGGTTAGTTCTTAGTAACTAGCATTCAGAGCACACTACGCATAAAACATGCGTCAACGCATGTGAACATTGTTGTTAGGGTCCACGTCCTTAACATTTGCTATGGAACGTAATTAACCTTATTGAGATCCTGGAAAGGCTAATTCAAGATCTTTTCCAAAAACTCATATTTTCTACAGCTGCCGTTCGACACAACATTTGCATATTGATGTTAGACTGACAGACCACCATCGACATAATTGATAGTCGTTTTCTAAAAGAAAACATCTGTAAAAATAAATAATAAAAACATATTACGTTTCCTTGCCGAGCCCAGCACCACAACCTTCAAGAACACTTCAACGACGAGTCTGATAGTTGGTGATTGACACCTGTGAAGAATGTCACGTGTTCCGAAGTCGATTGTTTCGACTTGGTGGAATCAAATAATTGATATCTAGTTGTAATCACGATATCGACACCGAATCAAAACATCTACTTCGAACAACAACTTTTATATTTGTAATCCAGGGATAAGTCCCGAGTAAACCAACACAACAGGTCGACGTTTTCAGACGCGCCCATCGAGAAATAAACCGTCACGTTAGCTCGGGTCTGAACATCTAAACCGTATAGTAAATAGTATTGTGCTCGGACAGAAGTTCTGTGGGTGACCGTCGCTTGTGTACGAAGATTATCCTAAGTACAGGAAGTGTCATGACAAACATTTTAGAACGGGTCCCACCTCACGGCTTGGTCACGTGATTAGAGACGTGACAAACTCACGTCTGATTGAAGCATTCCGAAGTGCGCTGTTCTGTTGTCTACAGGCCATGTAATATCTCTGCGTAAGACACTGCAGCAAGGAAAACAAGTGGAGATTTGACATCATCAAACTAATGTCTAATGCAACCCAGGAAGAAACCTTCAAGTATATTTATTGAACGAGTGAGCGTAGCGAACGTAGTGATTTCCATTCGACTTAAACGGCCCTGATGGTTTTTCTGCGTGCGTGCTGTGTGTGGTGTGTGTTGTTACGTTTGAAAATCAGCCGAATCGCTGAACAGATTGCGCTGAAATTTTAACGGACATCCGGTACGAGTTTATTGAGAACTGCTAACAAAATCAGCAAGATTCATTGCGATTTAAACCTACAAGAAATGATAACTGAGAATAGACTTCCAATGTTTAGAAATTATTTAACGACAATGTTTTAGATTTGAAAAGATATTTTTTGTTTGTTTTTCGCCTGGCCGTGAAATGCCGTGCCCATGCAAGGTCAGTCGAATGTTGGACGTCAAGGTACCCCCAAATTCGCTCGTAGATTGAGAAAACCTTGCAATATTTCACGTATTTCGTACTGGCTATGTTTACCATAGTTGGCCCTATTGCCACAGATGATGGACTACCCTGCGTTATATGCATTTCAAACATGTTTAATTATTTTTGAAATACAATCTAGAAATTACAAAATCTTTCCGACCATTGAACCACGTCTCCCACATATCGGCTACAAGGGCGCCTTAGCCAACTAGACTAGGGAAACGCCAAAGTAGTATGTTAAACGAGTGAGCGAGTCATGTTGTGAGTACCCGAGAACATTTGCATTTAAGTTTGATTATATTCGTATAAATAATAGTTTTTTAAAGTTTAGGTGGTATACGGGGACGGGCGCGTCAACTGTAAGGTCATAATGCGCCTCTCTAGCCTATGATAGGCTAGGTAGGCCTAAGGTAGGGGGAAGAAAAGTAATGTAATCGGGTACTCAACACATGGCTCACTCACTCGTTTAACAACGACTTTGGCGTTTCCCTAGTAAACAAGACAAACAAAGGCGAATGTTTTGCTTTATTATATAATATTGCTATGAAAGAAACCGTTTATGATTTGATATAACACTTCAATCGTCCGTGAACGGTCGTTGAAACGTGCAAATCACTCGAATAAGTGTTCTTGCTACCTGAGCTATTGATGAGTGGTCCATACACTATTATTAGGTATTGCTGTTTTTTGCATCATGAATTTATGACTCTCAAGGAATTATAAACTGGCAAAAGTGACACATTTAATTCAAAATGACTGGATCGTAATGTTTGAATATTGAAAGTTGTAGTGTGTAGTTTTATTGCTTTTTGGCAGACCAACCTAGACTAGAGGATCATGCCATGTCAACCTACCACATCATTTCCAAGTACACTTTAATTGTGTCATAATAATTAACACCCGATATTATTATTGTTATTTCAACACAGAACCATGTAAAGTGCATATTCCCATCTGTTGGTATTATCAAAAGTAAATGAAGTTAGTTATACGAGATACTTCATCCCTGCTGTAATTTTAACGACCTCGGGTTGTTTAATTGTGATGTCGTTATCAAAAGTTATGACACTAGAAGCTAACCACGCAAAGTTAGACATTTGCGCCATTCCACTTCCACAACGAGCAATTAGCAGAATACAACGGCCTCTGTGTTGTGTAGCAGAGTTGGTCTAGCTTGTGAAGCCATAGACAACACAACAACAGACAGATTGTGAAACCGACATAGTGATAACTAGCTGCAACATGTTAGTTAGCCATTAAAAATATACATATATATATATGCATTTTATTAGGTAAATACTAACATTTGAAAAAATCAATACCACTATAAGTATAGTTACAACATTATACATTATAAATTTACATCCTAAAATGCGATTTAAAATCAAGTTAGAACTAACAGATTTTGACCTAACAATAATTTTATAGAGATATTAATATGCTTTGTATAGCAAGATATTTTCCACTTTTACTTCGAATTTGTCATTGAAGTGTTTCTTTTACGTGTTTTGGAAGTTTATTGAATAGTTTAGTTTTGAAATATATTGTTTGTTTGGGATAGTTTGCTGTTATGGTGTTCTGGGTGAAAATTATTTGTGTCTCATATGAATGCATTTTTTGTTTTAGTACTTTTTACAATATCTAATCGCACGTTTTTGAATTATTTAAATGTTGTCATGTTGGGGAGAGTAGCCCCAGAATTCTACATTATACTTATACGACTTTTAAAAAGGCAAACTAAAATAGTATGTCGGTTTCTACATTTGTCATTTGTTTTTAATGTGTATAACTATTTTTTGTCATTTAAATAATGTCGTTGTTCAGACACCAAGAGCAAAGTGTCATAATAAGCAAGGATCGTATTTCTCGCCTTGTAACAATACTGGAGAGATTGTTTGGAGGAATTACATGTTAATTAGCTCGTGTTAACCTAACTCTATCAAACATTGTTTCAAGTACTAAAGTAAAAAGAGGAACAGAATGTGAGCGTGGATCTGACACAGCAGTTATATGCGAGCAACAGTTTCTTGCGACTACTGGAGCGAGCTTAGACGGCTAAATGCGCTCGGGCTTACTTTTATTTTTACAATGTTAAATGCCAATTTAAATTTCGCTTGGTAGCCAAATCCAGCGAATTAATTATCACACAAAAAACCGGGAGCTCTGAAATAAATAAGAATTACGCTTCTTGTCGCTAGTGAACATTTGAACGTTTTCAAATGATTGTCTCGTAGACCAGCTTTGGATATGAATACAAACAAACTTAACACTTTTGAAAATCCAGCCGTCCTAAAATATACTTCTTACCTTTGTTCATTTCTTATATTTTTAAATTATGATATACTTTACAGCAGTGATAGCGACGTACACTTAAATATTGATGAAATTGTCTAACGTACACTTTGAGTGCAGTTTGTACTATTACTACATTTGGGTATAATTGATATCGGTCAGATATTAGAATCACATGTAAGAAACATTCCGTTCCTTATATAAGTCTATTGGGGTGAACATTGGAGGTCGAAAAGTGTTCGCTGTTTCTGTCGACCAATATATTTTAAAATAGACATTCAATTAAGAAAGTTTCCCCGAGCTGATCCAACAGTCCTAAGTCCTCATTACTCTGGTGCACCTCGTAATCAGGTCAGCCATCTACCCTCCCTGCTAAACCACTCAGCACTAAGTGCACGTGTACCTAGTTCGTATATTGCATCCCGATCTAGTCCCAGTAAAGAAGGATACAGAGTCGGGATTATAAAACCAATCTATGCGTCTCCAGGGATCATCCCGTCTATCCCGGTCTTGGACGACGGGAGCAATCTCCCCCCCCCCCCCCCTCCTACCTTGACACCCGCGCAATCAGGTCGTGGGGGTGGGGGAACCTGTAGCATGTTCACCGTGCTGTGTTCAGGGCTAGAGATATAGTAGCTAGTCTAGATCTACCTACGTATACACACGGCTATGCATCTATTATCAGCAGCTGCCTCACGGGAAATGATTTTCAAACCTGCCAACGGCGATAGATCGTCAATTGAATACATTTTTAAAAGGTTAGATATTTATGTATCTCAAAATACCCATTTTGGTGCATCCAGTCTTTTATTTCATTTATTGAATATACTAGGGAAACGCCAAAGTCGTTTTAAACGAGTGAGTGAGCCATGTGTTGAGTACCCGATTACATTACTTTTCTCCCCTACCTTAGGCCTACCTAGCCTATCATAGGCTAGAGAGGCGCATTATGACCTTACAGTTGACGCCCCCGTCCCCGTATACCAACTAAACTTTAAAAAACTATTATTTAGACGAATATAATCAAACTTAAATGCCAATGTTCTCGGGTACTCACAACATCACTCGCTCACTCGTCTAACTACTACTTTGCGTTTCCCTAGTCTAGTTGGCTAAGGCGCCTTGTAGCCGATATGTGGGAGACGTGGTTCAATGGTCGGGAAAGATTTTGTAATTTCTAGATTGTATTTCAAAAAAATTAACATGTTTTGAAATGCATATAACGCAGGGTAGTCCATCATCTGTGGCAATAGGCCAACTATGGTAAACATAGCCAGTACGAAATACGTGAAATATTGCAAGTTTACTCAATCTACGAGCGGAATTTGGGGTACCTTGACGTCCACATTCGACTGACCTTGCATGGGCACGGCATTTCACGGCCAGGCGAAAAACAAACAAAAAATATCTTTTCAAAATCTAAAACATTGTCGTTAAAATAATTTCTAAACATTGGAAGTCTATTTCTCAGTTTATCATTTCTTGTAGGTTTAAATCGCAATGAATCTTGCTGATTTTGTTAGCAGTTCTCAATAAACTCGTACCGGATGTCCGTTTAAAATTTCAGCGCAATCTGTTCAGCGATTCGGCTGATTTTCAACGTACACACACACACACACACACGCACGCACGCAGAAAAACCATCAGGGCCGTTTAAGTCGAATGGAAATCACTACGTTCGCTACGCTCACTCGTTCAATTATATCTTATTCATTTTAGTGAACTGATGAATAACGTATATTTTCAATGTATCTTTTCAACAAATGAATAATTTACAAAATGCTAACACAACCTAATAGCTTTTGGAATAAATAAATAATATGATTATATGATTTATTGATCGTTCACCATTTCCAAATAAAGGTTGAGGGGGAGAGGAGAGTGAAATCCATTGACTAGGGCTAAGCTTTTTTAGCTACCGGTTATAGCCAGACTTGGTACAACTTATAATGAAAAAGCGAATAAAGAATTTATACAGAATTGAATTAAAAATTCACTCGATTTAGGTAAAATAAAATAATTTGAATGTTTTTTCATATTTAATATCGAACTACTTGCGTCGATACTGTGAACGAACACATATGCGGTACCCACCTACGTATAATATACTACATAAATCAGCGTCGGTTTGCTGGTCGTGTCGCGCCAAGCTTCGCCCACGCCAACAAGTACATCTCGGTGAGTCTACTTGCGTGAATGAAGCTAGTACACACGGCCAGTGAGAGTACACTTTCGTTTATTACCCTGGGCAGGGCTCGAACCTGGATGTCGGTGACGAATACACTGACGCCCGCATTTCAACTAGTGAAAGTTCCTCCACCCATAGTTGGCATGACTGATGACGCCTAGGTCACCTCATACGTATTGTTCTAAAATAAGCTTTCAAGCGCATCCTAGTAGTTTCTAGCTGGCGTATCCGGCTCCACCTCTTAACCATAGGCAACCTCTGTTAGGCATTCATCCTTAACAAGAAGCCAATTCCCAATTAAATGTAGACATTGACATGAAGTTTATTGCTAATTTGTAGAGATATACGTAAATATATAGTTTTGGACACTAGATGTTATACCAGTCAAATATATTTTTGAACACTTGCATCAACGTTTGACCATGGATTTACAACGCAACTTACTTTGACTTTGACAAGTTGGTTTGACTTCACACATGATTATTCATTTATCATAACTTTATTCTTACTTTTTCATAATAATTTCAATTTAGTTAGTATGAATACATTTTGCAAGGAAAACTCATATACACCATCTTTTAAAAGTTGGTATAATAATAGATACAACAAATATTACAAAATGTATGTGTTTAAAAGTATAGTGCTACATATTGTAACGGTCCTGACCGGGGACGACACGGTCGTGTCTTCCCAAGTCATTAGCCGGTTACGTACGCCTCCACCAAGATTGAGTTTGGATAGGGTTCAATCTAGACCCTTTGGTAAAAACACTTGATTGACATTTGAAAGGTATCGTTATCTTTTTAATTAGAGGTATGAAACCTCCGGTGGATCAGTGAGTATGATGATTGAAGGAAGAGGACAATAACACTGAAGTTAATTACATTTGTAATATTTAATTAATAAGATATTCATGATTATACACGTTTTAGAGCCTGGTTTGGTTATTTAGGTAAGAGTCTAACAATTTAGCTTGTGCTAATTTACTATAATCGCATCCCCTACATTCTGGGAATATTCCCGGCTAATAAGTCTAGGCATGGTTATACACAGTATACAATTATTCCCTAGCTCAAGATTACACAGATACAGTACAATACATAATAAGGTTTGAGTTCCACTCACCAGAGTTCCCAGCGTCTTATTAAACACAATTAATGCTCAAAGGCAATGTAGAAAGTGAGTGAAGCTCCAAGAAAAACTGTAAGTGACATGTTGCTTGAAGAGCCTCAGTAGACTGTCAAGCCTGTGCCCATGGTGAGCCAAGAGCTGAACCAGAGAACCGAGTTGAGAGCGCTGCGTCCGAGAAGAGCATAGTGCTTTGCTAGCAGGCACGCTCCTTATATATCCAAGCCCTAGCTACGTCACAGGTCTAGGCGTCGCCCACTTGGACCAATCACTGGCGACCGTCCTATCCTGGCTGTGTCAGACTTAGGTGCGGTCCCATTAGATGTAGCCTCGTGAGGGTCAGTACCTCGGACGGGCTCAAGTTATTATTTTTTTGAAAGGGAAATGATGACCTTCGGGGTCCCCTTCAAAACGGGACGGCGATTTTTCTCAGTATTTACCAATTATAATTGGATCTTGGGTGGTCTCGTCTTAAATGCGAGCTAGGCGCCCAAAACACCGTTTGTGGTTTTAAATTCAAACAAATTTGGGCTGCTTTGTTAGAGGTTGCTCTAAAATGTAACGATTTTAAGTTACTGAAATTTCAAGCCTGTCCCCCACTGGGAAAACTAGTTTTTCTTTGCCTTAATATTTGGGAAGCAAAAGGACACACAACTGGGGAGCCTTGTTTTTTGCTAAATTTCCAATTTAAAAATTTGGGTTAGTACCCTTTGGGTTTGAGAGTGATTTCAAAATAAACCCTCATTTTTAAATCTAAAAAGACCCCAATTTATTGTGCGTAGCCCTTGTGGGAACGAACCAAAAGTTTAGCCAAGCAAATAGTTAGTTTTTTTAAAAAACTCGGGCCCGTTGGCCCTTATGTTCATACGTTGGTTGAATACTCGCTTTCCCTATTTTGCTTTTAACCCAATACCCCATTTAAGAAAAGAGTTTAGTAAATGCTAGTGAAACAAAACCCTCCCACTTTTTACATTGCGGGTAAAGCTAGTGCTTAAAACTTTTTAACCTTGGTTGAATGCCCGGCCTTTGTGCGAAACAAAAAACAAAACCCCACATTCTTCGTCAGTAACCTTTGGGACCCGGCCAAGTTGCTAAATTCCTAATTTTATGGCGGAACCCAAAAAAAAAAACAACCCCACAACCCTTTTTTAACCCAAAACCCAAAAAAATTTTTAATTTTTAAAAAAAAATTCCCCCTTTTTTTTCCCCCCTTTTTCCCCCCCCCCCCCGCCCAACCCCCGTTTAAGGTTTTTTTTTTTAAAAAAAAAAAAAAATTTTTTTTAAAAAATTTTTTTTAAAATTTTTAAAATTTTTTCCTTTGGAAGGGCCCCCCCCCGGGTTTTAAAAAAAAAAACCCTTTTTTTTTTTTTTTTAAATTTTTTTTTTCCCCCATAAAATTTTTAAAAAAAAAAAAATTTAAAAAAAAAAAATTTTTTTTTTAAACCCTTTTAAAAAACCCCCCCCCCCCGTTTAATTTTTTAAAAAACCCCCCCCCCCCCCTTTTTAAAAAAAAAGGGTTTTTTTAAAAAGGGGTTTTTCCCCCCCCCCCCTTTCCCCTTTTTGGCCCAGGTTTTTTTTTCCCCCAAAAAAGGGGGGCAATTTTTTTTTTTAAAAAAAAAAAAATTTTTTTTTAAAAAAACCTTTTTTTCCCCCTTTTTTTTTTTTGGGGGGGGGGAAAAAAATTTTTTTTTCCCCAAAAAAGGGGGGGGTTTTAAAAAATTTTTTTTTTCCCCAAAAAAGGGTTAATTAAATTTCCCCCTTTTTTTTTTTGGGGTTTTTTTTTTTTCCTTTTTTTTTTCCAACTGCCTAAAATTTTAAAACCCCGGGAAAATTTTTGGGGGTTAAGGCCCAGGGGCCCCCCCTTTTTTTAAAAAAAGGGGGGGAAAACCCCTTTGGGGGGGCCCTTTTCCCCCCGGGGGGGTTTTTTAAACCCTTTTTTGGGTTTTTTTTATTTTTTTTTTTAAAGGGGGGGTTTTTTTGGGGGGGGGGTTTTGGGGGGCCCCCCGGGGAAAGGGGGGGTTTTTTCCCCCCCTTTAACCCCTTTGGGGAAAGGGTTTTTTTTTTCCCCCCGGGTTTTTTTTTTTTTTTTGGGTTGGGGGTTACAATAAAAAATCAAAATGCTATTTTCAAGTTTCTGTAGATTTGATATTAATTGATGTTATAAGTTTTCATTTCTTCATGGAATGCTTCCTGGCGAGCAAATAGCTGCTCACTGACTGTCACAAGAGTGTCCTATTATTCCCTCTTCGCCTGTTCGTCTGCCCTGCACTGCTGACT
Source organism: Sweltsa coloradensis (assembly GCA_024449915.1). Lineage (NCBI taxonomy): Eukaryota > Metazoa > Arthropoda > Insecta > Plecoptera > Chloroperlidae > Sweltsa > Sweltsa coloradensis. Next base: position 346,825 of record JAMZAV010000719.1, read on the forward strand.
TATGGTTCGTTACCCCCCACTTTTCTACACTCCTGCGTGAGTGAAACACAGCAGTGATTGCTTTTTAATACGCCGATCCGTTGCTCACATCTGAGTTTTATCCCATTACGCGCAGTTAGCATGATCGCCGAGGTTTAACACAATAGAGGCTAGGTCAGTGCCTCGCGTAGTTAGGCTATTATACTTAAATCACCGGTTTTATTAGGTCTCGCGTTTGACACGCTGAACAAGCCGGTTAGCTTGATCTTTCAGGGATTTAGGTCAGGACGAGACGGTTGAGAGAGTGGGGTTCTGGGTTCGAACCCCGTACCGTGCACGTGGACAGAGAGGGGTAGTGGATATGACCGGCAAGGTTTGATGAAGCCTAGATAAGCTGACATCATGAGAGTAGCCATACAGTGCTTCTGACCGTCATGTTTTTGCAAAATCATTTTTTAGTTTCGCAAACTGCCGTGAAAGTAAACAAATTTGGCTTGACACAAACGTAAAAATTTTGGTCTGTTGTAGGCCACATTTGTTTACTTTACGACAGCAGACGAAACTAAAAAATTGTTTGGCAAAAACATGGCGGCCGGAAGTACTGTGTGGCCACTCTATGGTGTTAGCGTATCTAGGCTCTCTAACAGTGATAAGAACCGCCATGTTTTTTCCAATTTTATTAGCTGCGTCAGCTGACGTACAGTAAACAAATGTGACGATAGGAACAGACGAACTACAAATGTGGCCTACAGCAGACTACAACTTAGTGATGTCTATTTCAAGCAAATTTGTTTACTTTACGTCAGCTGATGCAGGTAAAACTGGTTTTGTCAACAACATGGCGGCGTTTTAGCACTGTATGGCTTCATGCTGAGGAGACCAAAGTTGCAATGAAAAACAAAGATATAGATGGGATTACTACATTTGTACGCAATAATAACCCAGATTAAAAATTTATGCTTGACCCATTAGCATGTTGGCATATTGCGTGGTATATTCTGGATATTGGATTCGTTCGTCTCCTCAATATGCGCGGTACCTTTTAAACTGGCCTTCAATGTGTTCTCTTCGTAAAATGTAAAAAACCGCCTCCACTAACGTGTTATATAGATCAGTGGCGTATCCAGGAATTCATAAAGGGGGAGTTAACCAATGAATTCATAGATGTACCGAAAGCTAAGTGTGGGGTCCGGGGGGCTTGTCCCCAGGAAAAAAAAAAAAAAAAAGGTCATTTTGGTGACTTTGTATCTACTAAAATCCTATTTTGGTCAGATGGTAATTTGCCTTGAGTATTACGATAAAACAGTTATTCTATATTCTCAATTACGTTGAAGTGCACTTTCACACTTTTTTGCAAAGGGGGGGTGGGTGGGGGGGTTGTCCCCCCTCCCCCCTGGGATACGCCACTGACATAAATTTCGTAAGTTATAATTTGTATTTTAAAAGCTGTACCAATATTGTAACAGTTCAATGAAAGCTCCCCCCCCAACCCTGCCCGCGGAGTATGAAACTTGTCCAACACGGATGCTTCTCTACTTCCGGAACTTACACCAGGTCTGCGCGGGGATTACCACGACTGCGACCTTGAAGTTAGCTAACCTTCAGCTCATTACTAGTTACTCAATCGCAGCGCAATTAAACAAGTTCATAAACGAGAGAAATAAGGTCGAATAACGAGACATTCTGGTATTTAACGTTTTTAAACGACATTCATGTTAAGCGTGCACTTTTACAACATGCATTTTTCGTAGAGATTGGTTTTTGTAATAGTTGTAGGATATTACGAGCAAAGTGACCTCCTTGTGAAGACGTTTCCCGTATGAGGTTTCTGTCATACTAATGACGTGTGCACTACTCAAGTTCAGTCAATAAAAATATTAAGTTTTTTAGTACCAGCGACTTTTGCTTGGCACACTTTCATATGTTGCAATATGCAAGTGACATATTTAATTATTTTTGTTGGTGAGCCAGTGATAACAATTGATCGGGTGTTTTTACTTTGCAGTTAATTCGTTATGGGGCTGGGGAGTGGATTTTCTTCACAAAATCCCTTTGTTAAACGCTTGTGGTTTTTTTTTAAAATAAGTATAGAAAACCCATTGAAATAATAAATTAACATGGCCTGAATGTATTCTTATACATACTGAATTGTCGAGACAGGTAGAGCAAGCCCCACCATGTCAACAACGTAAATTTAATTAAATGCGAACAGATACAAATTAAGCAATAAACTAACTACATTATTTAGTTGGTCGGTTCAGGGCAGCCTCGTTGCAGTACCGTGTGTGCCATCCATAGATATCTAACACCTATAGTAGGCTATATTAGTAGTCTCCAATACCTCTGCACAGGCGCGAGTGTACCAATTTGAAGCGTCAATCTCACCTATTCAAAATGGCGGTTCGGCGTTATAATTTATGCTTTTTAATGCAATAAAGTTTTTTACTGGATTGTTTGATATGGTTTTAGCTTATGCAGCATGGTATTGAACAAACAGAAACAATGCAAAGCTATTGCATATAAGGCAATTTAGTAATCATTTGGTGTCAAAGTCTAATATGCTCACCTGTCAAACTGGCGGCCATCTTAAAAAATATTTTTTCGATTGATCGCTCCCATACATGCAAACTCACCCATTCAAGATGGCTTCCAATTGTCCCGGAAGTGGGCCGCTGACTGCTAATCTAGCCAATTATATGGGATATCTATGGTGCCATCCATCATGTCGTGTAATGCACCAACAAACTAACTTACAACATAAAACATAAAACATCCTGCCGGCGAGCGGTGGACCCGAGTTCGAACCCCGGCGGAGCTGGAGTTTACACTCTACCTGGTTTCTCTGTAATCACTTTGTTTAAAGACAGATTGAACCGAGTGACGTTGTTTAATACCAGCAAGCTTCGCTCCGTAACATGACGAATACAATAAATAATACAATGTTTGACATTTATGTCCGTACGACTGGCAGTACTGGTTTCCAACGAGTTGCAAAACATGTATCGAAACACAATATGTATAAAAAATACTTTAAAAACATGTTTCTATTACATATTATAATACATGAGCGCGGAAAGGAAATTAGTTTGAAACGAACGATCATGTCAATGTAATGGTGACTAATGTGTGTTTATTAGAATGTTGAGAGAAATGTTTTGTTGTGCGATGATGGAGTGCAGTGAGCGCAGCAAGGACGCGCGAGGTGTCAGGGTAATGTTGATAGATGCTCCCTCTCTCTGGTCCTCGGCAGCACGAGCTGTGTTGTGGTGTTGTGCACAGAGAATGTTACACGGTCTCCCAACCTAGTGCAACCTCATGCAAGCTAGTGCAATCTATTGCAATCTAGTGCAACCTAGTGCAACCTAATGCAACCTAGCAATATAGTGCAACCTAGTGCAACCTAATGCAACCTAGTGCAATATAATGCAATCTAGTGCAATTTAGTGCAACCTCATGCAAGCTAGTGCAATCTAGTGCAACCTATGTAACCTCATGCAAGCTAGTGCAACCTGATACATTCTAGTGCAATGAAGTGCAACCTAATGCAAGCTAGTGGAATCTAGTGCAATCTAGTACAACCTAGTACATCCAAATGCAATCTAGTGGAATCTAGTGCAATCTAGTGAACCTAATGCAACCCAGTGCAACTTAGTGCACACTCATGACTCGTTGGACGTTATGACGTAGGACTGACAACGAATACATTTTGGGCATCACTTTTGACGAAGCTGCTATCAAGCGTAGGAAATTTCTTGAAAATATCAATCATATTAAAATTCATGTTTGGTATTTAATAAAGAAAACAAAATATTTCGATAACTTTCAGTGTTCAGTTAGCGCCATCAAACAGTAGGTAGCGAAATATAACGTTTTCGTTTGCAACAACCGAGTTGTATGTCGAAGTATTTATCTTCTTGTCGGAGATGACATTCACAACAAACAACAGAAACAGCAATAATAACGACTAGAACCACAGACAAAACGACGATACAACCATCCGGTAATCCAGGACTATAGCGACGAATATATTTCAGCGGGTTTAGGGGCATAAGAGTTAATAACACCCTTTCTTCCCGTACATCCCATGATGGTCTATTATTCTATATTAATGGGCAGTTACGTCTTGTTATGTGGGCATGGCAGATAATGCCTGCCAACGTAGGGTGTGCTCGTGGGAGCAAGGAGATAAAATATGTATTATAAATATGAAAGATATTACCATTGAGTAGTTCTATACTCAATGATATTACCGAGCAGATCTGTGAGCGAGGATGTATTAACTGAACCTCTCGTTACCACCGAGATGAAGGGATTAGTTGCTTGTTGCTGGTCGCTTGTCGCTTGTCGCTTGTCGCTTGTCGCTTGTCGCTTGTCGCTTGTCGCTTGTCGCTTGTCGCTTGTCGCTTGTCGCTTGTCGCTTGTCGCTTGTTGCTGATTATCATCAATCATACGCATCACTGGATAGATCCAGTATCTAAAATTATTTCATTTCAATGATTAGCTCTGAGGGTAAATTTTATGAAGAGTTACTATTCTTGAAAAGCCCATTGATAATAGATTACTGTAACATGTATGAAATATGAAATCGATACTTAGTTTGATACATTATTGGTTATTGACACAGTACATTAGGCCTAAGTACTTGGTGTTCTATAAAGATGTAAATTTAATTATAGGTTTGACGGATCAAAGACATTCAAGATGAAACTAACAAACAAAATCACAAAAGTGTTTATTATTTGACTTCATGTAAACCAATATCAACAGTTGCTTGCGAAAACCTACCACTTCATTCTCGTATTTACTAAGCACTGGACCTGAACTGTTTTTTGGAGTATGGGTATCGTCACAAGCAAAGAATCAACAATTCAAAGTTGTAATGGTAGTGCAATCCATTAACAAATAGACGAGTGTACTCGTGGACCGTGATTAGTTATGGTGCATCTACATTGTCAGTTTGATGTAGTTGATAATGTCACTTCACATCTATACTACGGTCCAGCTATTGGTGTGTGACACCGCGCCCCGCTAGACACTTGAGCGCGACAGAGCAGAACAGACAGACGTGCAAGTCAGTCATCTAGGCTTCACTGAACCTCTATATTACGTTTGACGACTTCATTCCACCAGACTCCGAAACATCTTGTTCACTGCTGCTGAGTGTATAATTATTTTCTCACTCGTTTACTTGTATGTTACTATGTCTCTTGTCAGTCAACAGAAAATGTAATCATTCTCCTTTTTACTCGTTTCGTAAATATATTGTTCGCCTATTTGTTATCATATTATATTTTGTCAACTGTATTACTTTATTTCTCAATTTCATTAATCGGGAAACGTCCCGCGTAATTAATTTTATGTAAATCAATCAAGAAAAACAAAAAACACCTCAGCGGGGTATTGAAACCCCGGCCTCCCGATTGCCGGTCGATGCTTGACCCCCCTACCCCCGCTCAGATGGATTTGTATTTTAATGTATTACTATTGTATTATTATTGTATATTATTAACTGTGACCACAACATTTATATTTAGTGCAAAGACGTACTTATAAATAACAGTTCTTCCAGCATAACGTTTTTTCTAACAAATACTTGTTGAATTGCTTTGTCGAGAATAAGGTACTTCTTTGAAGTTGTTTACCTAAATAAAATTAGACTAATTTGTCTTCTCATAGTGTTCACATGCGCATTGAAAGTGTTCCACACTAAAAGGTGGATTTACACGATTTTAGAAGACAAAAAGTTGAATGACTTTTGGGTGGGACACAAGTTTCAAACAAAAAGAGTTATTACTGTTGCCTATTATTTAAAAAAGCAAAATTTTAAAAAGGCACATACAATAATTAAATAGCCTACATGGTTTTAGGAACACCAATAATGATGATACGTTTGATATACGTAATTATATTGTTTGTTCAAGCTTATGCCGTAGGATGATTAGTTAGTTAGTTAATTATTTATTAAATTCGTGTCTATTTATAGACCTCGAGACAACATTAAATCGGATTGGTGGGAGCAGCGCACTACTCCATTTCCATTTATTAATTATTAAATTAAATTCGATATGGAAATTAATCCCATCAATAGTTCGGTTATAGTTCTGTGAGCTGGAATAATAACACACATATGAACTGAATTTGCGTAATTGCGTTTCGTTCGTTTGACAAAGAGTTGTTTATGTTTGAGCAGCCAACTTGACACTGTTGTTTTACCTCGTGGTGCTGGGTTTGCACAGCCCTCGAGCGCGTAGGTCTAGCTGGGGGTGGGTGAGGGGGTAGTGCCCCCCCCCCCCACCTCTAACGACACACATCAGTTTTTACCGCGTGGGTGTAACGGCCCCCGCGCTGTTACACCGAACAATGAAACGTCGCTTCTTAACAGTGGAATGGAATTATTGCGAGTTGAGAAATGAGAACCGGGTAGATATCTCGTTTTGTTGCGAGGCTGGTGGAGTGAGAGGGGTGTATGGTGAACTAAGGTAGAGCGTATCCCCCGGATTATAATGATACTCGGTTCATAGGGCGGCAAGTTCCGGAGATAAACCAGGGACTCTATTCGTGTATGTGCATCTTTGTAGGCACTTATAAGTTGTACTTATTGCCCTCTTTTGTAAATCAGTTTTTATACCTGAACATGAATAAATAACTAATTTATTACGCTCATTTGTAGTAGTCAAAAGGCCAATACTTGAGGTGAGTATGACAATATAATTATAAAAATGTCCTTGGAAATTCACTATTTTGTTTTATTTCACCAACGTTGATTTTAAATATTAACTTACTTTAACAACGAATGAAATTTCAATGATAAAATAATATAATAAAATTAAAACACTACCATTGTTCTAGGTAGAATTAATGCACCATTGAAACTTCAAATGTTATCAATCATTATCATTATCATCCTGTTATGAGAGAATTGTATATGTTATTTTATTAGTTAATTGATGTTAAGAATGGGAGAGGATCACTGCGGTGGATAGGTCACAAAAGAGCCTGCTGAAACGCCTCTTTTTGTAATTTTCTTAATCAATGTGCACAAATTACAGAAAATATATATAATAAATGAATGCATAAATGTTATGTATTGTTTACCAACCAGCCACTGTATCTTATCTTGATGTTTCTGTTCCAGGCGAACTATGCAGGGTCTGGTGGTGGCTGTGTTCCTATGTCTAGCACAGATCTGGGCGTCTCAAGCCTTCAGCGTCGTCTACAACCATGGACAGCAAGGTAAACACAATATTGTTATAAGCTGAATTAAAATCATAGGTTATGATTCTTAAGTGTCAAATTCTCCTCAAGTAATTACTCAACATGAAATTTGACCATATACTTGAATTAGGTTTAATTAATATAACTATAGGGTCTACAACGATGGCGATCGCATAAGCAGACATTATTTTCGACCCCCTGAAACTCCCTCGAACTCATACGAAACTGTTTTGAAGTTGTAAAATACAGCACGAGTGTGATGTTGCTCGGTTAAAGTTGGGCTCAGTCTGTCCGAATGAGGAAACCGAGTCTACTTACTCCGTCAACGCATGAAACAGGGAATACATATTTACTCAATAATATACCTCATATTATGTACCGTTGTAGGGAACACATCGGTGTGAACCGGTGTAGCCCTAACTAGGTTTTTGGAGTGTCACGGTATCTGTGAAGAGAATAGACATTCACTGAAGAAAACTTTGGAAAAACTTTTAGTCAGGATGGCCGGTGGTGGGATTCGAACACGTGACCCCCGTAACTCAATACAGTAGGCGACACCTTAGCTATAATCTCTACCCCCAACGCCGGAATCCGGTTATTGTGCGGAGACCTGTTCAAACGCTATGTATAATAGACTAGACAATTAAGAACGTTTTTACCAATGTAATAAGCAATTCGTATATTAATTGATCATCATATGTTTTTAGACTAATGGAACCTTACTGAATCTAAAAGTTACTGATGACACTTCAAAATCTGGACCGGAAACCCAGAAGTCAAGATGGCGTCGTTTTTTTATTTTGAATATTTAGTGCATATTAATGACTAGACGGGTGATTAAAAGTGCTAGCATTAGGAATAAAAGAAGGAAGGAGTATCTTGACCGGAAACCCAGAATGCAAGATGGTTGTCATCCGGCTTGTAGGCCGCGTCCGCGTGCGGAAACCTAGAATGATGCGCCCCGGCCTTGCCCCCTGACACGAGAGCGCAGTCTTGATGTCCCCGCGTAGGCGTGTCCCAGATACCGCGTGGAAAGTCATTCACGTGCACTAAATGTAAGACGTGTTTCTAGTATTTCTAGGACGAAGGTCACGTCCAGTGTCACTGCACTTCATTGCACACAAGCAAACCGCTTGAATCAGGTGATCGTTTAGGCCGAGTGATGGACGGTGCACGATAAAACACCGCAACTTTCACGGAACTAATGTCTTCAACATATGAAAGTTGTCGTGCGAGAGGTTTGGTGTCTTGAATAAATAACACTCATTTTACGTACGATTTGCTTGGATAAACATCAAAGAAGGTTCATTTCTCGGTTAATAAGTTTTTATTAATAGGATTTTGTAAAATGAATGTATCTAAAACATTTGACATAAACGGAGACTATGCTCAACGCAGTTTTAATTTTTATTATTCCTTGAAAACAAGATGCAACTTTTAGTTAACAATAACGTTTTACATCAATTATTGGAAAAAGAGTACCCTAGTATTATCCACATGAACAATAAGGTAGAGATTTACGTTATTAAAACACTCTTCGTGACGTGTGGACAGGCGCATGATTTTAGTTAGACTTTGCAGTGGTAAGAGAAACTAGTAATTGGCGTGCTAGCCAAGGAACGTGCAACCATGAACGTTTTATAATTAATTTAATGTACAAATTTAATCATTTCCTTATATTAATGTTTTGTGAGAGTGAGACGATACTAGCCCTTTATTTATGCTTTGATAGCTGTGCAATAAAACGCTTGGGCAGTGTCCCTGCGAAGAAACTGCATCTGTTCTAACTGAAATATACCTTACCGACATAGATAGGTATAGCTCATGTGTACAACGCGGGAGACTCTGATTCGGGAGGTCACGGATTCGTTACCCACCACCGGCAATCCTGACTGAAAGCTCACCTCAAGGTTTTCTTCAGTCATTTGTTGAAAATGCTAAGGATTGTGCTCTCTGGAACAGCCCTAGGACAATTCCTTCACCTGAACTACATATTCACCTATTTAGCCACCTGCCACCGGCTAAAACATGTGTATTCTACAGTGGGCTCTCCTTTACGAAACAATAGGAGAGTTTCAGGAAGACTTTGGGTGGCGCAATATCTACTTACTTTGGGCCGTGGTGGGCAAAAAATGGACGTAAAATGTCAATAGGCCTATATCGGTTAGCTAATGTTTTTCCAGTAATAATGAATTAATTTTTGTCAACCACGAAACGGTAGGTCTACTTCTTTCTAAAGCTTCGTAAGTGGCTAGCTAGCATAGCCCTCGGACGAGCTTTTAATTGTTTTTTAAACAACCAGATAGCTTCAATTTCTATTGTTTCCTTGCTAAATTGTTCATAACAAATATAAGAATACATATTTGATTGGTTTGAACTGCAAATGTTATGCAGCTTTGAAGAATCTTAAATTAAATTCTTCCTTTTGTGTTTATATGGCGCCAACGTAATGTTTGCCCACCAGTCGGCCATGACAGTCGGTGCGACGTCATTTGAAACTCTCGTATAAAACATAAATACATGTTTGAAATATCCCAGGACTCGGTTCGGAACTTAAATAAACTCCCCAGAACAATCTTCACGGTCTGACGAACTGTAATTTATTACCCGTGTAGAACCTCGGCGGTCGCGTCAGAGAAGCGTTGTAGCATAAATAATGATGTGTACACAGCAAGGGCTTGATTATATTAAATAATATACGACGTTTTCATCGTGCGAATAACGTGTCTTGTTCGAGACGAAAGTAGGTGACAGCGACGCGTTTTTACATCGAGATTAACATGCGTTAAGACCTAACAACACACGTCCAAACAACTTGACTGATGCCGGAAATTTCAGCAAAGTGTAGAACATTAAAAATATAATTAATAATCAAATGAAGGTAGTAATAAAATTAGTGATGGTAATAACAATACATCTAAATGTTATAGTTGGGAGGCTTGTTACTATACATCGTTTTTGACTGTAAAGTATAGTCCTCCCATATAAAAACAAAAACGGAATTTCATCCAATATTAAAGACAATGGAGACTTAGAGATTATGGAATACAATATTATGGTTAAATAAATTGTGACTAAACGGTATTGAAAAGAATATTACAGACATTTTAAATGTTTGTAGAAACACATGCAATTCTTGTATAATATAACTTTTTACCCAGTAAAATATAATTAAGACTAAATTATAATGAAGATTCCATTTCCTTTCAGTGAAACAAAGTGGAGTTTAAAATATGTTCAATCAGTTCATATAGATTACAAAATGGTGCCATCCCCGGGCAACCTAAAAAACATGTTTTTATTCTTTCTTATAGTTATTTATTTACACCCCCCTTCGCCCGATGTTTCTATATTATTATGTTTGTTTTGTTTATAATTTCATCAGTCTTCCAGCAAAATAACGCTTATCCGGTTCAAGCTGAACAGTATATTTACGACGGGGGATGTTATTCCCAACACAATCTCTCCAGATAACACATTGTTCACTGTGCAGGTCATACTTTGCGTCCGCGTTCTCTTTGTTGGCCGAACTTTGTAATCCGTCTGTTCTTGTTTCAAACTCTTTGTCTGAAGAGTGTTTTAATGTTTGACTCTAAATCAACTTAACGAGATTATAATTAAAAACCATACCTACGAGGCGTTATTCAGTTAAGTTTTCTGTTATGTGTTAGTAAGTTTAATCAAATGTTGTATTCTAGTGTTGTTAGGGAGAGACCAAATTAAAATCTTTCTGGCGTTAATAATCCATTGTTTTATTACATGCGTTATTAAAATTTGCTTTCGTTTTGTCTTCAAACACGCCAGAAACATAGGAAAAATAATTAATTGCACCAGGAGGCTCAGCCATGTTTGTCTGCGTTGTCACAAGGTAATCATAATTACAACAACGAAGCTAATATAGAAGACGAGAGTGAAACACGTCACATTTGAGTGCGATAAACTATGTCGTTTTGCGAAAGCTTCTTATAGCCCTATTGATGGATAAAGGTATATCTTCCAGCATTTCTACATTCGATAAGATCATTGTGATATTATGAGAAATATTTCTGTGATTGTACTCAAATTCATAAGTATCTAGCCGCTTTTATGCGGGGATCGCTACCTACTGGCTACAGTTCTTGAATACAGTCAGATGTGAGCAGAATGAATGTGCGCATGCACAGTACCATTAACATCCAACCTGTGATTGCACTCAGCAGTTATAATTCTCTATCCAGAACTAAAACCCCAGCAGTTCCCGTGTATACCCGTTTAATCGGATCTAATTGCAGCCATTGGTTGCAGTTGGGAATAGTTTTCTGGATAAAGATTATTCAGGACTTCTTGACTGCAATACGGTCCTAGTTTGTATTTTGCTGAGGATTCGCACATTCGTTCTGATTGCAGTTTTAACTGTAGCCAATTAGCCGCTTAGCTTTGTTGTGATGAGTCATTGGGCTTCTAGCGTAAGTCTAGGCCCATTCTGACATTGCAGCACCTTTCCCCGTCCCGCAATGACTATTGAATGGAGGCGCCTTTGGTTCTAGCTGGTTACAGACTGCAGAATTTTAAGACTACACTCTCCCATGTAACTTCAAAGGACCGCTGAAAATTTCATCAAGATCGATGAAGAGATACACACATACAGATCTAATAGACAAAATTGTTGTCAAAAACGAATCTTAAAAACTCGTGAAAATACATGAGTTATTCTTATGTTCGCTCGAGCGCTCACGATTGAGTGATTACGTCATCGGGTGTGCTGAGCGATGCGCGCGATGCAAATAACGTGGCAAGTAGAGCGGGGAGCTGAACAAGACTCGCTGCCGTGGAAGCTCGGGGAGATATGGGTCAACATCTTCTTTGCATGGAGAGACAGACGCAGCACATTCATATATATTAAGATATTTCATGTTACAACAAAACGATTTAGAGTGTGTCCTTTTCAGCTATACAATCTCAAGTTTACTAATACTTATTATTATTAATTATTACTTAAGATAATACATACAAAAACACAAACGCACGAACAATAACCACGGTAAAAAAAAAAAAATTACAAAAAGTGCGTAAATTTTCGGTAGCTCCGCTTCATTCCTCAGACGCGAGGAAGGAAGCGGAACTTCAAAAAATTTACGCACTTTTGTTAAGTATTTTTTTTTTTAATTTTGACCGTGGTTATTGTTCGTGAGTTTGTGTTTTTTTATTGATATCCTTCCGGTCTAATAGTCTTGGTTTCAATTAGATAATGAATGTCGTTATTTAGAAACACATACTTGTGTGTAATGAATTGTAAATAATCATTAGAGAAAAGTAATAAGGTTCAATCAATAGTCAATAGTTCAATCAATCAAGTAATAGAGGTAATCGTTAAGACAATAGTAGGCTCTTAGAATTATAATTTGTTTCAATTTATGTTTAAAGGTCAAAGCTTGAAATGTTTTTATTGGAGTCTGGAAGGAAGTCATGGGTGTGCTAGTACACAACCACGTATAAGACCTAAGCATGATGGATGAGCTCGGTCAAACCAGGTTTTACTTCAGAACGCAGAAGTTTATTCTACACTGTTCAAAATATTTTCGTCAAATTACTGCAAATGTCGTTGGAAGTACTGCTTACTAACTAATTCCAGTTTTTCTACTGCAAGTCCGATTTCTTTATTTTACGACTTGGAAAAGCGTAGTAAATTTTCGAACAAGATTGGCAATTTAAATCATTCTATTTGTTATTTTACTGAGTTTGAGTTGTCGAAGTTTTACGGCAAATGTTTTGTTATTCGACTACATGAAACAGTTTGATAAAAGCATTTTATTTCGTTTGTTAACTCAATATAGGCAATTTTAAATCTAGTCAACATGCCGTAATTTTACGACAAATGTTTAGTAATTTGACTACATGATCCAGCAAAAAATTTCGACCCGTACGAATATTATTTTAGTATTCGTCAGGTTGAAATTTCTCCTCCTGTAGTGGGATTAATGGAGCATTACAATTATTTAATTTAACAATTAAACTATGATAACGAACGTTCCTGTAAGAAAGACAAGCATCATTTGATAGCTAGTACGAAGATTAATATTGCATATAAATTTCATGGTATTAAAATCTCGGAAGTCAGCGAGGCTCGAACCTGGTACACCTGGAGAGAGAGTATACACTGTCCTAGTCAATAAACCCAATACACCAAGACACCGTATACCTGGAGCGCGTCTGTAGTGAATCATGTTGGGAGATGTAGTTATGTTTTAAATGAGAAATTCAATACGAAAAGTAGGGTTTCGGATTCCTGGTCATATTATATAACAATATAACGATAGGCCTATAATATAATTAATATTAATTATTAATGTACTCCTCGGGGTCGAAATTTCGTCCTTTCGGAAATCCGCCATGCATGGTGATATAAGATATTAATCTACTCCTCTGTGTCGAATAACCGTTCTTTTAAACGCTGTTAACTGGTCACTAGTAAGAGAATATTATGAAAATATGATTACATTATTACTTTGACAACTCTTAAATGGTGAAGATTGGAACCATATTGGGCGATTGTTAGAATTTCATAGGGATAATTGTTTCGGTCTGCCAAGTGATATTTATCTACCCTTCAGGATCGAATTCTTGTCCTTTTAAAGTCTGCTAACTGTCCATTTTTAAGTGGATATTATTCCAATAGAAGTACATTTAACGACCTAAAAAGTTGAATATTAGAACCATACCGATCAATTTATGATTCACTGTTTGAGGAATTATTGGTTCGGCCCGCATTTTATTTCAAGCTGCAAAATTATATTTTTATTTATTATTATTTATTATTATTTATTTTATTTAAGTCAACATTTGCCGTATATTTACAAAAAGTTGATAATTTGATTGGTGAAATAGTTTAGTTTACTAACAACTGACAATTGATGATATTCTTACTATATGCAGTAAGAACACTGATTACCACTTCCGTACAATAAAGTGATCATTTGCCGTAAATTCACAGAAAGTAGATGATTTCACTGGTAAAAAAATTTAGTTTACTTACTTCTGTCACTTGATAATATTCTAACTATATGCAGTGTTGAGGCCGAGATGCCTAACCGAGATTTTAAGTGGACTGTATTTAGTTTTTAATAGAGATAAGAGTGCAAGGAAGAACACAGGAAATAAAATGCAGAAGAGAACTTACATGATTGTGCAGAATACTTCCTGCATGGACTGGTTGCCCCCGACGTCGTGTAGTTCGGAAGTTGGCGAACTTGATTGCGTCGCGTGAGTCGCGACGTCAGTGTGTCAGACGTCGAGGGGGATAGGAAAGGGTAAATAGAGCTGGCCAGTTGAAGAGTAGAAAAGAGAGAAATAAGAAAGTAAATAGCAAGCCGTAGCAGTTTGTGTCGCAACACGGCAGCTACACTATAAACACTCGGTGCAGAGAGTACGAGAGAACACGGTAATGCCCATATGTGGGCGAGAGACTAGATAACAAGAGTGCGACCTTTCACCGACGAGAGACCGTCGCGAACTGAACTAGGGATGAGTGATAATATGAATGCAAACGGAAAATAAACAGAAAACGAACGTGATTGGCCAAACCAGATCACATGACAAAACCGGGCAAAAGCACTCGAGTAAAAACCAAAGAAAAGATGAATATACAAATACAATGAAAATAAGCACTAAACAAAGCGACGAAAATACCAAAATATAATCGGCGCAAACATAACCGCCCACCTAAAATGAATACATTTTAAGTAGACACAAGAGAGAACAACTAGAAACTATACAAATATAAAAACAAGTCCGACACGAAACAACTAAGGGGGTGGGAGGGTAACCAATTTGTTTACCGGACGGGTAAACACTCCCTTAGTAGTACGGACAGAAACCACTCTAACTGTGCCGTCCTTGCTGGGGCACAGTTGTACTACTCGGCCGATGGGCCACGATAGAGGAGTACAGGAGGGTTCCAAAACAAAAACCACGTCGCCAAGCTTGAGATTAGGACACGCGCGAATCCACTTTCCTCTTTGCATTTGAGTATGCAAATACTCAGTAGACCAACGAGTCCAGAACGTTTGGTGCAATTGACGGACACGATGCCAGCGAGAGAGGGGTGACGCATCGGTGGCCAAAGCGTGTTCTGGAGGCGCTAAGAGAGTGGTGCCAATTAGCAGGTGGGCGGGGCTAAGATAGTCGGGGCCCTCGGCGGGGTCAAATGAAGTGGCACAGAGGGGGCGACTGTTTAGCACGGCTTCAATACGCGCGAAGAGGGTGGCAAACTCTTCAAAGGTGTGAGGGGTGTCCTTGATCAGGCGACAGAGCAATAACTTTGCGGATTTAACCCCGGCTTCCCAGAGGCCACCGAAATTGGGGGCGTAGGGAGGGTTAAAATGCCACTGAACGGCACGGTGGGCGAGCGCATCAGAAATAGATGTCTCGGACAGAGCGAGAAAGGCATGAATCTCGCGGAGAGTACGGGCAGCACCGACGTAATTACGACCACAGTCGGAATATATGTGAGCCGGAAGGGCACGACGAGCAAGAAAGCGATCTAAACAAGCCAGGAACGCTTCCGTGGATAGATCGGAGACCAACTCCAAATGGACAGCCTTAGTAGCCATGCAAATGAAAAGACATAGGTATCCTTTGGTGATGGGGGCGTTTCGGCGAGTACTCGTCTTCACAGAAAAAGGTCCTGCATAATCAGTGCCGACGTTGAGAAAAGCGCGGGAGGGCTGAGCGCGAGAAATGGGGAGATCAGTCATGATAGGCTGAACAGGTTTGGCGCGAAACTTGAAGCAAGTTAAGCAACGTCGAATACGTTGTCGGAGTAGACCTCGCAGAGACATAATCCAGTAGTGTTGCTGGATGAGGGCTTGAACGGTACGAGGACCAGAGTGCAATGAAATGCGATGAAACTCGTCACACAAGAGTGAGGAAAGATGCGCCTCTTGGGGAGCAAGAGGGGGTGACAAGCTTCTTCAGGGAGCAAGGAGTTGTGTAACCTGCCGCCCACCCTGAGAAACCCGCGGGGGTCGATGAACGGCTTGAGATGGAGAGTCGAGAAAAAACACAGCGGTCTGGTTGACAAGACGTTTAAGCTCGTCAGCGTAGTAATGCTTCTGAGTGAGCCGCACAAACAAATTCATTGCGTCATCAAGCTCAGACGGAAGGAGCGGCCCGCACCACATGGCCGAACACGCGCTTCGCTTTCAAGAATTCTTGAGAAACGCACCACATGGCCGAACACGCGCTTCGCTTTCAAGAGCGTAGAAAAGCTTTGCAGCTTAACAAGCAAGGGATCAACGACGGGGTCATGACTGATCAAGACAGTAGGTGACGGTTTGAGCTCGGGCCACGTCGTGGGTGGGGTCGAATGAGGTGGACCACGGAGGGCCACGTGGAAGGGGGAGAATGCATGAAGGGGGACCATTGAGCCACAAAGGGTGCCCTAACAGTTCTAAGGGGAGCAACCCCGCGCAAGCACAATCAGCTGGGTTCTCTTCAGAACGTACGTGCGTCCAGTACCGAGGAGACGTATTCTCGAGGATCTCAACCACACGATTGGCGACGAACGTCTTGAGCTGATACGGAGGAGTAGCGAGCCACGTGAGAACGATGGTAGAATCCGTGAAGAGCAGCACAGATTCAATTTTCAAGAGTTTGAGAGCAGGCAGAGTGTCTGTCAGCACCCGGGACAACAAGAGGGCTCCACTTAGTTCCAGTTTGGGAACAGTGAGGGTTTGACGGGCGCGACCTTGCTCCTAGCTCTAAGCAATCTAACATAAGACTGAGAGCGTGTCTCTACATGCAAGTAAAGCACAGCGGCGTACGCCTTCTCGGAAGCATCACAGAATCCTACAGGCGGTAGGTAGCACCACTATCCCGAGGAGGCGGGATACTAACGTCAGCCAGTTTGGGCACGCTTTCAATTGCCGAAACCCAGCTTTGACTGAGTGAATCTGAGAGTGATTCGTCCCAGTCTACGCGCAAGAGCCAGAGTTGTTGCATGTAGATTTTCATCCAACAAACAAAAGGTGTGAGGAAACCGAGTGGATCGAATATACGAGCAATAAACGAGAGAATAGAACGTTTAGGTGACGCATCCATCAAAGGGAGAGTGTGAAAGCTGAAGCAGTCTGAACGAGGGTCCCAGAGCAGCCCGAGAATTTTCAGACTTTGGTCGTCATTAGAGAACACCAAGGGAGTCTCAAGGTGATCCTGAGGGAGAGAGCTAAGAACTTCGGGAACGTTACTGGCCCACTTACGGAGCTCAACCCCAGCGCATTGAGTGAGACACTGCAGCTCTGCCTGAAGCTCGCGAGCTTCATCGACGTCACGTGCACCGGCGACAATGTCGTCGATGTAAGTGCTGGAAGTAAGAGCGCGTGCAGCTAAGGGAAACTTCACGCCTTCGTCAATGACGAGTTGCTGCACACTCTTTGAGCTTGAAAAGCAGAGGGCGTGAGACCGTAGGTCACTGTGTTCAGTTGATACTCGACTACAGGCCCGGACGGCTGAGGACGCCAAAAAATGTGCTGGAAGGCGCGATCGTCCTCGTGCACGAGAATTTGACGGTACATTTGTCGAACATCTGCACACAGAGCAACTGGGTGTGTACGAAACGTGGTGAGAATAACAGGAAGATCACCCTGCAGTTTTGGACCACTCAGCAAAACTTGATTGAGAGAAATACCACTCTTGTCAGGGAGGATGCGTTGAAAACCACACGCAACTTAGTGGTGGAGCTGGTGATTTTACGTACACAATGATGGGGTATTATGTACTCAGAGGCTTTAAGAGCGGGCTGCATGTGCAGCGCCTGATCGTACTCACTCATGAACTTATTATACTCGTCATGAAGAGGAGGGTCGTGTTTCAGTCGACGCTCTAAACTGAGAAAGTT
The DNA here is from genome assembly GCA_024449915.1 of Sweltsa coloradensis. Lineage (NCBI taxonomy): Eukaryota > Metazoa > Arthropoda > Insecta > Plecoptera > Chloroperlidae > Sweltsa > Sweltsa coloradensis. Next base: position 364,892 of record JAMZAV010000719.1, read on the forward strand.
CTTAAGCGCGACGTCACGGTTGAATCCTGGCATTTTGCAGTCAGGTTTGAAGGGGAGAGCCACAGAATAGCGTCCGTGAGAATCACGGGAATGGGAGGTGAGAAAATGCTCTTCAGCGAGGAGTATCGAGAGGGTCCAGAGAAGTGGGTCGATGCACTTCTTCTGATTCCCAGAAAAGACGGAGCGTGCTCTCCAAAGGAGGGTTGGCGACCGTGAAAAAGAACATGAGGGCTCAGAGGACGGTTTGATAGTGTTGACTGGTCCTAGCAACACCCATCCGAAGACTGTGTTGAGTGCGGCTGGCCTACTACCCCGGACTGAGTCACCATTCTTACATAGAATGTCTGAGTAGAGATCTGCGCCGATGAGGAAATCAATAGCGCCAGGCACATTGAAACGATCGTCCGCAAGATCAAGATCACGATAACGTTCTAAGACGTCAAGGGACACCGAAGACGTAGGCAGATTGCCGGCAATAGAGGAGAGAACGTGTGCATTAACATCGATATACGTTTGAGTAGAGCGACGGGGTGCGACTCTACAACGTACAGTCCCGAGGACACGAGTGGATGTGCATCCAACACCTGAGAGTTTGTGAAGTGGCAGGTTGGATCTTCAAACCTAACCTTTGCACTAGCGAGTTAGTGATGGCTGAGATCTGTGACCCAGAGTCTATTACCGCACGGAAAGGTTGCAAAATCCCATAGCATCGCTGATGAGCGCGCGAATCGTGCCCAATAGGACAGTTTGATGCGTGGGATTCGAAGCCCGGACTTGACATGAGAGAGCTTGAGGCGGCTGCTGACTTGGGCCTGAGGTGTGATTCACTTCCTCAACAGAGGAGGGGGTGGAGTCCGTGTGAAGCATTGAAATGGTGTTTGTTGCTACGGCACACAGAACACGAACTTTTAGACGCACATTGAGAACGCATGTGCGCCCCCATGCAATTAAAACAACGTTTCAAACGTCGCAGAGTGTCATAGCGTTCATTGACAGCTTGACCTCGAAACACAGCGCACTGATACAAAGTGTGTGTTGACTTGCAGAGAGGGCACGCAAAAGGAGAGGAGACCACATTAGCGCGAGATGAGTCATGACTAATGTGTCTCGTACTAGAGTTCGAAACAGGTGCGGACGATACTAGAAAAGAATTAACTTTCTTTGAGGGAGGAGAACTCTTCGTGACATAGTCGAATTTTTGCGCGACAGCACAAAGCTCCATAGTGCGAGACTGTTGTTCCAAAAAATCGATTAACGATTTATAATCAGGAGCTGAGTTAGAACAATGCTTAGTTTCGAAAGCTTCCGAGAAGTGGGATCTAGATTAGCTAACGATAAACATAGCAGCAGAAAATCGCCTAAATCCGGAATATCTAGTGCTTTCAAAGCTTCAACCGAATTACGATGGACTTTGAGGAAGCTTTGAAGTCCTTCATAGGACGAAGTCTTGAGAGGAACAAATTCAAGTATCTTCTGAACATAGACGCTGCCTAGAAGTCTCTTGTTCTGATAACGAGAGATAAGAGCATTTAATGCCAGAGGATAGCTTTCCTCACAGATTTGAAACTCAGAGATAATAGCTAGAGCTTGTTCAGACAACGAGGATTTGAGGTAATGCAGCTTCTGCACATTACTTAACGATGTGTTTTCGTCTATCAGAGACTTGAACAGGGAGTAGAACTCGGGCCATTTGCAAATGTCACCCGCGAACTTGGGGAGGTCAATGACCGGCAGAGAGATGTGAGATTTCGCAGAGATGGGGGCAGCCCCGTGTTGAGTCACACTGACGGGCTGAGTCAACTTGACAGCCGCGAGGAACCTAGCTTTTGCTGCATAGAGAACAGTCTCAAAACTGTCTTGGACCTTATCGATTTCGGTGGGTCTCGCCGTGTCTTTTAACTGCGTGTTAATATCCGAAATTGACATTTGGATGTCTTGAAAATCAGACTCCAACGCAGAGAGCTTGTCGAACCGAGGCCTACACAAATGGACATCTTCGGATTTGATTTTAGAGAACGCGTCGTGTGTGTCTCTGAACGCTTGCAAAAACAAATTCACGACCGAGCTACCAAACGTTTCTGTTGTGCTTGTAACTCTTCCATGGTGAACGATAGGTACAAGTACCAAACGGAGAACAAACGACAAAAAACACGAAGAGAACAATTCAAACAGTGAGCACGGTTTATTAAATAAACACACAGGCGCGAGACAATAATAAACCAGCATGACGTGAACACAAGAGAGAAAGAGCAGTTACGTAATTGACACGTCATTGCAAACAGTGTATGAGCGAAACGATGCGTGTATAAATCACGCGAGACGAGGCATAAACACAAGAAAATCACTAATATAATATGTGCTTTAGAGCCAGAGAAGAAACACATACAAGAAAGAAATCGAGAAACAATTATGTACAAGACAATCAGACGTCGAATGCCTGAGTACGAACCAATGATATCCAGCGAGAGATATCGTGACGCCAGAGAACGTGAACAAAAGCACGAGATATACAAAAAATACACAGCAACTTGAGCGATTATGTTTAAACAGACAATGAGAAAGAAATGATGAAAATCCAAATGAAGAAGCAAAGTTTTCATCCGGTTCGGACGGACCAAATGTTTAGGCCGAGATGCCTAACCGAGATTTTAATGGACTGTATTTAGTTTTTAATAGAGATAAGAGTGCAAGGAAGAACACGGAAATAAAAATGCAGAAGAGAACTTACATGATTGTGCAGAATACTTCCTGCATGGACTGGTTGCCCCGACGTCGTGTAGTTCGGAAGTTGGCGACTTGATTGCGTCGCGTGCGTCCGCGACGTCAGTGTGTCAGACGTCGAGGGGGATAGGAAAGGGTAAATAGAGCTGGCCAGTTGAAGAGTAGAAAAGAGAGAAATAAGAAATAAATAGCAAGCGTAGCAGTTTGTGTCGCAACACGGCAAGCTACACGATAAACACTCGGTGCAGAGAGTACGAGAGAACACGGTAATGCCCATATGTGGGCGAGAGACTAGATAACAAGAGTGCGACCTTTCACCGACGAGAGACCGTCGCGAACTGAACTAGGGATGAGTGATAATATGAATGCAAACGGAAAATAAACAGAAAACGAACGTGATTGGCCAAACCAGATCACATGACAAAACCGGGCAAAAGCACTCGAGTAAAAACCAAAAGAAAAGATGAATATACAAATACAATGAAAATAAGCACTAAACAAAGCGACGAAAATACCAAAATATAATCGGCGCAAACATTCAGTAAGAACACTGATTACTATGGCCGTACAATAAAGTGAACATTTGCCGTAGATTTACAGAAAGTAGATGATTTTATTGGTGATATAGTTCAGTTTGCTTACTACTGACACTTGATAATATTCTAACTATATGCAGCAAGAACACTGAAAACAATGTCCGTAGAATAAAGTGATCATTTGCCGTAAATTTACAGAAAATCGGTATTTATTTGCAACAATTAACTCGTTTGATTAACTATTTGTCTAGGAATATATTTGATATTAGTTTCGTCGAAGTTCCAGACTGTGATAACATTTATTTTAAGAAGTCGTTGTCTTAATTTTCCTTGATGGTGCATTCAACTTAAGCTAATTTGATTAGTTTTTTTACTGCATTTGTCGTCTAATTTGTAGTTTACTACAACATTTCCAGTAAATTAAAAAAACTGAATACGTGCAGTAAATTTACTAATAAACAATTGCAGGAATTTGGGCGATTTTTTTGAACAGTCTAGATCATGTACTTTGAAGCTCTATTGATTGTCCTATGAGGTTGAGGTTTGCACCCGCATGCCAAGTTAGAATGTGTCCATGTCTTTATCAGAGCTTGGAGTACGACAGTGCTATTTATAACTCCATGATCAGAGCACATTAAAAAAATATTGTTTAGTTTCTATAAGCTGACCGTAAATTGGTCACCAAAGAGTTTTTTTGTAGTGATTTTCCAAGCTTGAGTATAAAGGAAACAGTTATTTGAAATGTTGGAATGTTCTATGGTCGTGACATGCGCATATACTTGGTAAACAAACTGATATAAGGTCTCAAATTTGGATGATAATCGGAGGTCTATAAGTGGTCTAGAAAACCAGAATGTATGTGGAAATAAACTAGATTTGATTAGATTTGGCGATCTACGATTGTTGATTGATTGATTGATTGATTGATTGGATATTGCTTAACGTCTCATATTTATGCACTTTGGCTAATCGAGACGATAAGTGGTGATAGATGAGGATGAAGTATGAACAGAAGGGAGGAGGGGAAACCCGGTACCGGCACGTAGCCTACTCCTTTCGAAAAGTACCAAGGGGACCAACGGCTTAACGTCCCATCCGAAAGGACGGTGTAACTTTGACAGTCATATAGGTTCCTCCACTAACCCGGACTGCCGAGTGGACGTCGAGGAAACGAAGCCGTTACACTAGCTCTTGAACCTGCTCTTACCAGCAATATACGTGAGTTTCAGAGTAGGGCGGTCACCCACTCTACCCGTGACCACGCCCGATTCTGCTTAACTTCGGTGTTCGAGTGGGAACCGGTTAAACTACGATTTTTAAATGGACATTTAACTTATTTTAAAAGTTGCTCTTACAATTCCTTATATACACCCACTATATAATTTAATAAGGAAGACGACAAGCTTTTCATCATGGAACTACGCCGGGCCCTTCAATATGGTTAAACCCTTTCCCATCGGATAAATAACTCATTCTGTCTGATATAATACCTGCCAGAATGCTGAAACAATGTCCGACTAATGACGTCACGCCTGCCAATATTGTCAAGCTTCTATTCAATCAGTCCCCACTCTCGTCAGCTCTGTGGACTTAAGCCGTGTTGTGTTCCCGGCTAATCTTTCAACCCCCTGACACCGCGTGGGTAGCGAGTACCCCCCCCCCCCCCTAAGCTTCTGATGATGGCTTATTAGTTATACCCACCATAAGGGTATTTAACCCACACAGTTCTACCCTCGCGTATACACCAACATGACTGCCGATGCCGATAAGTAAACCTTGAAATCTTTACACGTATTTCGTACTGGCTAAGTTTTCCATAGTATTGTCACAGATGATGGACTACTACACTGCGTCATATGCATTTTAAAACATGTTTAATAATTTAAAAAATACAATCCAGAAATTACAAAATCTTTCCCGACCAGGAGATTGAACCCAGGTCTCCCACATTTTGGGTATAAGGGCGCCCTAGCCAACTAGTCTAGGAAAACGCCGAAGTCGTTGTTAGACGAGTGAGCGACTCATGTGTCGAGTACCCGGGAACATTTGCATTAAGTTTGATAATTATATTGGTGTGAATAGAAGGTTTTTTTATTTTTTAAGTTTAGTTTGTACAAGGGCGCGTCAACTGTAAGGCCTTAATGCGCCACTCTAGCCTATGATAGGCTAGGGAGGCCTTAGGTAGGGGGAAGAAAGGGAATGTTCCCGGGTACTCAACACATGGCTCACTCACTTGTCTAACAACGACTTGGGCGTTTTCCTAGTAAAGGGTCATTCTAGATAGGTACGATACTCTAGTATCTATTTGGAACAAAAAAGTAGCAGGTTAAAGCCGATTTAAGAAATTTCCCAAAACGCCAATTTTCACAGATTTCTGGATCAAAAACATTGAAAAATTCGTGTAAAATCACAGTTTCAAGAAAACATTTTAAACGGTAATTTTAGTGTAGTATTATGCTATAGATTATGTAGTGAAAAATACATTTTTGGGGTAGGTAATAGCCCCTTTAAGTGGTTCGCATTACTAAATGACTAGGACGCGAGTCATGTGTTGAGTACCCGGGAACATTTTGCGTTATATTGATTACTATTATATAAGGTATAAATGATTGTGTTTTTTTAAGTTTAGTTGGTATAAGTGCGCGTCAGCTGTAAGGCCATAATGCGCAACTCTAGGCTTGGGAGGAAAGAGCCATGCTGTCTATTCTATAGATCCAGCCGCAGGTATAGGGGGAGGAAAGGTAATGCTACCGGGTACTCAACACGTGACTCACTCACTCTTCTAACACCGAATTTCACGTTTTCCCAGTGTATCAACACAAAACACTCGCATAAAACAGTAACCAATCCTTTGTGTAAAATGTAGTTTAAGGATAGGAGTGATAAAAAAGTAATTTAGTCAATCTACATTTTTGGGGATTATGTATAATTATCATACGTCTTTATATTATTTTCAATATTAATTAGTCTCCGGTACCTGGGTTCCAATCCCAGGTGGTTTTCTTTTAAATTCGGGATTTTTAAAATATATCTAACATAATTTGTTTGTCACCAGTTCTTTGACATCGCCGTAGCAATGTGGGCAAATGAACGTTTATTTTGTTATTTTATTAGTGGGCTGGCATGGGGGCTAGCATGGGCTGTTTCGTGGTGTGTTTATCATAAGTGGTTAAGTTTCTATTTTACTATCGGGCAGGTCGATACTACAAGTTGTACAGTAATCTTATATTGATTGATGATTGGGTATTGCTTAACGTCTCATATTTATGCACTTTGGCTAATCGAGACGATGAGTGGTGATAGATGAGGATGAAGTATGAACAGAAGGGAGGAGGGGAAACCCGGTACCGGCACGTAGCCTACTCCTTTCGAAAAGTACTAAGGGGACCAACGGCTTAACGTCCCATCCGACAGGACGGTGTAACTTTGACAGTCATATAGGTTCCTCCACTAACCCGGACTGCCGAGCAGACGTCAAGGAGAACGAAGCCGTTACACTAGCTTTCGAACCCTCCATCTGTTCTAACCAGCGGTATACGCGAGTTTCAGGGTAGAGCGGTCACCCACTCTACCCATGACCACGCCCGATTCTGCTTAACTTCGGTGTTCGAGTGGGAACCGGTTAAACGAGCTCGGCTAAACCGCTGGCTAATCTTATATTGAGGTACAGCATTTGTTTTTAAACGATATTTTAAGAAGATGGACACAGTTCCTTACATCGAAAGCCTCCCTCGAGAGGTTCTCCTACACGTGTTTTCCTTCCTCAGTCCTGCCTATCTGTGTGAGACAGTCTCACAAGTATGTACGCATTGAGAGCTCAAGTTCAGACAAGGCGAGGTAAGCGAGCAGACTGTCGTTAAGACAAGCAAAGGTAAGCGAGCAGACTGTCGTTAAGATACTCAAGGTAGCACCATTGCTCAAGTCACTGACATTGGTCGACTGGTATAGCATGGATACAATCTTGGAAGTGGTTTCCCAACACAACCAAAAGATTCGTGCTTTAGTTCTGGAGAAAAGAGGTTCACGTGTATTTATCTCCTTAGAGGTAATGATGCAAATATTACAAAACTGTACTGATCTCGAAACATTGATACTTCGCCGTTGTGACGTGCGTGGCCAGGAGTTTTACAATAACATTTGCATTCAACTGCATCACCTGAAAATTCTGCATGTTGACAGTTTAAAGTTTAATTTTCAGTTATTGGTGCACCTTGCAAACAGTAACCTCGATCTCAAGGAACTAAAGATTTATGGTGACATTTGCAATTCTTACGAACCCAAAAACTACGACACCATCACAGCCGTGTGCAACCGGTTCTGTAAAACCCTGCGCACGTTAAGCCTAAGCGATGGCGATTGGTCACCAGAGGGTTTCTCCGCGCTGCAGAAGTGTGTCCGCCTGGAGACATTGAGCATCGTATATATAACGCTAGATGATTTCAACGAGAGCATTCTCGCCATCGGCTCGATACCCACCCTGCGTCATCTGGAACTCATGAATTGCGGTGTGCCTGAGGCGACCCTCGTCCGTCTCTTTTCATCTGAGGGCTTGAACAACCTGGTGTCGCTAGATCTGAGCGACAGCAAGGTCACAGACATGGTGGCAGCGGCTATCGGCGATCACCTCAAGAACCTGGAGACACTCACGCTAGGTGAATATATCATTGGATGGCAGTCGCGTTTGACAAAGAGTGCAGGGATAGTAAGGGTATTCAAGGGATGCTCGAAGCTACGTCATTTTAAGCTTTTCCACTTTGATGAGGAGACCATAGAAGAGGTTATTCTGCTAATACCACAGTACCTGCCTGGTCTGAGGAGCTTGTTAATCTATCCTCGTGCAGATGAAGCCGTCACACAAATAAAGACTCAAATGTTGGAGCTGCAGATAAAATACAAAGATTACGGTATGTGATGGACATAAAATAATGAAGTTAGACAAAGCTGTTGTTATTCAAATATATGTGAAAAACAAAAAAACAAACAAGGCTATATATAGCCTATTACAAAACCCATTTTAAACCAACGGCGGTGTTGATACTGTTTGAATTCAGGTGCTCAATAAAACATATTGTGTGATAGAAACTTGTACAATATTTTTAAACTAGGAAAATGTCAAAGCCGTTGTTATACAAGTGAGCAAGCCATGTGTTGAGTACCCGGTAACATTCCCTTTCCTCCCCCTACCTAAGGCTGGATCTAGACAGCATGGGTCTTTCCTCCCTAGCTTATCATAGGCTAGAGTGGTGCATTATTCATGGCCTTACAGTTGACGCGCCCTTAAACAAACTAAAACTAAAAACCTTATCATTTATACCTTATATATCAATGAACTTAAATGCAAATGTTCCCGGGTACTCAACACATGACTCACTCACTCACTCGTCTAACAACGACTTTGGCGTTTTCCTAGTATACTCAATGGTAGGCCTACTATAACCCTGATAAATGACAGCTGGTGGAAGGGGGTGGAGGTGGATTCAGTTGTGCAAAAACACAATAGGTAAGACAAACACAACTAAAACAATAACATTATCAATTCTCTAGGTGTATGTGATGATGATAATTGGAGGGGGGAGTGAGTACCTCTACCCACTGCCGCACATAACCGGATGACTCAAGTGAGCAACCTGTTCATGCAGGAAAACTGTGAACAATCTTCAGTGAGGATTGCCTGTGTCGAACCGTCGACCTCCTGAAGTAAACTAGCTAGTAACGAGTGTCTTACCTACCCCTCTCGTCGCCTACTGATTGTTTACATTCCTCCCCTCCAAGGTCACCCACCCTCCCCTCACTGTTGAGCGGCCATTTACCCCCCCCCCTTCCCCTCTTCCCCTCTCTGTAAAGCACTCTGAGCGTCCCACACTCTACTCGGTCGTTGTGTCCTTCACTTAGCGGACTAAACTACGTCATCAAGGGATCCCCCGGCGCCATTACCTACCACAGCCTTGTTAGCTCGTAGCGTTTCCACCGCCCGCGATACTAGACGAGCCCAATAGAAAGTCCATGTTCTAACGATGATTAGACCATGGAGTAGGCCTACTATTTATAACTCCATGATTAGACCATGGACTTATAATAGTAACTAGCGATGAGTAGACCTTTTAGGTTGGATGGCGCAAGTTAGCTATGTGTGTTTGGTGTATGGTGTGATTGGTATGACCAAAATGTACATTTTAACATTTCCTCGGCGTTCTGATGTTGTCTTGTTTTAAGATGCAACAAGGTACAAGGAAATGTTAACTACTTCATGAAGATATACTAGAATAACAAGAGATTTATGCATCGGAAAGGGGGTTGAAATTGTGAGGTAGCTAATCTAATAAATTATTCACAGAGGATAAAAGGGCATGCGTTTCAGGCACATTCCTGTTTTCTCGGCTGAGTAAATCACATTCTTTGAAACTTTGCACATGGAAATGAAAGACTCATAATCACTCATAATCACACTTTTCTGAAAATTATTGTTACACATGATAAAACTTGTATGGATTTTGTTGAAAGTTGAAAAATTTAATATTTTCGTGAATTGTTTCTGATTGATTTAGAATACATATCGATAATCTACGACTGGACAGCTGCCCGTGTACCCTTTCTTGACATCTAAGCGAAGAATAGCAAGAAGCTAAATGCCAATGTGTTTTGTAATTCCTCTTAAATCAATAAAATATAGAAATAACTCATAAATCACGGCATTCACTGCATGCTCATTGCTAGGACTGTGAGATAGGATGGTATTGACAGCGGCTGAGCGCTCTGCGGCTGCATCACTCGGGGTCGAGGCCCGGTGAGGGGGGGGAGGGTGGGGTCACCTGGTGATGTATCACCCGCTATCGTCGCGACGTCAACACGAACAATCATTATCATCCATCATCATTGTGTTGGTCACGTGACAGGGGGTGGGTCTAGCAGGGGTGGAATACCATAAGTAAACCACATGGGTGTAGTTGTATCTGCTCCTTGATCTACTTCTGCTCGAGTTGATATGTAGAAGAACTTTTTACATTTCAACACCATATTTTGGGAATTTTAAAAACTATGTTCAAGTATAGGTGGTAATAATTGGTACCGGCACCTAAATTTTATTGCAGAGATATGTATCATGAAACATTCAAGCGTAACATTTAACCCTTTAATGATCATTCTTTACGAACTTTTGTATAAATGGTGATCTGAAGCATGAATAAGTTTATTCTCAAGAACAGATAATATTCGAGGTTCACACATCTTTCACATCTTCCTTGAACAAGAAGCCTAAAGTAAAGTTCGTCGAAATGTCTCAGTTGATCCCGAATGACAACTATGCCACCTTCCCCACCCCTGTCCACGGCCAGTGAATCAAACCTGAGCTAACACTAGTTGTCATAATAGAATAACTAGGCCTGCATCAATAAGTTTATCCCACAAGAAATCGTTTCGTTTTATCACGAGTTTCGTCAACCGAACCAAAAGAAAACATTCCTGAAAGTCGGAAAGTCATTATAAAATCAAATAGCCACAGACGACGAAAAAAGCTTAAAACCACAAAGTATCTTTCTGCTCTGGAAGTATGTCAACACTAAAACGACACGACCTAGATGTACAGTGTGGTCTATGAGTTCCCGACCTGTTGGCTAAAGAAACATGCCCGATGCGACCTATTGAGCGAGCTGAACCCCTCACCCCAGAGCAAGCCACGATATCATGTTCTTAGCGGATAGTGTGCGGATTAGTGTACAGAACGGATACAGTTTCTTATCGGATCAAGTAATAGTAATCAATACACGTCATCGGAGGTGATGAGGCGCACGGGATTAGAACCCGAGACGGCGTGGGTTCGATTCCCGATACCAGGAAATACTGACTGATCAGGATATAAGGACTGAGCGGGTAGGCCTAGAGGGTTGGGTCATGTGTGGCAAAGATAGCCGTTATAATAGTACTTCATATTCATTTTCTATTGGCTGGATTTTCAATGAACAGTATTTTGTTTAAGCTATAAATAAAAAATCGTATGGACCGGCACCTCCACCAATACAATATGTAAATCCTGGACCGTCACCTCCACCAATTACTTTGTAAATCCTGGACCGTCACCTCCACCAATAAATAGTAAATCCTGGACCGGCACCTCCACCAATACAATATGTAAATCCTGGACCGGCACCTCCACCAATACATATGTAAATCCTGGACCGGCACCTCCACCAATACACTTTGTAAATCCTGGACCGGCACCTCCACCAATACAGTATGTAAATCCTGGACTGGCAGGCACCTCCACCATCCCCTTTAAATACATGTGGTGTTTTTAAGTATCGGGTCGGCCCTCACACACCCGACTCGACCCTAAATATCAGGCACCCGAGACACGGTACAACCGTACAGGCATGTAAATCCTTTGCGTAATGTTTTATGACAGTTGTCAAGTTACATAATATAATGAACGAATAATACAGTAACAATTTCCAACAAATTATTTTGTGGTAGTTATTTTTCTGTATTTTACTTTTTATTGATTTATAGCATTTCATATATGGTTACAAAGTTTTAATTGTAATGTCAAACATGGGCTGTTTATTATCGTTGGCAGCAGATTTTGTACAAATGCCATGATCAAATTGGTAAAACTTACGTTTGATTTGACCAATACCTATACACTAAAAAATATACTGAGTAGTAGTTTGAAATTAGTTCGCGTTTTTAATTGAGCAACGAGTTTAGAACTTCTTGCGCATTACACGATGTTGGTAGAATACTACAATACTGGAATGGGTTTATCAAGTAAAAATTAAACACATTTTGTATTATGATGTGTGGTCATTGATTTGGAAGTTGTAAAATGAAATCTATACCTTTTTTCTGATCACTAAGTCAACCACTGTTCGATATAAAGTAAGTTTTAATCTGGATTCGAATTAATTGAAATTCAATCGGAAACGAACATCTGACAAATCCAGTTAAATGGAATTGAGTTATTATTACTACGATTCAGATTGAAGGTTTGATTAAAATCTAGATGGAATTAATTAAAACTTAAGGCGAGTTGATTGGAAGAGCTACTAAGAGTGGGGTTTGGAGGGACATATCACAGGGAAACCTTGGTTGGAGCTGACGACAATGGATCTCCTCATGTATAAGTTATCTATATCATAAGAAAACCAGTAAAGCACAGATAGAGACGGCTAAGTGCTAGCACGCAAGACTACTTCGTGACGTCCTTGGTTTCAATCTTACCCACACGCAAGCCCCCAGTAATCGGGTGCAACTGCATAACCAGCAGCACATAAATTGCATGACAATTCAATTTACATCGACAATTGCCTGGCAATACAATTTGATTATAGTAATTCTCGGTTGGCGAAAAACAAATACTTTAACGAACAAAAAATCACGAAAAAAATGTTTCAGAAAACATATGAATGGGTTCATCCAACAGAACCGTAAATGTTTTCATCTGTATAAAACTGACCTTTATAAGCAGATTTAGTAAAGACCACTGATCTATTTGAAAATAACACAATAAGACAAGCATCCCTTTGCTAACTGTGAATTTATCTTTAATTACTCTAATTGCATTGCATCCCTGTACTTAAACTTTGTAAGGTAATAACGTTCTGTGCGGGACAGGTGTATTATATCTGACACGAATGTAGATGCAAAGCTTGACTCGTTAATTAAGAATCCTTCAAACTAAACTACTACGTTCTCGCCCTTTGAACATCATGTTTCTTGTCAAGAGCAGCATAAAGCACAGAAACTGCACAGATGGAACTGTTGCAATAGCTCGGACCACTGCCTTCTAGATGCTACTCGTGGCAACCAGGGTCCACTAGATACTTATGCTAAGCTGCTGTAAGTTGGGTCTTCTCACCTGATGTAAACAAACCACCATCTTATATCCCTGCGTGTGTTTTAAAAATAATCTGGAGCGCTCCGAACACGCTCTGTAATATTATCCGTAGCAGAATACGATATGTTTTTGTTTTGTTTTGACAGATCATGGACAGCAAGGATTTGGCATTGTGGATTATTATCAATATGACCATTGATATTAGGCCCACCTTTGTGTTTAGAATGTAGTTACAACTCCACGATAAAAGATTGTATGTGCATAAGCCTAGGCTAGGCCCTCGTCTTTGACTTTGTGTGGTTTTTTTCATAGACAAAGGCCTAGCCCTAGACCTTGTAGAAGTCGTCGTAGAGCTTAGGTCTCGCGTTCTTAGGCCTAGGGCTAGGCCCTAGAAAGATCAGATTCGAGTTCAAGTTTACCTCATGAGGTTTTGGTTTATAGGCCTACATGGTGCAAGTAGGCCTATGGTTTGGACTCATCTTTATCTTACCAACCACATCATCAATGCTAATAGGCCTTATGCCTACCGGTATCTGGACAGTTTGCCTCGGGTCCTAATATCCATTATGCAAATGAAAATTGGCATGAGAAGTTGAAAGATATGAAAATTATTTACATCATATCATATCATCACCTGCCAACATAAGAATCAAAGATTATATAGGTGGTAGCCTATTTATGTATTTATTGCATTCAAATGTACAACCGACTTTTGAAATTGACGTCCAGCTGCAGTCTGCTATTTGTTTACAAAATATCTGTAAGGTCCATTGGATAATGTGTTCGCGCACTCAGTAGACACATTATCAAATAGGCCTTGACTTAGGGAACTCTGTAAGGTCCATTGGATAATGTGTTCGCGCACTCAGTAGACACATTATCAAGTAGGCCTTGACTTAGGGAACTAAGATGGCGCTTATACATTGTGGAAGTACAAGCGAAGACCCACCTTACAGCAGCTGTTAGGTATCTAGTGGACCCTGGCTCCTACGAGTAGCATCTAGGAGGCAGTGGCTCGGATCACTGCCTCCTAGATGCTACTCGGTGGCTCCTACGAGTAGCATCTAGGAGGCAGTGGCTCGGATAAACGATAGATAATGCAGAACGCAGATGTTTAGTCTGGATTAACGCCGCTTTATCTTCTAGATACAGCGCGTTTAGACATTTATTAGGGCTCACCGCCAGGGTAATCCATTGGTTCCTTGATAATTCCTATGAAAATCCTAGCAAAGGCAGTGAGCCCAAGGTCATGGCAACCGGAGTCGATAAAGAAGTTTCCCCGGTTTATCGTCGGTAATCAACCCAAGGACCAAACAAAGTACAATGTTGAATATACAAATTTGCAGATAAGTAAGGTATTATTCGTTGACAATGGATGTTATAATATATATACATTTTTATATTAGATATTATCATTATTAGGCGTAGGTTCATGCCTCGGGCAAACTATTAGAATATATTAAATTGCTTGGCGTGAATTTGACTACATCCAGTTTCACACTTTTTGACGGTGAGAACGCTACATTTCTAGGGCGGTGAGTCCCAGAAATTTTTAACACACGAACATCCAAATGCGCTTCTCTGTTAACGTAGTTAATAAGATCCAGGTTCTCTAGTCTGGATCACATAGAAGCTCTATGGGGATCTGGTTTGCACTAATATCTCGTGTCAGAATGTCTGTGTGTCCCCGACAAGCCTATTTAATTGTATAGTAACTGACCATTATTGTGAATCAAAGCATCTGTTTTGTAGATATTATAAAGCTTGAGTAGGGTACAATAATTTGTTATTTTAAAATGTTCCTTGACCGTCTAATTTTTTTACAAATTTTGGGGTCAAAAAGTGTTGCAGAATGTATTATGTGAAATTCTCTGTTTGACGATCAAGAGATTTTTAATGTTCATTTAAAATAACAGACAAAATTATAAAACGCATCCGTGATTATAATTAGGCGCATAGTTAGTGACGATATATTCTGACGATCCATAACCCTTATCCGATCTGGTCGGTCGTTTCCGTCATCGTTCGCCAAGATGACGAAGTTAGGCAGTGAATACCGAACTTATTTGGTTATTCACACGCTTGAATGTTGACACTTGCACATACAATGTAAAGTACGCGCAACTACATGGAAGTATGTTACATAAAAGAAACAGATACTTCTTTACTATTGCATCACCCTTCTTGTCACCCTGGTTTGGTGGCTACTTTCTTGTTCGTTGCTTCCACTCTTCCAGCTGGGCTGGTGGAAGAAAATTCTTTAAGACAAAAACTAAAGGTATACGTGTAAAGATTGCAAGGTTTACTCAATCTCCCATCGGATTTTTGTGGAACCTTGAGCGTGTAAGATTCGATGTAAATGCATGCATTGACCGCCTGACAAACATGATTCGATAAAAATGATTTCTTCAAGAACAAAACCATTGTCGTTAAATTGAATCCTTAACATTTATAGCCTATTTTCAACGTTTATTTCTTGTTCGTTTAAATCGCAACAGGTGTTGCTGTTAACTGTTCTCAGTAAACTCGTACCGGATGTCTGTTTTTAATTTCGGCACAATAGTTTCAGCGATTCGTCTGCGCCGTTTGAGGTGAATTGTAAGAAAGTCGCTGCGCTCCCTCGTCTAATGAGATAAACCTCTAGAAACTTGTCGTATGTTCAGTCTCCGCAACAAGAAACTATATCAAACTTTAAATTGATTACATTGCAAAGTAAATACTTATATTTCAAAGTTATGTTAAATTATGGAAAACAACACGAAGAAAATACAGAATATTATACAAATACGTCGGCATGGACTGATGTTGTAAGTGTTAGGTTAGTTAGGTTCAACATGAGGTATCTCAGGTGTGGATGGAAGAATGGAATCGTAGATAATGACAGCGTGATAGGGTGTCAGACTCGGAGAGATTGGAGAGTAGATATTGTACAAGGCTGTTATTAAAGCCTAGCTGTGAGGTGAAGAGGAGGGACTTCTGTGGGAGATGGCACGCGATGCAAGGTCGCCTAGGACTGGAGAAGTATTGATAAGCTGAGTCATGGGATGTTGAGAGGGTCCACAGGCGTGTTAGATATGTAAGGAACAGTCCTAAGAACAGGCATGCTGCAAAGAGAACGGTTTAGTTTATTTCGATCATACTGATTTAGTTGTACACAGACGTAAAATGGTATATTGGCTCTAGCTTGAGACGTCATTTGTAACAATTTGGCCGTCCAATTGCCATTTCCGATAAATCCCTCAGCTAGAAGAGTCCACTTCGAACACTTTCTTCCATCTTCTCAGCCCACCAAGGTAGTATCTAAGAGCTTCACTCATCTGTATCCGTCTTGTTGCTTTGAGTTATTTGATTGGGTAACTGCGCGCCACTCATCACCAACACAATGAACGAATTTCTAAATTCCAAACATAAAAACTGTCTGCTCTTCACCTTGAAGTAATTCAAGAATAGTTTAGCCGAGATTTTCCGGATGAGCTGCCTCGTTTAGTAGTAAAAAAAAAACCCTAACTGCTGCAGTACAAGCATAGCCTGTAATTACTAATCCGCCGCGTGCACGAAGACAAAGTGCAGCGTGTTCCACTGTGATGCACTAGGTTACACCCGGTGCTTCTCGCTTGCACGGGCGGGAGTATCTTCATCTCCGAAGTATTGTAATCTTAAAGAGTCCCAACCTGAATCACTCGTCGAGGTACAGCCACACGCATAAACATTTAGGATGCGAGATGCAAATAAGTGTAGTATCTTCATCATCTCCGAAGTATTGTAATCTTAAAGAGATCCCAACCTGAATCACTCGTCGAGGTACAGCCACACGCATAAACATTTAGGTTGCGAGATGCAAATAAGTGTAGTATCTTCATCATCTCCGAAGTATTGTAATCTTAAAGAGTTCCCAACCTGAATCACTCGTCGAGGTACAGCCACACGCATAAACATTTAGGTTGCGAGATGCAAATGGGATGAGCTATCTACAATCTTCATCGTCTCCAAAGACAGACACATCAGTTGGCAAATACCTGTTCGCTCGGCCAGGAAGCACCCTACGTATATGAAACTTAACTTAGTTTTCAATAAAACACTCATGGACTGCTCAACATGGGTAGATTACGAACAGTGGTGGCTCGAGGGCTAAGCGCGCGTCTCTGATTCGGGAGGACCGGTTTCGAATCCCGTCGTGACCGACAATCCTAACTGAAGGTTTCTCCGAGGTTTTCCATAGTCGTTAATGTGAATGCAAGTGACAACATACCTAGTTCACCTGAAGCCCGTCTCCATTCATGCATCATTCATGCATTGCCATTACACCCTTTAACAGGTGGTATTCCGCCGGAAAAAGTTTACTTAGTAGATGATCAATATCGCGAATTTCGGTTTAACAAAATACAAAATCCTTCTATCAAAATTGAAATAATCCCAAATACTAATATGGCTCATCTTGTTACGTCAGCATGTTGCTGCACCTGTAGCTCCGGCTGACAGAGACAGACAGTCACCAGCTGATCTCCACACGCCGACCACGTGCGAGTGCGAGCGAGAGGGAAACACCCACGGACCCACGAGTGCGAGAGAGACACAACTAGTCCCGTTAGAACAAGACGACCTGAATTCCTCCATTTGAGCTACTAGCTTGACAAGAAATATCGACCTTGACATTCGGCAACATGCAATCTCGTTGAATCAATTCATTCATTCTCTCTCTAGTCTCGGGGCTGGCGTGATTGTCTTAGCTCTGCTGTCGGTCACGTGATCGTGGTGGAGGTGTAGTGTAGGGCCACTCTTCGGGATGATGAGCTAGACTACTCGAGACGATGAGTGGTGATGGATGACGATGAAGGACGATTACAATTTACTTAACCTTATGCGGGATTCGAACCCACGTCCTGGTAGAGCCATATTTGTCGGACCAGCGCCCTAATCGTATACTTTTTTTGTAGGATGCCCGCTGTAGGATAAACACATCAGATTTAACCGGTGTACTGGTGACTATAGGTAAATTGCGGATAGGACAGTAGACCATTTTCAGAATTAACTGCGCATGCGCGCTCCGTTGCAAAGCATTATGGGAGAAAGGTGCATTTACATGCTAAATGCCATATGATTGGGATTGTGGCTGGCTGCACCGCCATTGTTGGAAACGCAGTTCTCCACACACCCGAGCATATGGCATTTAGCGTGTAAATGCCCTTTCTCCCATAATGCTTTGCGCGCGCGATATAGAGGGCGCTGGTGATTTTGAAAATCATCTATTGTGAAGGGATGTCCGAGGGCTATTTAAGAGGACTCAATCCCTTGCATTCGCAGTAACGACTGAGGAAAACCTCGGAAAAACCTTCAGTCAGGGTTGCCGGTCTCGACGGGATTCGAACCCGGGACCTCCAGAATCAGAGTCGTGCCACCGAAGACGGCTCGGGGAGTTGAAGTGGCGTCGGGGGGGGGGGGCACATGATTTGAGACGATGTAGGTAGGGCACATCGATTTGCCGTGTTTCGTCTTCGTTTAGCAACATGCAAATTTAAAATTAAGCACGTTTCTCCGCTGTTTAGATGAAGGGGGCAGATAGCCAATATTTAAAACCACGCGAAATTACAGTATTTTACTCGTGTCTCGAGAACGCTGCAAAACTATGAATTAGTAATAACAACATACAGCTATGTGGTTTTGTAGCCTGCTTGGAAAAGATTTCAATTTAATAAATAAAAAAAAATCTAGTTGTAGTTTTTTTTGGTAATTGCAATTTTTATACAACAATATACATACCACACACATTAGCTATATCACAATTTGCCACAATATTCAATTCAACACAATTTTCCACAATATCTTATAAAACACATCACAAAATACTCTTATCTGATTCTTTGACCCTAACCTTACTTAATTAACTTGTTTTGTGTTTAGCAGCGTTCTTGAGATCTGACTAAAAGTGTTGTTTCAAGTGTTTTAATATTGGCGGGGGTCTAATTAAACAAAGTCAAATTCAACAGATTTTCAGACAAAAATCAAAGCTGCCTTAAAATGTTTGTAATTTGTTGTGAATATGGATTAACAATGGTAGCAAAGATTAACTATGTGGTTAACCATATGGTTAATCTTTAAAGGTACTTATCAGATAATAATTGAAATCTGTTTGTTGAGAGCAATGAGTAGGACATACTCCCCCTTGTGCAAGAAACATCAGGATCAAACCCTAGCCTCCAGATCAAAATATGTTATAACAAGTATTATAACTTTATTATGCGGGATCGAACAAAACAAACTCAGACGAAATGTTCATTGTTAAGATTTTAGTTTTCTTGCAAACACGTAAAATAATTAGTCTATTCTCGTAGCTAAATTGCCAATTATCCTAAATGTAATATTCATAGCTATTTCGTTTTATTCAGCTGGTCCCACATCGCCGCTGCTAAACTAGACCCTCTAACTTGAAGATCAGGCACAATATTATGTTATATATGCACGAAACGTTATATTGTGTACTTTAGACATTTGGATCTTGTTGCATATTCTGGTTTCATTAATATGTATCCAAAAAAACATTCGGTGGTGGTTTCTGGTTTGTAATCCATGTTCTGCAACTTGCAAGGTAAATTAACTCGTCATCAATAAGTCTTGCGTGATGCAGTCAGTTGTATTGGCGATCTAGTTAGCGTCATACGGTGCCATAGCGGTTCTAACTGTGCTACAGTTTGTATAGAGCTCGTGTCATGCAGCTACGCGAGGCGCATGTATGTCGTCGGTTCACGCAGCTGATAATCAAATATATTTAGGTATTTTCATACTTAAAAGTGCACGTGATTCTTCTTCGATTGCTGTTTCTGACCTTAACAATCCTCATAATAATGCGTTTGAGTGAAAGCTTATATAATACTTGAGTTTATTAGTTTAATTTTTCTTTCTTCGAGTTTATATATTTCTGTTTCTATTCTCTTTCTCTTTTTTATTCCTATTAATTTATATAAGATTGTTTTTTATTTGTTCACTTCACATTTTTAATAACTTTATTCACACATATTCGCTTTACTTGAACAAACTATAGTGATATATTAACATGTATCAGACATTGTTGTCTTATTTTGCATAGCCTATACTTGTAATTTTTCCCCAAAATATTTTGTGTGCATACTTATACTTACCTTTATTTATTGTCGTCTTGTAAATATGTATTTATAACCGGATTTAACATAAAAAATAAAAGGTTATGCTTAACGACTATAGATGACATAGACGCTGCTTTCCTTCTGTCAACATCTTGTGTGATGTGTAAGTGATCTGAGATTGGAGAGCATCCTTGGTAGATATCAATACAGAATTTCACATAACAGCTAGGTGCATTCGTTTATTGTTTATGAATAATTTAAAAGCAGCGAGTATTGACATTGACATTCAAGAGCAGTTTTGTTCCATAATATCGTCTCTTACCTCTATAGAGCTAGAGCAGATGCGATGGTGACTTCACCTCTAGAGCTAGAGCAGATGCGATGGTGACTTCAGTCGCACAAGTTGGGATGAAAAATAGTCGACTGCTCTGTGGAATTGGATAAGATTATGTTTTTAATCATGAAATTTTTCCAATATGTAATATGTTATGTTAACAATATATAAAGTAAAAGGATGAATTCTGAGGTTATCAATTAAGCTCTCGGATACTCCCCGATCTATGCTCTCAGCCTTAGGGCCAACATGATCCGTGTCAGGTTTTCTACGAGAAAGTGATGATAACAAATTGAACTGAACAACATAATTATTCAAAAACTAAACTATGAAACACTCATAACTTTAGTTTTTTTTCGTTCACTGATTAATTGATGATGATTGTGATTTCAGAAAAGCGCACAATGGTTACCTTTGATTTTTTACAATCCTTAATTTAATAATATACGTAAAATTATTTCCAAATTGATTTCATATTCTAAATATATAAGAAATATAAAAGAAAAAATCTAATCTTCTTTCTCAACTTATATAATTCTTAATAAATTTTACAATGACCCAAAAAATTTGTAACAAATCAAGTCAATGCAATTTTTTTATTCTTGTCAACAATCATCTAACACAAATCTCACATGCAGAATAAGAAGCATGTTCTAGTCTAGTGTAAACGTGACCGCGCCTAGCTAGACACATGATACTACATACCCCACTAGGCCGTGGGAACCAAGGGTCACTGGGTCGACCCTCGTCGTTTCACTTTCTGTGCATCTAGTACCTCATATCCCACATCGCGAGCTCCCACATTAGAGCATGGAATGTTTGGATAGACCCGAGCTAAGTAACTTTCTCAGCTCTAGCTTGAAACTAAACCAGGGGCTCACGTAACCTACTGAAATATAAGAATGCCGCCAATATTGAAACTTCGCTTATTTTAGTGCAATATTTTAATTCTGTTCACATCCCCTGAATCTGAATCCGATTTACATTTTGCATCCTGATTTTTAAATTAAAATTTAGTTGTTTTATAACAATCTTTCTTGCTTCTGTTTCCCTCTTCGCATATTTTTGACATATAATTAAAATTGGTTTAATTAAATTACACTTTTTAAAAAAGTTGTATGCAATTTTCACGAAACATCAATGTTTAATCTTATTTTAATATTAATACTATTATTACGTTATATTATTTACGTTTACGTTTATTATCATTCGACCATGACAGCCTCCACGAATATGTATATATATTTTTTATCTGATTGTGTAAAACATAATTTTTGAACAGTAATTTATCTATAAAGTGGATTCAAACAAAATTAAATAATGTATTTAAGACAGTGGCTCTAGAATAACCTTGGTAGCTATGTTATTATCGTACATTTGTTACGCATGACGCAATCTAGTGGCAAAACAATTAAAATCTAGCACTCGCAACAATATAACGGAATTGAATTCCACATACATGTATTAATAAATTACGAAACTAGTACAATTCGCTACAGTGATCTAGATTAAGAATTAAGATTTTTATGAAAACATTGAATTTTGTAAATGTATGGTCCTAATCTCCGTACTCAGTTAATTATGTTATAATTTTTGTTATGCGATGAGTGGTGATAAATGACGATGAATGAAGCGTGGGATTTAAACCCACGTTCTCGTGGAGCCATACACTTCAGACCAGCGCTCTAATCGTATGTGACGGCTGGTCTCAGTTATGATGACATTGTTGTTCTCAAACATAATGACAGAACTAAAACAAATAAATGTTTTAAGACCTGATGTAAGGTTAGCTTCCCTCTATAAGGTGATTACTTATAATTCATAAGGCGTGAAGCTATAATTTGAGTGAATGTTACCAGTGTATATTTTGTATTCGCCAGACATTAAAAGAGACTCGAGCGCTTGAGTTACGGATACATAAGCAACAAGCGCTAGAGTCGAATTGTTGACTGAACTGAAGTGACTGCAAACGGGCTACTTCGGGATACTCACATTAGGTAGAGCCACTATCAGTCGAGACAAGCAGCGCGGCTCTAGCGGGTGCATCCAGTACAAGCGCGCAGGCTGAAGCCAATGGGAAAGCTTGAGCGTGTTATTTGGATTTTCTCAGTTAAAATAAATAAATAAATAAATTGTATTAAGATCACCCACTCAGTTATATAACTGATTTTCAGTGGGGGACAGTAATGACAATTATATATTAATACAATAAATAACATAGATCATTTAAGGTTGTAGGGTGTGGTTAATAACAACTATTGTCTAGATTGATTTCATGTTTGTTCTCCTCTAACCGGTGTGTTCTGTTGTCCGCAGGTCGGAAGCTCTTCGGCGGCTACCGGATCACCCCTAAGGAGTGCAAGGCCGCCGGTAAACAAGGCATCTGCATGTTCACGCACGAGTGCAAGGATCGCGAGGGGGACCTCATCGGCGCCTGCATGGACGGCTTCCTCGTCGGCACCTGTTGCAAGCTAGACAAGTACACTCCGCCCAAAGACGCCGTGTTCAACCTCCCCGCGTCGCAGCGGCCGCCGACCATCTCCCCCCTCGTCATCAACGACCTCATCAGCAACCCCGTCTACCACGTGGACCACCCCCCGGCCGACACCGTCATCTACCACATGAACGGGTCGACGGTGGAGGACTTTACGAACCCCGACGATCTGTTCCAACCGGTGACGGCCTCCCCGGGCGAGCTCAGCACCTTCAGCTACGTCAGCAGCCAAGACGGGATCCTCACGTCGTCGAGTAGCAACTTCGACTCGAGCAACTACCTCTCTACTCTTCAGACGGTTCTCCACGAGGGGGCGGGAGTCACAACCGTCGTCAACGGCCACGTGTCTAACAACGACGCGTCAACAACGAAGCCGGGACATCTAGTGACGAAACCTTACGGGGTGGTCGAGACAAAGTCCACGGACTCGCCGCATACTAGTTACAGTACAAACTCCTTCTCGGATAAGATCGAGTTGATCAAACCGTTTGAGCATGCGCAGACGACAAAGTGGCCGTGGTCGACGACGACGAAGGTGAAGACCCCAGAGAGTTCGACGCCGACGTATTATTCGTCGAGGTGGCCGACGAACCAGCCCCGTCCGACGGTCGCCTTCCGTCCGCGACCGACGTCCGCCTCTACGCGGTTCAAACCCCGGCCGACCACGCCGCTGCCGAGCAGCATGGCCGCCGATAACAACATGGTTCTCTTAGAGACGATCGACGCCGAGGACGCGCCCGTCAATCACTCCAGCGTCAACTCGATCAACGACATTCTAAACATGCTCGATGAGAACAGTCCGGTGGAGATCGCTTCTGGCGAGACGACGCAAGCTATCGTGAGCAAGAACCCGGGTATATCGACGTGGACCTCCGTCACTAGGCCCCAGACCATCCCTTCCTTCCACTACCAGTCGAACCGACCGACGACACCGATCTCGTTCTTCAGACCGACGGCGACGGTAAATGTCCCCGGACCCTCCTTCAATGTCGTCCCCGAAGGTAAACCGCAAAAACCCGAGCCGGCCCCGACCGTGATCGTACTCGGACCCTTCGCGACTGACTTCACCTCTTCGCGTCCCGTCCCGACTCGGAAACCGGTGACGATAGTGTCGTCGTCCACCGGGATCCAGGTCCGGCCCGAGTCTAATCGGCCGAACCGGCCAAGCAGTCAGAAGCCGTCTGCCCAGGTCGTAAGTCAGGTGTCGAACAGCGCGATCTTGAGGCCACCCCCGTCAGGGGTTGTGGTTTCAGGCCCAGCACCGGTCGACGGTTTCCTAGCCGCCACCAACCCGACGATCAACATTGAAGACTTTGTCATTACACAACGACCGGTCACGCTCAGCCAGATCGGGATCGTAACGAAACGACCGACGAAACCGGTGAGAGTCACACTGGTAACTAAACGACCGTCGACCCACCAGAACGTCGTCTTTACGAACACTCCCTCGTACTCGCCGATTATCACCAAGAGACCGTCGACCGTTTCGTCAATCTCCGAATATGAATATCAAACTTCGGTCGCCGATTTGTCAAACTTCCCTCCCGTGAGGAATCCTTCCTTGAACACGACGAGCGGGGGTGGGGCCTCGTCTCAGGGAGAGCGTCCGGCCGTCGACGTGATCGTCACTCCCTCGCCCAGCATCAACCTGGAGATCGACGACGACCTCGACGAGAACTCCGTCTCCCTCATCGAAGACGATAAACTCAACGACAAAATGGAGTTTTTCGTGAATAAGATTGTCCAGTCGCTCCAGGGTAATTTCCAGGACCTCGAGAATGTCCTGTACAGTAAGAACCAGACCGACTACGAGCCGACGTCTCGGCGCCCCATCGAACAAGACGAGTCGGCGTCGACGACGCTGAGGATCCCCGTGGAAGACCCGACACGACAAAGAGGCCACCGGTGACGACCAAGCAGCCCCGACCACCGATTCCCGTCACGACGAAACGTCCGAGTGTGAAACCGCCGACTACTAAGAAACCTACAACCCCGCAGAAACCGGTCGAGACGCAGACGGCCAAGCCAAAACCAACTAGAACGACGACACCGAAGTCCACCGTGGCACCGACACTCAAACCTAAACCACCCACTCGTCCAAAACCTCCCAAGCCGGTCGTGGCGGACTCACCTTCAGGGGTGGTTACTCAGAAACCTAGACCCCCCACGAAACCCAAACCTACCGCTGCTGCAGTCGTTGCAGCGGACACAACAGCGAAACCTCCTAAGGGCAGCACCACTAGGCGTCCGACCAGACCTAGCAACGTCACGACAAAACGACCTTCCCCGCCGAAACGAACAACCACCATCGCTCCCGTAGAGTTACCCGTGTCTACGACGAAGCGGCCGCGACCGTCTGTGACGACGAAGAAACCAAAGCCCTCTAAGAAGCCGACTACGGAGGCGACGAGTCCGCTGCTTGAGCAAGCTGACGAGATAGTCGACACCACGAAGCCGGTCAAGAAGCCGACTACAGCGACCACCACGTTGTCGTCGGAGGAAGAGGAGGATGACGACGCGACGACGACGAAGAGGCCCGACTATCGGCGACGTAAGTATCGACATCATCGTTGTCGTTTGTATACACCAACATATCGCATAATATTTAATTAGTGAAAGTTCAGGTTTAGCAAGCTAAAAATTCACTTCTTACAAGAAAACTACATGCGATGTGATTAATTCAGCAAACAAATCATTATTGGAGGTTTAATAAATAATCACAGTGTTGTGAGTAGGAAATACTGGTTGTAGACACACTTGCTAACTTATTATTTAAATAAAGGATACGGCAGACAACATATCTACTAAGATTAAGTCTTCTGTTAATGTGTGAGTCAATAGATTTGACAAGTTGGATCGGAATATTGTATCAATAGTCAGCTCTCGGATAACAATATGTAAACTACTCAAGTATGCCAGGGAAATTTAATAAGTTTAATGTCATTGATTTTAGTATGTTGGCGGGAGTATATTTAGGAGAGATAACGCGAAGTATTGGGCCTATTCATTGTTATGTACGTAGGGTAATGCTAATCTAGGTTCGTGTGGTGTCCCACAGAGTGCGGCGTGAGACCGCTGATGCACCGGGCGAAGAACGGCCGCATCGTGGGTGGAAAGGGATCCACGTTCGGCGAGTGGCTTGGCAGGTTCTTGTTCGGGAATCCACCTGGCTCGGTCTGTTCACTAAGAACAAGTGTTCATTGTTATGTACGTAGGGTAATGCTAATCTAGGTTCGTGTGGTGTCCCACAGAGTGCGGCGTGCGACCGCTGATGCACCGGGCGAAGAACGGCCGCATCGTGGGTGGAAAGGGATCCACGTTCGGCGAGTGGCCTTGGCAGGTTCTTGTTCGGGAATCCACCTGGCTCGGTCTGTTCACTAAGAACAAGTGTGGTGGGGTTCTCATCACCAATAAGTACGTCATGACCGCCGCGCATTGTCAGCCTGGGTGAGTAACACTTCTACTCTGATGATTCCTGTACATTTAAACCTTGGGTAAAGCAGAGTCATATTCATGTGCAACAGTCTATGTATAGGGGTTAATTTCCAAGGCTACAGAAACATACAAACTTCTTGCAGACTGGTGATTTCTTATAAGGTTACCACGGGGTTAAAGTTTACGGGTTAGTGTTATGAGTTGGTAAAATGTACATAAAACGGGGATCTGTATGGTTAATACGGTATGGCCCTTTCCATAGGCAGTCAAATTTAAAAATGCCACTACCATAAACAGTTCCAATATATTGACAACTACATACCAGATCATCCAACACCCACGGCCGTTAGTAAACTCAAAGCCAGTCCTTGCTATTGTTCAGGCCATGTATGTAAATTGTGAATCATATGCTCGGTAGAGCGCTCACGATAAGAAGGATGAAGTTAACAGCCCTGATTTATTAATATGTTTTGAAATATTAATAGAAACCCAGCTATAGTCTAATTCTCTATTCTCTGTTCTGACTGTGGACTCCTTCCACTATTATTCCTAAACTCATCCAACAAACTCGCTAGGACGCTGCATTTAGATTAATTACATAATGTAAACACTTTAACTTCCTTGTGATCACTATTGTACTTGGTACATTTTAATAGAAACCCGGCTATAGTCTAGTTCTCTATTCTCAGTAGCGACTTTAGACTCTTTCACTATAGTTCCTAAACTCATCCAACAAACTCGCTAGGACGCTGCATTCTGATTAATTAACATCCCTTTAATATTAATACGACAATCAAACTACCTTGTGATCACTATTGTACTTGGTACATTAATAGAAACCCAGCTATAGTCTAATTCTCTATTCTCTGTAGCGACTGTAGACTCTTTTCACTATAGTTCCTAAACGCATCCAACAAAACTCGCTAGAAAGCTGCATTCAGATTAATAACAACCCCTTAATATTAATGTAACAATCAAACTACCATGTGATCACTATTGTACTTGGTGCATTAATAGAAACACAGCTATAGTCTAGTTCTCTATTCTCAGTAGCGACTTGGACTCTTTTCACTATAGTTCCCAAACTCATCCAACAAAATCGCTAGAAAGCTGCATTCAAATTTATTTACACCCCCTTAATATTAATGTAACAACCAAACTACCTTGTGATCACTATTGTACTTAGTACATTTTAATAGAAACCCGGCTATAGTCTAATTCTCTATTCTCAGTAGCGACTTTAGACTCTTTCACTATAGTTCCCAAACTCATCCAACAAAATCGCTAGAAAGCTGCATTCAGATTAATTTACATCCCTTTAATATTAATACGACAACAAACTACCTTGTGATCACTATTGTACTTGGTACATTAATAGAAACCCAGCTATAGTCTAATTCTCTATTCTCTGTTCTGACTGTGGACTCCTTCCACTATTATTCCTAAACTCATCCAACAAACTCGCCAGGACGCTGCATTCTGATTAATTTACATCCCTTTAATATTAATACGACAATAAACTACCTTGTGATCACTATTGTACTTGGTACATTAACAGAAACCCAGCTATAGTCTAATTCTCTATTCTCAGTAGCGACTTTGGACTCCTTCCACTATCATTCCTAAACTCATCCAACAAACACGCTAGGCAGCTATATTCAGATTAATTTACATCCCCTTAATAATAATGTGACTACGAAACTACCTTGTGATCACTATTGTACTTGGTGCATTAATACAAACCCAGCTATAGTCTAAGTCTCTATTCTCAGTAGCGACTTTGGACTCCTTCCACTATCATTCCTAAACTCATCCAACAAACACGCCAGGCAGCTATATTCAGATTAATTTACATCCCCTTAATAATAATGAGACTACGAAACTACCTTGTGATCACTATTGTACTTGGTACATCCCAGCTATACCCAGCTATAGTCTAATTCTCTATTCTCTGTTCTGACTGTGGACTCCTCTCACTATTATTCCTAAACTCATCCAACAAACACGCCAGGCAGCTATATTCAGATTAATTTACATCCCCTTAATATTAATGTGACAACTAAACTACCTTGTGATCACTATTGTACTTGGTACATTAAAAGAAACCCAGCTATAGTCTAATTCTCTATTC
This sequence comes from Sweltsa coloradensis, assembly GCA_024449915.1. Taxonomy (NCBI): domain Eukaryota; kingdom Metazoa; phylum Arthropoda; class Insecta; order Plecoptera; family Chloroperlidae; genus Sweltsa; species Sweltsa coloradensis. The sequence goes on from JAMZAV010000719.1 coordinate 393,469, forward strand.
ACTGTTGCGACTTTGGACTCCTTCCACTATCATTCTTAACTCATCCATCAAAATCGCAAGGAAGCTGCATTCAGATTAATTTACACCCCTTAATATTAATGTGGCAACTTAACTACCTTGTGATCACTATTGTACTTGGTCATTAATAGAAACCCAGCTATAGTCTAATTCTCTATTCTCTGTTACGACTTTGGACTCCTTCCACTATCATTCCTAAACTCATCCAACAAACACGCTAGGAAGCTACATTCAGATTAATTTACATCCCCTTAATATTAATGTGACAACTAAACTACCTTGTGAACCTTATTGTACTTGGTACATTAAAAGAAACCCAGCTATAGTCTAATTCTCTATTCACTGTTGCGACTTTGGACTCCTTCCACTATCATTCCTTAAACTCATCCATCAAACATCGCTAGGCAACTTTATTCAGATTAATTTACATCCCCTTAATAATAATGTGACTACGAAACTACCTTGTGATCACTATTGTACTTGGTGCATTAATAGAAACCCAGCTATAGTCTAATTCTCTATTCTCAGTAGCGACTTTGGACTCCTTCCACTATCATTCCTAAACTCATCCAACAAACACGCTAGGCAGCTATATTCAGATTAATTTACATCCCCTTAATAATAATGTGACTACGAAACTACCTTGTGATCACTATTGTACTTGGTACATTAACAGAAACCCAGCTATAGTCTAATCCTCCATTCTCAGTTAGCGACTTTGGACTCCTTCCACTATCATTCCTAAACTCATCCAACAAACACGCCAGGCAGCTATATTCAGATTAATTTACATCCCCTTTAATAATAGTGACTACGAAACTACCTTGTGATCACTATTGTACTTGGTACATTAATAGAAACCCAGCTATAGTCTAATTCTCTATTCTCTGTTGTGACTGTGGACTCCTTCCACTATTATTCCAAACTCATCCAACAAACTCGCCAGGACGCTGCATTCTGATTAATTTACATCCCTTTAATATTAATACGACAACAAACTACCTTGTGATCACTATTGTACATGGTACATTACAGAAAACCCAGCTATAGTCTAATTCTCTATTCTCAGTAGCGACTTTGGACTCCTTCCACTATCATTCCTAAACTCATCCAACAAACACGCCAGGCAGCTATATTCAGATTAATTTACATCCCCTTAATAATAATGTGACTACGAAACTACAATATGATCACTATTGTACTTGGTACATTAATAGAAACCCAGCTATAGTCTAATTCTCTATTCTCAGTAGCGACTTTGGACTCCTTCCACTATAATTCCGTAACTTATCTAACAAAACGCTAGGAAGCTGTATTCAGATAAATTAACAACCCCTTAATATTAATGTGACAACGAAATTACCTTGTAATCACCATTGTACAGGGTACATTAATAGAAACCCAGCTATAGTCTAATTCTCTATTCTCAGTAGCGACTTTGGACTCCATCCACTATAATTCCTAAACTCATCCAACAAACACGCTAGGCAGCTATATTCAGATAAATTAACAACCCCTTAATATTAATGTGACAACCGAAACTACCTTGTGATTACTATTGTAAACGGTATATTAATAGAAACCCAGCTATAGTCTAATTCTCTATTTTCTGTTGCGACTTTGGACTCCATCCACTATAATTCCTAAAGACATCCATCAAAATCGCTAGGAAGATAGATTGTGATAAATTTACATCCCCTTAATATTATTGTGACAACTGAACTACCTTGTGATCACTATTGTACTTGGTACATTAATAGAAACCCAGCTATAGTCTAATTCTCTATTCTCTGTTGCGACTTTGGACTCCTTCCACTATCATTCTTAAACTCATCCAACAAACACGCCAGGCAGATATATTCAGATTAATTTACATCCCCTTAATATTAACGTGACAACTGAACTATCTTGTGATCACTATTGTACTTGGTACATTAACAGAAACCCAGCTAAGTCTAATTCTCTATTCTCAGTAGCTGACTTTGGACTCCTTCCACTATCATTCCTAAACTCATCCAACAAACACGCCAGGCAGCTATATTCAGATTAATTTACATCCCCTTAATAATAATGTGACTACGAAACTACCTTGTGATCACTATTGTACATGGTACATTAACAGAAACCCAGCTATAGTCTAATTCTCTGTTCTCAGTAGCGACTTTGGACTCCTTCCACTATCATTCCTAAACTATCCAACAAACACGCCAGGCAGCTATATTCAGATTAATTTACATCCCTTAATAATAATGTGACTACGAAACTACAATGTGATCACTATTGTACTTGGTACATTAATAGAAACCCAGCTATAGTCTAATTCTCTATTCTCAGTAGCGACTTTGGACTCTTTTCACTATAGTTCCAAAACTCATCCAACAAACACGCTAGGAAGCTGTATTCAGATAAATTAACAACCCTTAATATTAATGTGATAACGAAATTACCTTATATCACCATTGTACAGGGTACATTAATAGAAACCCAGCTATAGTCTAATTCTCTATTCTCAGTAGCGACGTGGACTCCATCCACTATAATTCCTAAACTCATCCAACAAAACGCTAGGAAGCTGCATTCAGATTAATTTACAACCCCTAATATTTATGTGACAACTAAACTACCTTGTGATTACTATTGCACTTGGTACATTAATAGAAACCAGCTATAGTCAAATCTTTATTTTCTGTTCCGACTGAGAACTGCTTCAACTATAATTCCTAAACTCATCCAACAAAATCGCAAGGAAGCTGGATTGTGATTAATTTACATCCCCTTAATATATATAATGACAACTGAACTACCTTGTGATCACTATTGTACATGGTACATTAATAGAAACCCAGCTATAGTCTAATTCTCTATTCTCTGTTGCGACTTTGGACTCCGTCCACTATAATTCCTAAAGTCATCCATCAAAATCGCAAGGAAGCTGGATTGTGATTAATTTACATCCCCTTAATATTATTGAGACAACTGAACTACCTTGTGATCACTATTGTACATGGTTCATTAATAGAAACCCAGCTATAGTCTAATTCTTATTCTACGTTGGTTCTTTGGACTCTTTCCACTATAATTCCCTAACTTATCCAATTAAATCGCTAGGAAGCCGCATTTAGATTAATTAACATCCCTTTATATTAATGTGACAATGAACTACCTTGTGATCACTATTGTACTGGTACATTAATAAAAACCCTGCTATAATATAATTCTCTATTCTCTGTGCGACTTGGACTCCTTACACTATATTTCCCAAACTCATCCCAAAAAAATCGCTAGGAAACTGCATTTAGATTAATTAACATCCCCTTTATATTAATGTGACAACTGAACTACCTTGTGATCACTATTATACTTGGTATTCTTCTACGTTTATAACTCAAACGAAAGAAAATACTTCTCCTTTTATAAGCTAAGTATTTATATCAAACTTGCTTGTAGTTTCAACAATAAAACTTTACACGACAGTTATCATTGATAACTTATAAAAAACAAAAACATTGCTTTGTTTGAAAATGGCTGTTTATAAACAATATATTAACATACAAATCAACAAAATTATAATTCTTTCTACCACCATTTCTACTATATCTATGATTTTTTAATTAAAGTTAATAATTAGGTATCTATCACCTTGGTTGTGTACTATAACTAAAAATACTTACTGACCAAACATAGCTGTGGTTAAGTTATAAGTGTTGGCATGTCATGTTGCATTGCATGCATCTATTCTATTAGTCCTTGTCATACGGAGTTGTTTATATAATTTTCTCGTTGAATATTAACCACGGATAAAAACATAAAAAGGATACAACTCAATCTGAAAGTAATAAATTAGCAACGTTGATAATCTTGGCACCCTCATGTTACTTGACGTTCTGTGGTGATTAATGGCTGCAGGCGTTGTGAACGTCTCTGCCCTAACGAGAAATGCTAATAGGCGCCGCTATTGAAAGACGTTGTTCAAAGAAGATTGCGAGTAAGAAAGAGGTTGAAGAGCTGTCGTTATTAATCCGTCGTTAGTCTTGATGTATTAACAGCCTGTCACTGTCACCACGAGACAGCGGTAATAATACTGAGTTTAATGTCACGATGACTGTGAGGAAAAAGACTTTGTGTAATGGTCGCTAAGAGAGAGTTAATAGCTGAGTATAGTAGGACTGCACGGGTAGAAGTTTCGACAGTCGAGTCAAACTACTAAACTGCTTCGGGTTTTAGGATCGGGTTGGTTCGGGTAGTGTAGGAAAAACACGGACATTTTTGTTGAACGGCATTTTGTATAAGATAATTTAAATTTAAATTGTCTGGACCGGCACCTCCACCAAAAACGTTTGTAAATTCTGGACCGGCACCTCCACCATTCCCATTTAACATATATTTTTGGTGTCCTGTAAATTGGGTACCTTTCTTGAGTATCGGGTCGGCCTCCAAATACCTGACCCGATCTGAAATGTCGAGTACCCGCACACCACTTCTCAGTAGTATAGGCATAAATGTGGTATTTTGAGGTTTGCCTTCCATGAGCTTACGTTGATGTTTTAAAATTTTATCCCATCAAGTGAATTCAAGACACGTACAACAAATTCCTATAAAACTTTACTACTTGATGCCACTTTACCATTCTGAAAACCAAGATGGATTCATAAGAGAAACACAGAAACCATAAAGTGAAACCACCTAAAGTAATAAAGCCAATAAAACAGAGATCTCTGTCAGAGCCAGACGATTGAAACGTTGATAAGTGCAAATGTTACCTTCGGATCAGAATTACGTTAACAAATGCGATGGAAGTCAAAGCTGAGTTCTTGAAGGGAGGAGATGAACCCGTAAGTTACCATTAGAAACTGTCAATAAATCACATTAGTATTCAAACACGTCTAAGCACTCTGCTACTCACTGTGCTGACGACGCATTCAGATGAGAAGTGTCAGCAATATTGTTTGTTACGTGCAGAAATAAGGGGGGGCATGAATTATTCAGAAGATTTCCTTAAGCGCTGAAAACGTTTTTAAACGTTGGCTTCGGGCAACCAAAATGAAGCTTTGTCCATTTTGAGTAGTATTCCCAAACGATGCCAGTGAATACAAATTTGTTTGTATTGTTGTGATTTGAGTCGTTGTTGTATTTCGTTTTTAATGTTGTTTAATGTTGTTTTGTTGTTGTTTATGTTTTATTTCGAGTCATATGATCTTGATATATTTTGCTGTTTTAAGAGAATATAGGACAAGGACATGCGTTTTTAGGCAAACCTATTCACTCAACCGACTAACATCACAGTTATTTTAAACTTAACATAGGCGTCATAAAAGTAGGAATGAAAAGCTCTAGAGTCAGACTTTTCTAAAAATAATTTTAAAACAAATTTTAACAAATAACTAAACGAGTTTAAAATTTTGTTCAAAAGTCGAAAATTTACATTATTCGTGATTTTTTTCTGGCTGATTTACAAGAAATATTAATAATCTTCGGCTGTAGGAAAGTAAATGTGTGCTTCATTGACAACTACGTAATGTTTCATGTACATGGGATGTTTCCGCTATCTCTCTTACTGGCAAATGTGTCCTAGCAAACATCACAAACCATTACTTCTGCTTCCTCCCTGCTTGTGCCTGATGGTTCCTGTCATAGATATCCCATATAATTGGCTAGATTAGCAGTCAGCGGTCCACTTCCGGGACAATTGGAAGCCATCTTGAATGGGTGAGTTTGCATGTTTATTAGATGGGAGCGATTAATCGAAAAAATATTTTTAAAGATGGCCGCCAGTTTGGCTAGTGAGCATATTAGACTTTAACACCAAAATGTTTATCAATTCACGTATGCAATAACTTTGCATTGTTTCTGTTTCTTCAATACCATGCTGCACACGCTAAAACCATATCAAACAATCCAGTAAAGTACTTAATTGCATTAAAAAGCAAAAATTAAAACGTCAAACCGCCATCTTGAATGGGTGGGATTGACGCTTCAATTTGGTACGCTCGCGCCTGTGCGGGTATTGGAGACTGCTAATCTAGCCTACTACAGGTGTTAAGATATCTATGGTTCCTGTCTTGTTCCAGCTTCCTCGCGAACCTCGTGGCAGTGTTCGGCGAGTACGACATCAGCGGTGACCTGGAGTCGATGAGGTCGGTGACGAAGAACGTCCGGCGCGTCATCGTGCACCGCCACTACGACGCCTCCTCCTTCGCCAACGATCTGGCGCTGCTGGAGCTCGAGTCGGCGGTGTCTTTCGAACAGCACATCGTTCCTATCTGCATGCCCAGTGACAGCGAGGACTTCACGGGGAGGATGGCCACGGTGTCCGGCTGGGGAAGGCTCAAATACGGTACGGTCTAAACCTCTGTCTAAACCTCCTTTCAGATGCTGTATTCTGCCGACTGCAATCGCGAGTTGGATTCTTATGGTATTTATCATGCACACATTCGTCTTAGTCACTTCTGGTTGTAACCAACTGTAGCCAGTTGGCGGCGACCCCAGTGTAACAGCCCTTTATGCCACATTGGTAGAGATGTTGCCCGCCGACAACGATGACACGAACGATGACAACGACAACGACCGCGAAATGAGAAACCCCCTCTTTCCTTCCCCTACCTGTGGCTGCAATATGTCCGGCATTGATCTTTACTCTCCAAGAGCTGCAGTGTTGCATTATAAAACCTAACGGTTGCCGCGCCCTTAAACCAAATAAAACCAGAGCCACTGAAGTTTCGGCGTCTAAATAATAAATCATACTACATACATTTCAATAACGTTCCTACGTTTTGATTGTCACACATGTGTTAATTCTCTGCGTGAAACAGCGTACAGTGAACCCGTCCCCACTCTCGGCTCAGCCACATCCAACTCTCACCGCTTGGAGCGCCGCGTGCTGAAAACACCCCAGCTTTAACTGCTGCAGTATTCACAGGCGCGACTATCAGTCGTCGCTGGCGGCGAACAGGTTAATTAATTAACAATGATTTAAACACCACCAAGGCAGATGTTCTGTGCGGTTACAATCAGGGGGTGAATGTGTTTTAATGTGCAAACATTGGTTTACCACCCTGAAATTTGCTTCAAACGAAGCTTGGTTCAGGCAAAAGTTAGATTCGTACATCTAACAACGCACTACGAGCGGCCTAACATTAGTGACAAGTGCAGGCATTCGTTATGTGTCATTTGAACTTACAGACAACCAACTTACTTTTTATCACGTGATAAGTTTGCTAAATACTATCGGATTGGTTTTATAGATATTATTTTCTTTGTTGTTACTAAAAAATGTTATTTGGATCTATAAATCTATCGTCACACAACAATGTTAAATGTCGGTAATAATACAATGATAATTTCCTCAGTCAATGCGAATGCAAGGGGTTGAGTCCCCTTAAACAGTCCTCGGACATTCCTTTACAATTGTCCTGTCCGCAACAAACCTAGTTAGACACTGAATTGCACCCTGGACAGGCTTTCCCACAAAAATTATATTAAAACGGCCACTGATATAGCTATTCAATATTTTCAAATGTGTATTTATGTAATTATCTAGGTTATGTGTATAATGTAATTTATGTATTCATATATATGTTTGTATGTATTTAATGCATGTAGGCCTTACCCTCTGTTTTCAAGGTAGATTACGTTTTAGAAATCGTGGTCCCATTTGGTGAAGGTGCCGGGTCAAAAATTATTTTTGCTAACTTCAATTAATTTCAAATGAGAACCTTGTATTTTGCATCACCAAGACGAGTTGATCGGGTGGTACACCCACTCAGCTTGGAAGGTCGTGGGTTCGATTCTAGCCAACGTCAATACTGTCTGAAAGACATCCTAGCACGGTTCAAGTAAAATAATTCGGTGTCTTCCCACAGTGCCGCTTCCCGTAAGGCCATCAACCTTTTTTTCCCCCTATGCCATCATTTCTACCTGTCGATAAAGACCATGTTACAGGAAGCGTTGATGGCCTAAGGGGAATTGATTTATTCCCGTTTGGCCAACACCCTGCATTTCATTATGGAAAATACAAAGAAGGTTTGTTGGGGTAATTGATTTATTCCCGTTAGGCCAACAGCGTATATGCATCGTTTACGGTAAGGAGTGGGGCGTTGTTGGCGTTGGGGTAATTGATTTATTCCCCTTTGGCCAACACCCTGCATTTTATTATTGAATATGTAAACAAGGTTTGTTGGTCTAAGGGGAATTGACTTATTACCCCAACGCCAACAACACCCCACTCCTTACCGTAAACGATGCATATACTCTGTTGGCCTCCTGGGAATAAATCAATTACCCCAACGCCAACAAACCTTCTTTGTATTTTCGATAATGAAATGCAGGGTGTTGGCCTAACGGGAATAAATCAATTCCCCTTAGGCCAACAAGTGTAACATGGGCTTTATCGACAGGCAGTAATGATGGCATAGGGGGGAAAAAAAGGTTGATGGCCTTACGGGAAGCGGCACTGTGGGACGGCTCCAATAATTCATGACTTTTGAAATTCATTCACAAAAAACAAACCAAGAATCCGTCTTCTGGTATTCTCGTCACGTCGTGTTTTTATGACAGCTGTCTGATCCATTCTGATGTTTCAACGTCCACGTGTAGAACAAGAGCCATCTCACGTTGTGTGCGATGTATTCAGAATGTAAAGCGCTTTTCATGTAGTTGCGCATCGGGGAGAATTATAATATTCAAAACAAAATACATTTCGCGTTCAAGAGTTTTATATTAAAATATAAGCGAGAACCAGATCAGGTCTTCTGCCCACCCAAGTCCTGTACATTAAGTCGTGGAAGCGCAAATACAGACACGAATACTAGACCATCAAAACAATCGTTTTATATCACATATGCCTCAACGTCCGCACGCTAGAGTAACAAATTGAAGCGTCAATTTGACCTATTCAAGATGGCGATTTGGTGTTTCAATTTATGCTTGACACTATGTTTTAAATGCGATTAAGTATTTTTCTGGATTGTTTGATATGGTGGAGCTTGTGCAGCATGGGAATTGCACAAACAGAAACAATAAAAAGTTATTGCATAAGGGAATTTAGTAATCATTTGGTGATAGTATGCTCACCTATTAACCTGATAGCACGCTTGAAAAATATTTGGGCCACAACTCGCTACAACTACTTTAACATAACAAACACTGACCTATTCAAGATGGCTTCTATAATTGACACGCCAGTGGACAAATGACTGGGGATCTAGCCTACTTTAGATGTAAATTATCATTGTTACCGATTTACAATTAATCTAAAAAGTATCAGATTGACGATGTTATTCTAAGGTTCCTAGCCGTGAGCGGTGGCGCTGGTCCGAAGCGTGTGGCTCTACGAGGTAGTGGGTTCGAATCCCGGATAAACCGTCCTTCACCTTCATCTATCACCACTCATCGTCTCGAATAGCCGTCAATCAATATGAGACTTTAAGCAACATAAATATTCATTATTCATTCATCATTCGAGGGCCCCAAAGCTCCTCCAGTAAGGGGAGTCATTCGATGGACAATTAACTGCGTGCTAGGCGCTGACTATATTTTGTAGTTTCTACAACTTGTGCCGACTTTTTGTCTTTCACTACCTGTGTCGGTGGTTGCCCTTAATGTTATTGGACCCCGTGCACAGTGCCAGAGTGACTCCATGACATTGATTTTGTTTTGAGTTAGTTAAGTTAGTTAGTTAGTTAGTTAATGTTGTTTTAGGGCACTTAACAGTAGAGTTATCAGTGCCCATGTCAATCGTATTGGAATCTTCCAAATTTTCTTTTTCCATAATTGTGGATTACCACCATGTTTTCTTCTTTCCAATGGGTGGAACGTAAGGAAAGACGAGGGGGGTTAATGGGAAGGAGTGAGGATGTTGGATAGGATGGGTTAAACTGGGTGGGAACGGAGGAGTGCTCGTTGCAGAGAGGGCCGGCAAGTATGAAGACGAAAAAAGTGAAAGAAGAAAATAAATATGAGTAAGGCTGAATGAATGAATGAAGAAAGGTGTGATAAAAAGTTGCGCGAGAGCTCTCTTTGCAACACGCACCCCAACCGGCCAGAGCTCGCCCTTAGTTTTGTGGAATACACTACTCCCCTACTCACAGGCCAAACCACGGGAAGGTAGCGAGTTGGACTTTGAAGGCCCTTGTTTTAAGTTGAAAAATGTTTTCTTGCATTGCATGATTGTTTCTCTTTCGTGTATGTGTCCTTGTGTTTATGTTCATATAGTCTGCAGAGGGCGGCATTGTTGCCCTATGTCGGCCACGTAGATCCACCTGACCGTGATCTCTGACCGTGTGTTATCCAGGTGGCGGCGTCCCTAGCGTCCTACAGGAGGTCCAGGTTCCGGTCATAGAGAACTCTGTGTGCCAGGAGATGTTCCAGACGGCAGGACACGAGAAGAAGATCCTGGAGTCCTTCCTGTGTGCGGGCTACGCTAACGGCCAGAAGGATTCCTGTGAGGTGAGTGTGAGGTGGGGGTGGGGGAGGGGGGAAGGGTAGTGAAGGCTCGAGGCCAATGGGCAGAGGGAAGAAAACACGAATTAAAACACATAGCTACGGACTTAAATTCTGATCATCTCACATGACCAAACTTTTTGCCATTGCTACATGTTATTGTCCAAATCTTAAGATTTTTTTTAATCTATAGTAATTTTTTTAAATAGTATGTATTACATATTATATATTGTATATTGTGAGCAGAAATTTTAACTGATTTAATAATCGTATTACTTAACCCAAAAGCTAATATTAATTGTATTGGTCATAATCATAATTGATGGAACTTATTAAATGTGTGCTTGTTGTCGCTTCGTTCTCCGAGACTCTCTCAGCTTCTGACCTGAATAAAACTAACACCTTATATTAAAATCCATATCTCTCCTACACTAGTTGAATACATAGACGCGTTAATGAACGACCCTTTTATGAGAAGACGGGGACTATGTGTTTTAATTCCTGTGCATTAGGAGTTAATTTGAGCAAAGAATAAAGTTTTAGATGGGACGAGCTGAAAGACGGGACTCTACGAGTAGAAGAGAGTCTGCTAATGAAATTAGAAGACAGGTGCTGCATTCTGATGGCAATGTGAGCCGAGTTTAAAGTGGAGCCGCATTAAAGTTGAAACGGAAAAATAGATTAGGTTCAAGCAGCATTAATTAAATTAAATACTTTAAAAGTTTTGTTGTAATTGGATCATGGAGATTTTGTTAACAGTTATATAAAGTTTGAACGATGAACTAAATAATAATAAGATAGTGTTGGGAAGGAGGAGTATGTGAAGGTTTGTTCGTTATATTTATTTAACCAGAACCTTTATTATATTCAGCAACTACGTACAAATTACATGACTGTAGAATAACTTTACAAAATGCTTCTCGAAAGCGAAAAAACGGCATCGTTCGAACTGTAGTGTGCAAGAATATGGTAAAATATAATGATCAGTATGATTTTTAAGACTAAACGACTTCATCACTTAGAATATTTCACTAATGAATAAAAAATTGTAATACTAAGCACATCATTTGAATAATTTGAATTCATTGCAGCAATAATGAGTTTTTTAAAGCTTCGTTATATTGTTACCACTTGCCAATTTGATAAACTGGCAATCTTGAAGATGAATAACAGATATTCCCATATGATACCCATAAACAATATAAATGATACATGATTATTGTAACTGCTTTCGTTTTAACTGTTAATACACCATTAAAAGATGGCTGATTAGTAAGCGAAATATAGCAATTTGTTTAAATTTTAAGTTATTTTAACAACAATGTAAACTGTAAAAGCCAATCGATATTTCACAATTATTTCTTTAATTTTTGACGGTAGAACGCTGTAGACAAAATTTGATATATTGATAATTTGTTTGATGTATTAATATCCTCTCTCTACAAAGAACTTGACTCAATGCACATGTTAATTAATAGCCTTCCATCTCTCGCCATTCATACGTATAATCATCAATCATTTCCTCGATCATCAGCATCACAATCATCATCATTATCAATCATTTTCTTGGTAATACTGAGGGAATAGGGTAGATTAATAAGTTCGAACTATAACAGGTAATAATAATGTGATCCTTAATTTGATAAAAGTGCATTTATTTTGATTTCTTATTTTCTTATTTTAAATCTATCCTTATCAGTGTTAGTATTTGGACTGATTATTTACACTGTATTCCAGACCTTGCAAACAAATGCCAAATCCAGGAAAGTTATTAGGATGTGAAAGTCTGTTTTTGGGAGAACGAAGGCCTTATTCCCTTCCAGGTTTTTTCTGGTGCATTATTACAAAA